>JAHDVE020012120.1:0-54364 GCA_022606495.2 Halesus radiatus
TATAGCCATAAATTTGTAATTTTGTTTTAGTTTCATGTTTATTGTGCTCCCATTTAATGTGGTAAAATGTTTCACAAATACTAATGTTTAATGTTTTCAGAGGGAGATACACCTAAAAAGAGAACCTTTGTATGAAAGTGTAAAAATTATAAAAGATATTGCTGCATTGATAATTTGAACACGTGGACAGAATAGACCGAGAGCCAAGAGTATCGGGAGAACGTAAGACGTGCAAGTGGATCTAAGAAGTCGGGGATATCTTAAAAAGATATGACGAGATTCAAAAGTCGGAATAAAATAATGTATATAGAATATGGATCAAGTAAGAGTGTGCCAGGATAATGTATTGGCGTTGCAACAACTACGGCAATTTGGAATGATGATTAATGAATTTTGGCTTTATCTTATATACGTATATTGGTATAGAAGAAAATGAATTAAAATTCACCATCCTAACAAAATCGAAACTCTACCATCAAAATTAGAGCTAAGCTACATAGCTCATAACTAAGACCATCAAGATTAGACTCCCCATATTTTTTTACGGTTAGGAAACATGGACACTCAGAGCCAGCCAAAAGAAGCGGATAGACGTTCTCGAAATGTGATACTGGAGGGAAATGCTCAGGATTCCACGGACAGCCAGGAGCAAAATACATCAATTCTGGAAGAGCTTGGCATCCACGGTAGGCTATCAACTTTCTGCCTACAGCATATCCTCAGATTCTTTCGACATATCGCTCACCAAACCGAGAACTCCAACCCGAATGAGCTCATGAGATGCGAAGCTCATGGTCACTGACAAAGTGGAAGGCGGGAGAAGTAGAGGAAGGTCACCGTTGCGTTGGAGTGACCAAATCTCGCAGGTGTCCGGAACGTCGGTGTCCTTGGCTCTCCACCCAGCGCAGGATCGCGAGGGGTGGACGAGCCCTGTACACGAGGGAGATTGGAATGGGGGTCATGATTATCAGCAATGACGAAACGACTAAAGAAGAAGAAAAACTTTTCACATACCTACACCAAATATCTACCATAATATCTAAGAATTCTTCTCTCTTCATTTAAATAAACTCACAGTGTGGCGATTATGATTACAGAACTTAATGCTGAAAATGTCAAGGTCAACGCGAATATTTTCAGTACCAAGGTTCTTTCTGAAAATAAAATAACAATTATATTAATCAAGAAATTTAAAATTGGAAAAGTTTTGTTGCGGATAAAAAAAGATAATTAAAATTTCTGCGAAGTTAGGCAGGTACGGTACAGTAGAATGATTTAAAAAAGATTCTTGCTTGTGTAGTAGTGTAGTATTGTACCGTTTAGTAGGACTTCTGTGGCATAAGGGGGTACTTCGAGGGGGTGTTCCAGACTATATTAAACTACTCAATGTGTGCTCAAATACATTCGAAGTCGCGCTCTTAAAAATAATTTGCCTGTAATTTAGTTATCATTAATTTACCAATCGTAAAATGATGATTCTAAGTAAAACAAGAGAAATCAAATCTTAGAAATGATTTCTGAAAAAAGCAGACGTAAAAAAACATGTTTTGAATATCTCAAAGTCGGTCACCTTATGCGAAATTCTTCCACTCAAGGTTATTTTATGTGCGCAGCGTCTTCGGCAGAGAATCAAAAATAAATGTATATCCTGGCAGACGAAAACAATTTTACGATATATCTGGGAATAAAACCCGGATGAAGCCGGGTATACAGGGTGACCGGGCAAAGTGCAGTAACTTTGAAGGGGTGATTCCACACCGAAATTCCGACGTGTCAAGGTACCCTTTTAAATCAAATTGATTAATTGTGCCGTTTTTAAAATGTCAAAACTCTCGTTTATAAATATCTAATTAATGACACAGAAGCGCTCAATCAATGTTGTTTTCTTATTTTTATTGCGCATATTTTCTTTTATTATTTTACTCTGATTTTTAAAATCTCTTTCTCTATGGGATGTGCAACTAACCTCACATTTCGGAATAAAGACAATTATCATCGTTATTATTGTTTGTGTGTAGTTTCGGTGAATCAGACATAGGTGGGACGTTACCATTCTTCATTCCCTGCGTATTTATTGGGTAATTTAGACCTTACTTTATACGTTTTTTTACTAGGCAAGATTTTTGTATACAAAAAACAAATGAATTAAAAAAAAATTATATATATTTCGTACTTTGCATTTTATTTATCTATGTAAAACCTCACAAGAGCTCCACTGTCTGTACAAAGTCTAGACAGGGGGCCTTGAAGGGGTCCAGATTAAATGTAGAAGTAAAGACAGGTGCCGGTAGCTCCTTCCACATATGAACTGACTTACATACAAACGAGTCGGCGAAACGACCTATTTTCATGAAGCTAACGTCAACTGTGAACGGGTGTTCCATTCGTATCCGTCGAGTATCACGCACGTGCACCGGTGCACCAATGCTGCTAACTCATTGAAATATCTGTAGAACAGACACAGTGGCAATCGGTCTGTTAACAACGGATCAGATGCACCACACCACTTTGTATGGAATCAAGCAGGTTTATAAAATATTTGGGAGGTCCAGCCTCGAGGTGGCTTCCAAAACCAACTGTTGGATGTTCTTAAGATTTGTATAGGATTAGTAGTTGGTCCACTAGTGAAGAATCTGCTAGCCCTATTTATAGAAGACGTCCAGTGTGTTGGAAGCCAGATTTACTCGGGCCTCACTTGTACCTACTATCATGTACCTACACATAATCACCTCCCAAGTTTCTTCACTTTACCTTGGACTTGTGAGTTATAAGCGATTAAGTTTCCTTATCCAAGTCTATGCACTTTAAGGGTGGTATAAAAAGGTGATGGGTTCAGGGAACTATACAAATTTAACATTTTGATGTTAAGAAGCGTCCTCTTGAATGAATGCATTCACCTTTAGAATTGTGTTAATGTAGCGAAAACCATCACGATCATAAGCCAGGATTTCCGCGAGTGACAATTCGTACCCAAGGCAGTTATTTTATCAATACGGTACAACAGTTCACCTCCGTCACAGGACAATAGTACCGAGTTGTTACCATATGAATAATGCATGTGTGGTACTGTCCAGCGCACAGTGGCGTACCTGCGCACTGCGGTCCGGGAAACGAATGCATGCACCCATTAATACGTTTTCGCTTAGCAACCAATGAGAATAAAACATTTTACGTGAAAAATACATTCGAAATAGGCATACTTCTTCTTCATCGTTCGGTGGAGGAGAGTTAATGGAGGTCATTGGAGGATCATGAGGTCTGAGAATAAGACATTGTCCTTATCCTTAGGCTAAGAGACTTTTTGGTGAACTGCGGTTCCGGTTTTGCGAATAACATTTTTTTAAATATAGATATTTTGGTAGTTTTAACAAAAGAAAATCTCAATTTCATCGTAAGTATTGACTTTTTATTACGGAGGAGTCATTTGTCGTATAATAATGCTAGTGAATGAACCGAATTAACGAAATCGCGATGTTCGTACAGTACCTAATACAAAAACCCGAAATTTGAGATAAAAGTGTTTTAAACTTGAAAGAATATAGTGAACTATAAGTGTAAAGTAAGTGATAATAAACTGCAACTGTTAAATAGGTATGATGTACCTATAATTGTAAATAATACTGTGACAATTAAACCACAAAATCTTTTAAAAATGTATTGGAATGTAATCGAAATCTTAGTTAAGCAAAATGTCTTTAACCCTAAGGATAAAAACAATGCCTAAAGATCTATTCACACCTACCAGCACCTCGCAGTGCAGAACAGTACCGTACAAAATTAGTTACCTACATTATTTATGAACGCATTAATATTACGGCGTACTTAAGCGTAACGTATCCGCGCATGCACGGGCCAGTACCGACCGAGATTGTCCAAAAGAATATTTTTGTATGAAGACATACCGTTAGCACCGTCATCTTCGTCAGTTGGCGTAATTAGTGGCAAATATTGCTAAAATCGAGAAGATGGATAACAATAAATTGATTGATTTGGTGAGGGAATTTACGTTGTAAATTAATAATAAATGTGGAAATAGAATTATAAAATCTATGATGTACAACTCGGGATTTGTTTTGTTTTTCAATTTTTCATTAAATATTCCTGGGAAAATCCATTTTACTCATAATAGGATTATAAATTCCACCTTAGAATTCCTTAAATAAACATTGTGGTTTGTAACCAAATAATTCACTAGCTTTATTGCGTACACCACACATGTTATAAACAGAAGTATTGGAAATTTTGATAGAAAGCAGTCACTTTGTGGTTTGATAAATTAATGAAAAAAAATAATCACTTAGTTACAATAAATCCTATACCCCGATTAAGCTTATGCTAAGCGAAACCAGTCTTAATAAGAATTAAATAAATTTCGTGGGTATAAACAAAGTGATTGTTTTATTTCACATTTATTAGAGATATTTAAATGCCGATTTCATGATATTATATTATTTTTAGTGTTTTCCTGTAAAAATTTTGTTTGTGTTTCTAATTCTAAGTCTAAGTAAGCAATTTGTTTAAAATGTGTAAAACATATATCGTAAATATTATATTTAGGGGTATTTTTTTTATCTTTATGAATGACATTATATTCGCACTTAACGTGAATGTTACTAGCGCGATGATGGGGGACTAAGCTAGAAGACGATTGCTTAGCTACTAACACAGGGGCAGATTTATTTTCTATTTAAGGATTTTATTTATTTTTGGTGATTTTGTGATAAATCTGGCCCACTGTGCAGCGCTGAGCGGTTGCGGAGGGCGCCTTAACTTCTTTAACTTATCGGCGCAGTTTTATTCGGCAATGGTTTATTCATGGGGCCTCAACAATGCCGCTGCAGCCTGTGAGAGGCCGCCGTGTGATTGGCCGCATTCAATTGAAGGCTTTCATCAATTTTAGGGGTAAAGATGAACGCGACGTCGGCGTGAGAGTAAAAGTGAAAAAAAATTGAGACCCTGTTTCGTCACATGCCCACGGCATTGGGAATGTTACAAGCACTTTAAGTCTGAGATTTTGTTTTTTGGGAGGAACCTAGAAATGTTTTATTTTTTAGGAAAAAACAAGCTACCGTACAATGGAAAAAACCATTATTTACGGAATAAATTTGGTTCCTATGGATTATATTGGCAGTTGAAATTACATATATTAAATAAATATTATTTAATTCCAATAAATACCCATTTTTATTAATTTTGCAAAACACCGCAGTATTCATATACGGATTGTGAAAGCATTTGTTGAAATTTTGATTGAACTATTATTCCTACTCCTACCCCTACCCCCACTCCATACCCTTAATAGTACTCCAATTCCTACTCCCTACCCCTATCCAGTAATTTTCCTCTTATTATGAACGTCAAATGCGCAAAATTTCATCAAGTACCAACATTTTTAGGTTCAAATTTAAGGGTGGGAAAGGGGAATAGGGTGATTTTTTGAAATCTCTTGTAGACTGTGACGTTTTTCTTGTTCTGTAAGTCAAGTGTACAAAATTTCATCGAGCTAGTAATAAAACTGTAGATTTGAATACAAAACAAAAAACATACACCGCCCGCCCGGACATTCTTCTCTATATAATAGAGAAGTGAAGATAGAAGAAGATTACTTTTTTTTTAAATAAAACAATAACTTTGTTTACATCAATTTTATTTATACTTTTGCCGACCAGGTTTCGCTACTACCGTAGCTTCTTCAGGGCAGTATACAACTAAACTATGAAGTAAGATACACATGTGTTATAGATTTATAAAAACAGGCGAGTGGAGGGCTAAGGGTGGAAAAGTACACACACTTCCCGGTCAGCAGGTACCTGCTGATCTCCCACCCTTGGCCCTGCCCTGAAGAAGCTACGGTAGTAGCGAAACCCGGTCGGCTAAAGTATAAATAAAAGTTATTGTTTTATTTTTTAAATTATAATGTCACATCACCAATTTACCGCTTCATATGAAAATATATTATTATAATTTTTTTTTACATGAATTCCCCACAAGAGTCCCAACTGCTCAGAACCGTCTGGAGCCAGTGAGACTATGGAATCCCCAATTGGGGACTGTTGTGAGGTTGACGGTATTGGGGAGGGGAAGGAGAAGGGTAAAAGAAAGATGGGGAAATACCTGGCTATTCAAATCTGGTCACGAAACACGGCTAAATGCCATTTCAAGCAATGTTTCAATTCAGAATGGTGGTCTTTCACCAGGGCGATACTGAGAGTATCTTCTACTCTGGAACGTGGGCAAATATACTGCATATTATTTTTAAATGATTTAATTGTGAAACAGCACAAATTAATGAAATAAAATTTACTTGCGCACGCCGGGATTTGAACCCGCGACCTTCGGATTCGTTAGTAAAGAGCCTTACCCCTCGACCATGGAGGCCGTTAATATACATATGATACAATAACTTTAAGGCAAATTGTTTGAGACCCACCAAAATAATTAATAAAAGTAACTACGTCACGTGGTTTGTCCAGTGGATTGGGAAATCCTCTTTAATAATCGTACTTATCAAATTTAATTATGTTGTTATTAAGTTCTGCGGGTATTACGGCCATTTTATCATTGTGACAGTTCCTTCCCCGTTCAAAGTCATTTTTAATCTAAAATTAAATTAAATTAAAAACGATAACTTTGTTTTATTTTTTAAATTTTAATATCACATCACCAAGTTACCGCTTCATGCGAAAATCATTTTAACCAGTTTGAACTTAATGATAACAGTGGTTATATTTGATTTATTCAAATAAAAAAAAAATATAGTAAAATCGAGTACAACGAATTAAAGACAATTACAATTAACTATTAAATATTTGTTTTTACCTCACAAACCTCCCGATTCAACAAGTATATGCATCAATTTCTTCAATATTTACTTATTAATAAATCAATTAAGAAAACATTGTCAGTTAAATACGAGTAAAAACACATTATAAATGTGAAAACCTCACAAAATTCAGAATTTTAATTGCTTTCTAACTAAATCGATTTTACCGATAATAAATCATTACCCATCCATCCAAATTTTTAAAGGAGTGGGGGTAAATTAAATCATAGAAATAAGTCGTCGCAATGTGGATTAACCACAGTTTGAAAATGGCATTAAACGCCGAAACAGCCGTCACAATAATAACAACTAAAAATACTTGCAGAACTTAATAATAACATTATTAAATTTGATTTACATTAAACTTTTAAAAAAATTAAATGGAGTTCTACGAATTAAACACAAAAACAATTAATTCAATATTTACATCAAACATGCCAGTTAATAATGTTGTTTTCCATAAAAATATTTGATATATGCTCCATTTTCTCTATTACAAAAAAACACAAGTTGTTAAGACGTCCTCATAGTTTGTTTTCCATTGGTAGTTCAATGATACACATTACAGCACTAAACTCATGTCGATGGATCTGCGTGGAAGCTGTACAGAAATATGTTACAGTGAGCTTCGCGTATCTATTTTTATTTAAATTACATAAGATAATTTTATACAAATCAAAGGATCTCGAGTTAAAACACTATTATATTCTAAGACCATCTCCTAACGCAACCTCTCCCAGATTCCCACTAAGTCTGTGAGATAAACTGTGTATTTTTGAGATGCATGGCATTACAGCTTACCTGCACTATAATCCATCTTCCACTTACAGAGTTAACCTTATAAGCGTTCAGTCGGGACTGGCTCCGGCCTCTGAGACCTTTCACCCAGAAGTTATTAAATACCACTTGATCGTACATTTCATGATTATCTCTATTACCTTCAATTTTAAAATTATTTTACATCACGTTTTGTGGTTATGATTAGTGGAGAATGGGGAAAAATTATAATAACACTAAAACATTTATAACCAGAAGTTTTATGTCACGTGTCACCCCAAGTGCACTTTTCCTTGCTCTAGTCGGCATAGAAATAAAAACTGTACATTTATACATTTTATTTATTTATTTACGCCCATTACAGTCTTTTACATGAATATTTACAAATAATATTAAAAAGGTACATATTATAATAGATAATATAAAAAGAACACTTGACACTTTTATCCAGAGTTAAATGGTTTCACATAACCCAGCTCTACTCGATAAGCAAAACCGTACTAATGCATGCTTGAACTGTAACATTGACGTACCAAATACATACCTTGTAAAACTATGTGATAAATGTATCAACCTTGTAAAACTATGTGATAAATGTATCAACCTTGTAAAACTATGTGATAAATGTATCATCCTTGTAAAACTATGTGATAAATGAATCAACCTTGTAAAACTATGTGATAAATGTATCAACATGTAAAAGCCTCATACGTGTGAATAAATAAATAAATATCAACAAAATCGAAGTATTTGTTTCCAGATGTTAAATCCGTCGCATAGGAGTATAATATTGCGACGCTGTAGTTGAATTGTCACAATAAAGTGGTAGGTATTTTCTTGTAACTGTCCTACCAGGTACATGAAAAGCATTCCAATATAGCAGTTCAGGGGTGTTTTTCGATAAAAATATTTGATATATAACAATATTAAACAAACATGTCAAATCAAAAATAATTTCACATAATTTTAGTAAATTTAAAAGAATAACGCAGTTATTCAACAAAATGCTAATGCGAGATAATACTAGTGGCATAATAGTTTAAATAATGTTAGAAACGTCAGAAAACATAATAATTAACATGATATAACAAAAGTATAAATTTAGGAATTAGAAAGATTTTTTTGTTGTATTTGTTATTGAAGCTCATAAACTTAATTTCATTTTTTTTAATCATCGGAGACAATTTTAACAAATCTCAATTGAAATATGAAACAGAAAAAAGACACAGAAAATTAAAAAAATAAAAAAATACAAAATGACAGAAAGCTATAAGGTGGCAACAGCTCAGATGGGTAGAGCGCTTGTCCCAGATAGACCGAGAAGTTTTGGATTCGAGTCCCAGATGCGACCGCTAACTTTATTTTTTATTTTCTATGTCTTTTCTGTTTCATATTTCATTTGAGATTTGCTAATATTATCTTCAATGATTAAAAAGATAATATTACAAGGAGGTTTGTACGCTTCATTAAGGTATTCCAATTACCATTAAATACCATTAACCCGAGACTTGTATAAAAAGTCAGCAGATGTCCCATGTAAATAAATGTCAGCTAGGTATATATCCGAAACACTATCTGGATTGCAAACAAATTCGGGTAGAATCTTACAATCACATAATACATAACGATAGCAGACAAGAAATAAATTAATATTAATGAAAATGATATTAACCCCGATAGACCGAGAGGTTTTAGATTCAAGTCCCAGATGCGACCCTTGCCTTCATATTTTCAGTCTCTTTTCTGTTTCATATTTCATTTGAGATTTGTTAATATTATCTTCAATGATTAAAAAATAATAATTCGTGTAAGGTAAAAAATCTACACAAAGTTCCACCATTCCTCTTTCCCATCTCCTTACCTACCTCAATTCTCGCAGCCTCCCAACATACCCCAAATAGGGATGCCGTAGTCACCTTGACTCGATACATTCCAGAGCAAAAGGGACTCTTTCGAATTTCGATATTTTAAAATGTTTTATCGATTTCACCAGAAGTAAGGCAAAACATACCTCTCCTCAAGTATACGGACACGCCCAGTACGCACTTCTATCGGTTTATCACGGTGCTCATAATCATACAATAATATTAATAATTTGCAGCTCCTCTCATTCGTTTTGCACGAATCAGCATTATCCGCTAAGAAGAATGTTGAATCCAAACATAAATGCAAATGACGATGCAAATGAAGGCGAGGGGTGTGGGTGGTCCCAGAAATGAACCTCTGCTAATTGCGCCGCCCACCGTCGAGATAATTATCCTTTCAGAGGAGCAGAGATGCAACCGACGGTGCTACGTGTCCGGATATAAATTACTTGTCCATTCGCAGCTCTGTTTACGATATTTTAAATTTTAACTCAGTTTCAAAATTAACTTAAAATAAATCTCTAATGAGAAATCCCCGCCTAATTATTCAAATATTGTTTTAGTATTCGTCGTCTAACTTAATTATCATTTTAAAATCATAAATAATGTTTTTATTGTAAATCCTTAAAAAACCGTTTTGGTTATGAATTACTATAGAAATAAATTACAAACTCAGCAGGTACATTCATAAAAACTATAACTAATTTTATAGGATTATGGAACTTACAGGATATTACAAAAAAAATATTAAATGCGGATATAGTTTTATGGCCATATAAAAACAAAGCAACATTCATTTGAAAAAATTCATTCCAAACATTTTTTTTTTCAAAACGCATCTAGATAATTAAATTCTTAAATAGATACCTACTTGTGTTTTCGATTTTGAAAATATTCTACCCCAACAAACCTTCTCCTTTTGAATATGTAATATGTGGCTAAAACCAGAGTGGTACATCTAGGCACACCTCAATACAACATGGCGTATTCGATGATTTCATACTATTTTTATAACGTTTTTGCAACAGTTTCACATATTGGATTTCATTAAAACTGCTCTCTAAATCTTTCCGGCACTAATAAGAACAAACTGTGCTATTTTTAGAGACACCGGTCGAGTAATTTTAGGGAAAATCGAAGACAGACAGACAAACATTATTTTTTATATGTAGAAAAACAGAGGCGTTATTTTGCAATCACGTTATTTCACTCTACCATTTTACGTTATGGCAACACTATTACATTTCATTTAGCTCTATTTTATATACTCGTATATCACTATGCTGATACTACACCTAGCGAAGACCGATTAAGAATCATGGGATGTTACAAATGTGTTTTAAAAAAATAAAAGCAATAATTTAATATTAAAAATATTGCCAGGGCGACAATCGGCCCAGATCAATTGCTTGGAAGGTAACTATGGCGACCATTAGTTTAAAGAACCTGCGCGCTCCACACGTTCTTATGTTCAATTTAAAACAAATTGTAAATAAAATTCTTGTTTGCATAGAGTGCAAATTACAATGATACGATATCAAATGTGGACGTCTTCATTTGCGAACTGAATAAATATGAAAACTCAATAAAAAAAATGTATCCCTGACTTGTTTTGAGTAATTTTTGTTGTTGTCGTTATATATAATTTTGTTATGAATTCAAATTGTAATTATTTATGTACTTGTACGAAATTATTCTCTTTTGACATATTAAATAAATTACCGTCTGAATAGGAACTCCGTATAATGAATGTTTTTCTTATACTTACCATGAGCGATTTTTTGTTTTATTTTTTGATTTACATGTTATAAATGTATTAATTGGTTATAAATTTTTTTATATCTTGTTTAATTAGGTGAAGTCACAAGCGGAAAATCCGTAATTTATTTTATTTTTGGTGTACTACTCAAAACATGTATAAAATGATTAATTATGTACTGCCGATTTCCCGACAATTAATAAATAAATAAATTAGGCGACCTTAAGAACTGCGGCATAAATTCATTATATGTACTGAAAATAAGAATTGTTTTTAATTTGAATGTTGATCAAGTTACTTACTTATTCTCACATCACAAACCTAATTATGTTTTGTAATAATAAAAAATAAAATGTTACGTAATAATCCATCGCGGTGTGTACATAAAATATAATGGAAGCTCGCTAAACAGACCAATTTGAAGCAATAATTGATGAGAACTGTATACGATCACGTGTATCCAAAAAAATCTGATTGTTGTAGCTAGCGGCAGGGTGCTAATGACGTCAAATTTTGTCCGAAGCGTTTATATTTTACGACTACTTGATAATTTCTCAAGAACGATTCATTGTACCCATCTTAAATACAAGAGTACAAATACACATAGAGTAGCGATGGGCGAAGCGGCTCAGTTTAGTGATCCGGATCACTAAATCAGCTTTCTGTAAAGACACATGAAAACTGGACGAAAAAAGTATCGTGTAAGAGCGTCTTAAGGACGTCATTAGGAGGGCCAAGGGAGCGAGGGAGAAGGCATGGTGCGGGGAGACGCGAACCGTCGTTCAATCGAGCTGGATCATCGAACCTGAAGTGAGTGATCCGGATCATCGAGCCGCTTCGCCCACCACTAATATAGAGTAGCGTTGTTCACTGATCTGTTATTATTATTACTGTCATTGTATATAAATATTACATGATTAACACAATTAGCAAACTAAACATAAAATAGCTGTTCCTCACCATAAAGAAACAAGGTTCTTGTGTTAATGTTATGGATATATTTCAAAGACAATATTGTTCACTTGGAATACTTTTTCTACTATTGAACTGACTATAATTAGTACCTGTAGCTTCACAGTTCACGGGAGTGAACTTTGAAATGGTGAAGCAATTAACATGGTGAAGATCCATATTAATTGCTTTACAACCCACCTTGGGCGATATGGGCATGGGTTCGCAGAGGTTAAACAAATCTATCGTGCGGTACGGAGAACGAATAACCTACCCAAACTGTACTTGATATTTCGAGAAAGATTATTGCGAGCCATTTTTTTTTTTAATTTTGGTAAATAGAAGGTAAATAGGTTTCTGTTTAATATGTTTATATTTTTAAAAAATATTTCGGTTAGTGTGATTCATAGCTTGGCAATAAAATGTTCACATTTAATAAAGTGAAACTTTTCATTACTATGGCATCACCATTTTTGCCTACGAGTTTGGCACTTTATTTTAAAGAAACAATATAATACAATTATACTAAAGCTTTTTTTTTTAAATATTCGTCTTTGAATAAGATATTGTTCTATTTTGATTTAACATCTAATAAATGGATATTTTGTTACATGTAATTCAGAAATACAAAATTAATCGTCTTTCTATCTTCATTGTAAAGCGTCAAAAAATAAAAAAAGTTAAAATGTAAAAAAACATAAAAATGTCTTAGAATATGATACACACTAATTTCTAAAGCCCGTTTGATTGAAGTAAAATATGATACACACTAATTTCTAAAGCCCGTTTAATTGAAGTAAAAATATGGTACACACTAATTTCTAAAGCTCGTTTGATTGAAGTAAAAATATGATACACACTAATTTCTAAAGCCAGTTTGATTGAAGTAAAAATATGGTACACACTAATTTCTAAAGCCCGTTTGATTGAAGTAAAATACGATACACACTAATTTCTAAAACCCGTTTCATTGAAGTAAAAATATGGTACACACTAATTTCTAAAGCCCGTTTGATTGAAGTAAAAATATGATACACACTAATTTCTAAAGCCCGTTTGATTGAAGTAAAAATATGATACACTCTAATTTCTAAAGCCCGTTTGATTGAAGTAAAAATATGATACACAGTAATTTCTAAAGCCCGTTTCATTGAAGTAAAAAAAACATATTCATTTGGACCATTGTGGTTTTTAAAACTTAAGTACTTTAATTATTCTATGAGCCGTCTTGGTGTTGTCATTTAAAATCTTTTAAGAGATTGCACCGTCCTCAAGTTTTGTCTACTTTTAAATGTCAAACCGTTTCGAAAGTATACTCATAATTTTGAGCAAATTACGTGATTAATTTTTGGACTAGGTACAAAGCCGTTTTGCGCTTCCTCCTTTGTCCAACATTTCAGACAGCCTTGCAATACCAATCATCAGGGCACATGAGTAGATAGTGGTTAAAATGGTTATTAATTATCTAGAATTGCTGATGTGTTGCCCTCGATAATTTTGTTTAATATGATTTTTAACTTGAAGAAACTAGTTACGCAAAAAATACAGAAAACATACTATTTAAATTAAAAAAGGGCAGATGGTGTGTTCCAGATATTGTTAAGTATATTATTTTTCTAATTAATGTCAGTTGTCAATATGTTTATTTAGTTCTTATTTTGCCCCAAAGAAGGAAAGATTGTGTCCAATTGGGGTAGGTACCAACCTACCCCATGGTTCTGAGCTCGAATACGTCGATAGGTACATTTTATAATCTGAAATTTTTATTTAACTAACTAACCACCATGATGTTTCACCACGGGGGAAGGCAAAGATCATGGACCGTCAAACAAATCGGTCTTGGAAGACACTCCTTGCTTCATTCACATTCACACATCGTCTCATACATACTATTCTGTATTTCTGACTCTTAACATAGCCCAACTCAAGTATTTGGTTCACTTGATCGTGCCATGTCTTCCACAGGCGTCCCCGACTTCTTCTACCATTCATATTTGCGTCATATATTCTCTTCACACTCCTACCTTCGTTCATCCGCTCTGCATGTCCAAACTATCTAAGCGTCCGTTTCTGAATCGTACTCATTATACTTACATCAGCCTTGCGTCATTTGCGAATCCCGTCATTTTTCATACGGTCATACATGTACCACGCATACGCCTCAGAGATTTCATTTCTACAGCATTAGAGAATTTTTTGTATAAAATAATAAATTCGGATTTATCATACACAAGGCCAAGTCTTCTTCATTGGTCGGATCCTCATTACTGAGGATCGTGACCCTCACTCCAATCTCCCACGTGTACAAAGCTCCGTGGCTGCGTGGAGAGCTGCGGACACCGACGTTCCGGACACTTGCGAGATTTGGTCACTCCAATGACCTTCCTCTACTTTTCCTGCCTTCCACTCTGCCAGGGACCATGAGCTTCTACAGGTCGGAGTTCTCGGTGTTGCCAGCGACATGTTGTGGATGCTCTTCCAGAATTGACGTATTTGTGCGCCTGGCTATTCATGGAATCCTGAGCATTTTCCTCCAGGACCACATTTTGAGGGCATCTATCCGCTTCCTTTCGCTGGCTCTGGGTGTCCATGTTTCCACACCGTAAAGAAATATGGGTCTCATCTTGGTGGTCTTCGTTATACCTCTGTCACTCCATATCTTTTGCAACTTGCTCACAAGGCCAAGTAAAAGCTATCAAATATTTCTAAAACTTGTACCAAAATATTACCGAGACTTATTCCAATATGTTCGAGTGAACATTTCATCTGTAATATTGTTGTGAACCTTCCACCATTTTGGCAATGGCGTTGACTAATGAGAACATTGAAGGAAACATGACCGTCATTAAAAATATTTGTTTCAATTTCGTAAACAATTAATTAACAGCCCATAATATGAGGCTTGTAAAAAACATGTCCATTACCAAAACTTTTTAAACACAACAAACAAATAACAAAGTAATGTGTATTTAAATATTCTACCCGTGGGTAGAGCGACACGAATTTCAGCATCTTCAGAACTAACGCTTGTAAATTTAAAGGCATTTCCGTGTTGTGTTTAAAGAGACGATTTTTGAAGCCGTGTTAAGTTGAACTAACAATTAGTTAGGGAATTAATATGGCCACTATCATTCGGGTCACGTATTTGCCAGTGTAATAAAAACAACATAAATAAAATACAGGGACATTTATCATCGCGCTAAGTTATCACATTTTATTGCCTTATAAATCATAAATAACCATTTTTCGTAACGTTTTTCCACTCAGCGTGAATTTATGTGTTCTCTGGAGGAAGGACGGACAAAGAGAAGGATACAACGACGCGCGATGGACGGATACGGGAACTTTTCCACAGCGAGCTTTTGAATGAGAAAAGTGTAGTTCGGAGAAGTTTGGTTTTGACAGGATATCAAGTTATTGGGTTCATACTCAGATCAAATCGAGAGTCGAGAACAGAAGATAGCATTCTCCTTTGTTATACTCGTTTCTTGAATAAAGATTTGTTTTTGTTCGAGTATGCCCACCCACTCTCGTCTGATAACATACCATATTCCCATAGGCTCTGGGCAGTTGGGCCTCACGTGCGTTTCACATTTCAGGTTTACATATTATTGTGCATCGTGAAGAGGCTTTTACTATAAGCATCCGTTATATGTCACTGATATTCGAATGAATAGGGGTGCCATAATAGCCAAATTTGCCTACCATTTCGATGGCTGGAGACAACCGTGCATCGTGAAGAGGCTTTTACTATAAGCATCCGTTATATGTCACTGATATTCGAATGAATAGGGGTGCCATAATAGCCAAATTTGCCTACCATTTCGATGGCTGGAGACAACCGCGAAACAATCCAAATTTGGCACCAGTACTGAGTATACGCATTTCTCGAATACATGACGTCATTGTTTGTCTATTGACTGGCGGCGAGCGATCATTCAAAGATTTTAAGTAATAAAACAATAATTATGGTCTCCTGCGCATTTAAATTTTGTAAAAATAGAAGTGGTAAAGAGAATAATCAAAACTATCACAATACATTCCACAGATTAGCGCTTTTTAACTGTATTTTACTTATTCAATTATATAATACATTGTCAGTTTTAGTAATACCACATGGCAGCCGTCTACGTTCCTTTCACCTTATTTTAACTGCCGTTAGCAAATTTAAATCATCTGTAAGAAGGGTCAAACTAAATACTACAACAAAATATTCTATTTTTGTAAACAAGCCGAACTATTCTCTTACTTACTTTTTTACTTATTGGTTGTTTGGGATCTGTTACCAAAGCTACGGGAAAAGGGAGATTTGCCATAAATTTCGCACAATTGTATAAAGGTGAGATGAGCGTTAGCAGATTGTCTTTTTGAAGAGTAAATACTAATTATTTGCAGTGCAATGCGAGTTGCCTGGAGACTGTGGGATGCATTTATTCTCAAATCAAATGTCAGTAAACCGCATAAGCTCGCCCCCCTTATGTTGGTTTCTTCCCCTTTTGTGTTCGGACATTTCTAGTAATTACCTGCTCTGTGATATATGTATATGGATATTTTTTTATTTCTAATTTTGAAACTGTCAATTAATGGTGGAATTTCATTTGCTTTGCTTCTAAGCAAAGTAGAAGAACAGTACGTAATGAATGGTCAATTAGAGAAAAAGGTTGACTCCTCTAATATACATCCATCATAAAAATACATTATTATACATACATACATATCATAAACATGTTACACTTTTATACCAACTATGTATCATGTTCTCTTTTTTTAACTTAAAGCCATTTTTTTCTTTCTGTACACAAAATCATTTAAATGCAAAAATATGTAAAAGCCCATCGGGGCCTTAATAAATTAATAAATAAAACTAAAATAAATAATATAATAGTTTAACCTTAATTATATGCATTAATAGTATCGAACATATTAATATAAATAGGAAACACATAATAAAATACCGGGGTAAAATGTAACTGGGAATTTTGTCGCTGATATCCAAGGCGAACTCTAAGAAGTATATTACCCTGATATGAATGTACCTGGATTTACATTAAAATGTACCTGGCTACCCGTAGTTCATGTAACTATAGGACAAAAACTGCTATAAAATTCATTTTAGCAAACAAGACGGAGATCACAGGGAAAAAAACAAAACCAGAAAAAACTATCTATTCAAATGAAAGCCGACACGAATGACATTTTTTAAAGCCCATAGATTTAGTAAACAAACACAATGTAATCCGTCTTCCAGAAGGTAATAAACCAACCCGAAAGTAGTTTTAAAAACATGATAGTAAACAGTACCGTCAGCAATAAAACAAATTTCAAGTCATAAATAAAAACAATATTAGAAAGCAATGGGACTCACTCCTGGCATCGATGCTATATATACCATAGATTTAGTTTTAATTGTGCCAGTCTGACGATGCCCGTGACAGGGGAAACCGGTCTGGCCAAAAATAAATAAGTGGAAAAAAGTTACAAAGGTTTTTTAATCGAAAAAATTCTTTTTAGTACATACGTTTTTTTTCGACTTTTATGTAATATTAAATTGAAAGTGGAATATATTACCATCTACTGAACCTAGAGTATTATGGAAATAAATTATTTTTGGATAATCGTACCTATTTTATAAGAGTTATAAAATAAATGGTATCATGAGAAACTGCCCATCTTTAAATCGAGAAGAGCTTACAAAGGAATCTTATAAAACCATACTTAATCAACAGCAATGTCCTCGTGGAATAGCTAGCTATTTTTGGATAGCTTATCGGGCGACTTTTCCTAACTTTTACAAAAAAGAGAACACAATTTTATCTTGAAAAACCGCGTTGACTTTGAATGGAGGTTATTTGGCTCCTCGTTTCATTTGAATATGAAAATGAAAGGGTTCTTCATTATAAAGTTTCAGCGAGTCTTAAACTGAGAAATTCAATGTCTCGGATGACGTAGATTATCAATGACGTGAACGAGTCGACGTTTTACGTTATATTAACTTGCGTTATTCACGGCGCACCTGCTATGAATTCATTTTCCGAATATGAACACAAATCCTTTGCAATAAATTGTCCCAACTTCGCTGCTATTGTAAAGAACTTTCCAATTTACCTGCCGTTTCCACATACCCCGCTCTCCTTCGGTTTATGCCTTCTGCTCCCCACCGAGTATTCAAAGTTGATGCATTGCATATTGCGGAGAATGGTGAAACTGTGTGCATTATGTATTACGTATGTATGTAACAGCATTCATCGAATATAAAATGTACTGGTGCACTCCTTTGTAATATAAAAGGATGAATTAAAACAGTGATTTAAATCGTCACTAACAGAGTAGTTTTCCAGAGAAAAATCTAGTATAAGGCTGGAAATAGTGACGCGCATCGTCAGTCGCGTACAGATATGTAGGCGAAATAACAATGCATCGCTGACGGTCAGCCGCGCGCGAGAAGGTACGCGCGGCTCGTCAGCGCTGCGTCGTCGGTTGACCGACGCATTTACTATTTGTATGAGAAAATTCAATGACGCGTGAACTGATGGGCGTGCGTGTGTACAATTTTATGAAATAAATATTTAAACAGAGCGGTGTATTATCGTCTCTGTCTTCTCTCTTCTCTCTTCTCTCTTCTCTCTTCTCTCTTCTCTCTTCTCTCTTCTCTCTTCTCTCTTCTCTCTTCTCTCTTCTCTCTTCTCTCTTCTCTCTTCTCTCTTCTCTCTTCTCTCTTCTCTCTTCTCTATCATACATATGTATTACACCTATCGAATGTGAGAATCCAAAGTCCTAAATTCCGTAGCCTACATTAAAATTTATACAACATTAGTTATTACCGGGGAGAGGGACGTCGGAGAGTTATTATTTATTAATTCAAAATAATGATAATATTATTGTGCAATACGATAAACATGTTTTTAAAGAGAAAAACAATTATAACTTTTTTTTTATTTGCATGGGCTTAGCATTTATCAAAATATAATCAGAAATATTACACATTTCTGACCGTTCTATGCATGTTTTACAAAAACATTTAAAAGGTTGAATATCGTTAAAAAATGCTGTGAAGGTTTTTCTGTAACTTGTCGATAAGATAAATTTAAAAAAAGAACAGTGTGTAGTTTAATTTTTTGATGAAACTTACGTAACTTTAATGTTTTTTTTTTGTAATGTGGATTACAAGTCTTTGGTTATGTTTATTTACAAAAACGCAACGATAAAGGATTAAAAATACTTTTCTCCATTTTAAAAATCATATTCGTATTTTAAATCTTTTGTAAAACATACAATGGGACGGTCAGAAAAACTGATATTTCTGGTTATATTTTGATAAATGCTAAGCCCATGCAAAAAAAAAACCTAATAATTGTTTTTCTCTTTAAAAACATGTTTATCGTATTGCACAATAATATTATCATTATTTTGATTTAATAAATAATAACTCTCCGACGTCCTTCTCGCACTTAAGTGTGCTGAGAATTATTGATAAGTACATAGGTGTCACTCAGATATTATGTAATTAATAATGTTTTATCCAACACTATACATATTCAAGCAAATAATGAAAATCATACAAACAAGTCGACTGTACGCTGATAAGTAGTGATAGTATAGTTTGATAATACTTCCAAAGGACGAACGAAACAGCTGTCAGATTTAACAATAATAAAATAACAGAAATTGATTAAAACAAGGGAAAACGATAAAGTAATAAGGAACTCCAGTGAAAAATATAATGGCTTTAATAATATATGTTCATATAGATCATCAAACGCCGATTCCGAATGTATAACTTTCATTATATACGTAGAATTTATAAATCGTTATTTAAAAGTGAATAAAAAATCAGCTCATCAAAACACCGTGTTATATTCGTACCATTGCATTTGCAACATCTGACGTCACGTGCGCATTCTGTTTTTGGTTAGTATGAAAAAAAATATTTTTCGATTTTGTTTTTTATTTTAAATATGTATTTTTTTGGTTTTAGCAAAATTTCAACATAATTTGGGTGACTTTAAGCTCTATAATTGTTGTCCAATATAAACAACTATTATTCATGAAAAAAATTAGAGTATTCATGATCAAACCGATTATCCATACGGATATTATGATAATGTTAATGCTCAATACTATTGTTATTCTTTGAGTTAAAGTTTCTAAAAAGGTTCATAATTTTATTACTTATGTTTAGTTATGGTTTACCATGAATTCTAACATTCTAACCTAAAAACTGATCAAAACCGACCGGCCATAGATTTGGAGCGTTTTGGCGGCCTTTGAAAAATTGAAATTTTGAAAATTATTTTAACCATGAAAACAAACATAAGAAAAAAAACTAAATATACTGGTATTTATGTTCGAACATCATTATTGATAAAGAAAAATAAACAAATAAGTTAGACTGGAGTTCCTTCTTATATAAATATAAGATGGTACCTATGTGCGGTAGGTACATCAATTTTTTTATACTCGAATTTTTACAAAATAAAAGACAAAAAAGTCCCGATATACGACTTAGAATAAATTTGCAGTCAAGGAACTTACATGTATATGTTTATATAAAATCAAAACATATGTAACAAACTAAAATCTTTAAAACATAAATATTTCTCAATAATCTTACTCAAAAATATTTTTACTTATATCTATAAAAAATATATAAAAACATAAATAACAACGATAAATCGTACATAAAATAATATTTCCTAATTATCTAATAGAAAGCAGAAATCTATATTACTATAAAATATCATATTTAATCTTTATCCTATATGTTTGATCCAATTTTTTTAAGATAAAACACAACATACTTCACCATACTGTTCACCTACACGTGAACAGATTTCACCTAGTGGCGTAGGTAATATAACCCATACAATAATATAATTATTTAGTATATATTGCACTTATATTTAAACACGCCGTAATGTATTGAAAAGGTATAACATTTTTCAAAGAACGTCGATTTATCGACACTGATTTTTTTTTTAAATAACATGAAATAAATCCATCTACAGTTTAACCGCTGAAAGCTGTATAATCTAGGTACACGTTTCCTCATTTACCATCATCGCCGGGAAACGTAACTCGAAGCCGGCAACAACAACGCGAACAAGATAAACTGATATTAATTATGTCAGTATTTCCTCTGGCGGGCGCGTGTTGGCCTGAAGCTGATTCAGCTTTCCCGCACAATGGAGCCACATTACTATTAGGTGTTATATATTGTAGCCACAGTACTGCAGGCAGCCGTCAACAGTTGAGTTAAGCCGGAGATACGAAATGTTCCTATTGCAACACAGATTGTTAAAGTTTTAATAATTACTTGCTTTATGTGTACTACCCCGCGACAGCATTGTTCAACATTTGAATTCTCGTATGTCTCATCGCCATTTCTTCCTGTTAAGTTTTCTTTCAATCAAAGCCTGAACAAAGTTATGATTTTAGACATAAATTTTAGATATTCTTCCATGTTTATTTTCGTGAAGCCTGAAAAAGACCATTTCGACTGGTACCGAAAATTTCAAAGACCTGGCTTGAGTTAAAAAGTCTTGACATTTTGGACATTGGAGAATGGTACCCATAATTAGCAGAGTGTTGATTGAGGAAAAGCAATTCATTGTTTCTGAGTCTACGGCAAGGAATATTGAGCTGCATGAATTGCAACATAGAAGATGGGTCAAAAATCCAATGCAGAAATGTTTATGGTTTGTTCGATTTCATCATCACCTCATTGGGACGTTTACAAATTATTGTCACTTTCAGCGAATCGCAGTATTTAAATCCACAAAATATCATGATGATCTCATTCGCATTTAGACATTCGAGTTCACGAATCATTTTAATTCTGTGTGATCCATTTTCTAACGAAATTCTAAATATTTGTCCAAGTATTTTGCGTTCAAAGACTGCATTTTTTTTCTTTGTGTATGGTTATGTACCATGTCTCACAACCGCGGTTAGCTGCTGGCCTTGTTTTAGTTTTATATTTCAAAAATTTACCTATTTTACTTAGTATTTTCGACTCCAGGAGTCCCTTTCAGGTATAAAAGTATGCTTTCCTTATTTTTATTGAGCTTTACTGTGTTGCTAGTATAATGCTCATTCCAATTAGTATGAATTTATCAGTTAATATAATTTACAGTGATTGTTTTAGAGTCGCTGCCACCAAATAGAGTTAAGCTCTGCCAGAGCCGTTGACACGTTGTCACCAACTGGAAATGTTATTAAGTCACTGCAAATTATTACTCCGAGCAAATGAAGGCATCACCGCTCACTGTTCTCCGTTCAGTGTTCACGAACTGGAAATACGGCAAGTGAATATTACCATTAGGTTTATTACCAGTTGCAGGAAACTTTTTACATAATTTTTCATATCAAATAGTTTGCAAAATTTATAAACGTGAATAATTGAATTAGAATTGCAAGAAATGTATTGCAATTTATTAATAATAAAAAAAAAGTGTTTGATGATTAGGGGGTTTTTTGAACCTAGATCACTTTAATTGCCATGCAATATTTATATGTTTGCCCGAAGCCAGTGTAATTAATGCAATCCCGTTGTTTTATGAGAATTTTGTAAGAAAGATGGAATAAAACAAGAAGTGGATAGAATGGTTGAAAAGTGCGTGGATATTCAAATCTGATCATTGGCAACGTTTCATTTCTGATTTCCACGAACGAGGTGCAAATATAATTTTATTTACTTATTATTATTTACCTATTTTTATTATTATTTACTTGTTACTATTTAGTTATTAATATTATATGTGTATTATTATATGCTTATTACTATTTACTGATTATTATTTACATATTATTATTATTTATTTACTATTATTTACTTATTAATGTTTACTTATTTTCATTAATGCATTATTATTTACTTATTACTATTTACTAATTATTATTAAAGTGTAAAGCCGCTCATCTCAACACAGGATTGTCCTAGTGAGATGAGTGGCTAATGTTTTTGTTTTAATATTTAAATTTAAAAATAAATAAAAACAATATTTAAATTTTATCTCTGATAAAATCCATTCTATTTTTTATATTCTTTTTTATTTGCTCACCCTGGGTTTAGCATCTATTACCTATGACTGTATTTTATAAAATTATTTTTTTTAAATTAGGTAGGTACGGATATTTTGCAAAATTGATGTTTTTCCAATAGCAAAAACTAACTAACCATCACGCCGTTTCCCCGAAGGGGTAAGCAGAGAGGACGGACCGCCAGACAACTCGATCTTGGCATACACTTCTTGCTTCATTCACTTTCATACAACGTCTCATACATTCTCTTCTGTTATTCCGACTTCTGACATGGCCCGACTCAAGTATTTGATTCACTTGATCGTGCCACGTCTTCCTTGGACGTCCCTGGCTTCTTCTTCCATTCACATTCGCGTCATATATTCTCCTTACACTCCTTTCTTCGTTCATTCGCTCTACATGCCCAAACCATCTAAGCGTCCCTTTCTTAATCTTGCTCACTACGCTTACATCAGCCTTGCATTCTTTACGAATCTCAACATTTTTCACACGATCATACATGGTTTTACCACACATTCGTCTCAGAGATCTCATTTCTACAGCATTCAGTCTACTTTCATCCTTCCTGTGCCAGTTCCATGCCTCACTGCCATACATCAGAGTTGGTATCAGCACTCCATTGTGGACTGCTAGCTTCGCTTCTTTCGACAACTTTTTGTTTGCGCCAACAGCGTTCAGTCCTCCGTTAATGGAGTTTCCTGCATTCACCCTTCTTTCAATATCCCTATCAGTCTTTCCATCTCTCGTGAACATACTTCCCAAATACACAAACTCATCTACCTGCTCCAAGTATTCATCATTCACAACTATATTGCACACTGTTTTCGTACTCTCTCTTTCAAACACCATGACTTTAGACTTACATTCATCATTAGCTCATTCTTCATACATACTTCGTTCATCCTAGATACGAGGGACAATAGCAAAAGCTAGGCAAAATTTACATTTATTCACGAACATGGTTAAAAAAGGAACGGCTGAAAACGACTGTGAAACCAGAACAATTTTACGTTAACCGGTACAAACTGTAGTTTTAAAGTTGATCTCAAAAGTTTAATTAAAATTAATAATTCGTGTACATGCAATACCGGAGATAATTTATTTTTTCATAGTAATTATATAACCCCTTGTTAAATTTAAAGCCCTGTTAAACTCCCACCGTCCAAAGGCAGCAAACAGTGGCACTTTTCCAGCATGAAATTTTAATGGGCGAATCTGAAATGCACTGCGGGGCTTCCATTCACGGTCATTAATTAGTCTATTGAGTCGGGAAATCCCATTACTTCCAGGGTTTTAGTCTACCACTGCCGAGTCGTGACTTGCCGCTCTGGTCAACTCCCCCATACACCCTGCCTACACGGTACAGCCTGCATCACTAGGCTAAAACGTGTTTCTTTTTATATTCACTCTGTAGTTAGAATAACTGAGGAAATGCCAACATAAGAAAGTATTGTTATACAATAGTTCATTTCAAAAACCACATCAAGCGCTAAATGTGTAACTTAAAAAAAAATATTATAATATGATATGATTTGAGATTTTTACGTTCAAAAGTAATAATAGGCTAAGACAAAAGTATAAGTGCGATTTCGACGGCTAAAGGCAAAGGTCACGTGACACCCATTTTGGCACCAGCTTAGTTCACTGCCGTCCACGTTTGTTTCGCGTGATTTTGGCTGCTGTTAGAAAATTGCAAAACATTTATAAAAAGGATCAAGCTAAATACTCAACAAAATATTCGGGTTTTGTAAACAAGCCGAACTTAGTTGCCGTTTTGCTTAACTTGGCAGAACGCCTAGCTTTCCCCCAGCCCCTAGTATTTTGGTTTCTTCCCCTTGTGTGTTAGGGCATTTCTATGTGTTACTTGCTCTGTGATCATGATTTATGTATTATACCGTGTTGCGCTTCCTTTTCCTTAAGCTACCGTTTCAGACAGCCTTGCAGTATCCATCATCAGGAAACTACAAAGCTATCTAAACCGTTGGATAAAGGAGGAAGGAACACGTAATAATACGAAATATATATATATACTTTTTTTCCTCTATTTTTTCCAAAGTTTTAACATAAAATAGATCATAATATATATGCATGTTTTTTACATGGCATGATTGTTTAAATTATAATTATAAGAAATGGGAATAAATGATAATTTATTCGTGACCCCGGAATGTATGTCTTTTTTTAAAGTAAAGTAATTGCTATTCTTTCTGGAGGAATGATCTTAATACTTCATCTAATTATTTTTTATGATCCGAAGAGATACGTTTTAATTGGATTTTAATTGGATTGGATTTCTGTTGAGCTTCTAATGCGTCTTAAGTTCACGGGATCTTTGCAAAATATTCACTTTTCTGGAGAGATGATTTAAAAGTTTAAATTACTTTAAACTTGCAGACTCAGTTTTAAAGAACTGACCAACACAGAAAACCTTTTGCTGCATAGTAGCCATTTTACTCAAACCTAACGCGAAATGACTGTTTGGGGGCGCAAGCACTCTAGTGGTCATTTGCGCAAATAATGGTGAGATTCGAAACTTTCGGAACACCTCTTTCAATTGCTATGTAGATCATCCACATATAACGTATAATTCACGAAATATTGCGGTACGGAATTAAGTTCGTTATTTTGAGTAACCCTGACAATATTCTCGATAGGATTTCATAAGTTGGATATTTAGGAAAATTGACGAAATATGGATTGACCGTTGACCAGTCATTTAGTGACTACAGTTAGAAGGTTTCTTAGTACAGATGTCTTAAGTCTTGAAGAAATGTGCTGACCGTTTATTTAGTTAACCTTTAATTTCACGTTCAGCGTCCAGATTGACAATAAGAAGCCACATGTTTTTAAGTTGATTAATCCAGTGTTTTCGTTCCTTCCAAGTAGTGCCCTCCAATAATATTAGAAAGGACATTTTTATGAACCCGGCCTTGCTCGGGTACAATAATTGATTTGACAGCGAAAGTAACTATCTCCAAATAAAGAAACATCCATTTGAATATTTTATTTCATTCCAAACATTTATTTTTTCAAAATATATCTAAATCATAAAGATCTTAAGTAGGTACCTAATTGTGTTTTCCATTTTGAAAATATTCTACCCAAAAAAACCTTCTTCTTTTGAATATGCAATCTGTGGCTAACCAGAATGTTATATCTATGGGCTAACCTCAATAAAACATGGTGGGTTAAATGTTTTTCATACTAATTTTAAAACGTTATAGCAACAGTTTTTCATATTGGATTTCATTCAAACTACTTTCTAAACCTTCCCGACACTATTAAGAATAAACTGTGCTATTCTGTGCGCCGACAGGATAATATATAGACCCCGAATATAACGACAAAATACAGCGACAAAATATTGAGAAAAATATAGCGCAAAATATAGCGACAAAATATAGCGTCATATAATATGGTGACAAAATATGACGACACAATATAGCGACATAACGTGGTAACAAAGTGTAGCGGCGAAATGTAGCGAGGAAACGCAGAGAGTAGAAACTGTAGAGAGGGACATTGTAGCGGGCAAATGTAGCGAACACGGCGTAACTGCAGCGCGGGGGTGATTTGTAGGGATATTGTGTTTATATTTACGGCGGAGGCGGGAGTGGGCAGTGGCCATGACAATAGTGATTTCCGCGGCAGGAAACGCTCCACGATTATTCATTGCCATTTTTCAATGGGAAATTTACGACAGGGCGTTGTATTCGACCATTTCAATTAAGTGTAAAATTGTAACTAATTTTTCTTTAAAATTTTTACGGACTTTGTGACAAGTGTCGCGATTCACGTATTCTATTCATTATTACCTACATTATCTTATAATATAATACTAATTACGTCCCGGTTTATACTTTTCCATTTTTGATAATTTATTAAAACAACTTAATAGATATATAAATAAAGAGATTTATTTATATTCAATAACATTTCACATTATGTACTGATCATTGGTTGCATGGTTGCAAAACTTACTCGCCTTTTCATGACTATTAGAAATATTCTATCTGTAAAAGATCTAAAATCAATATATTATGCCATGTGTAATTCTTTACTTGAATATGCATCCTTAGGATGGGGCGGTTGTACCAAAACAATTTTGTAAAACCCTGGCAAAAGCACAGAAATCACTAATAAGGGTCATCCTTAAAAAAACCTTCAGGTACCCCAGTGATGAATTATTCAAAGAGATGTAAGTTCTTGATGTCAGACAACTGTATATTAGGAAAATTGTCTTGCACGCACATAAACAACGTCACCACTACCCATCTATCGGCCACTATCACGACACCAGACACTCGAGAAGTAATCCAATAGTTTCAACAAAAACCATGACATCCCTTGCTCAAAGACAGTTTTTATACTTAGGACCAAAATTGTTCAACATCATACCCTAAAAAATGCATATGATACTTTCAAAAAAAAAACAACTCTATTTTTTTTTTTTTTACCTTATGGATTTTTTTATATTCTTTCATTTATATGTATATTAATATGAACTAAACTTGTCAATTTAACTGTTCTATAACGGGATTTATTCCTAGTTGGGCAGTCAAAGCCTTCTTAAATATTTTCTGTTAAATAACGTGTGTTTCAAATAAATATTATTAATATTATGTTATATGAGTATATCGGTAAAGATGTTCCCTACTTACTACGCTAGCTTGGACCGTGCAATATCAAGTAGTCCACTTCAGTACCGTACAGTATTTTTGTGATAAAAATACTCTTCACAGTCCAATCCAATCCAATATAAAAACAATATAGAAAGATGAAACATCAACATTTTTAATAAATGAATTTCAAAATTACTTTGTATTCACCAATTTATTAATATACACATATCTATATTTTTCAAAAGCGATGCTTTCTTCATCAGCAATATATAGAATACTAAAAAATAATAATAATAATAATAAGTATAGGCAAATGATAAACATGGAACACATTAATATGTAAGAATAAACAAATTACGAGTATAAACATAAACAAAAATTGACTAAATTAGGTACGTGCGGTATTCATATAAAAAAATCATTTTTTCTTCTTCTAATAAATTCTTTCATCACTTAGCTCGTCCATTTTTAAATGTGTTTTCTCTCTCTTCCACTGTTATTTTTATTTCTATTTTTTTACTTATGTTCTCACTGTTAGTTAATAGCATACACTCCATTGTAATGTAAAAGCCCCATGGGCGTATATATACAAATAAATAAAAATAAATACTCTTCGAACGACATAATGTTAAAAAGACCGACCTAAAAGTTTTAAATTATAAGAAAGGGCACAATATGTAGATATTTGTACTTGCAATGTTTTGTCTTCCTATCCTCTTTATTACCATCAAAAACATTTATTACAGCACTCCCACAAGACATTACTCTAACCTCGACCAATTTCAAACCTTTCCCTGACCTAATGTTTCCGTTCTGTTACATTTCCTTCCTAAACTTCTATTTTCTTCCAATAATCCAACTGTCAGAACAACTCCTTTTTTGCAATTGAGAAAACGAACCAGTAGCCCTTCCCCTATTTAGATAAAATATTCACTCATAAATATTAATATAGCCACAAGTTGTAAACATCTGTACTGTTTATTCCTTAGTCTATCGTGTAGCATGCATTAATTTGCTACAATCTGATTAAATATGAATAGATTTGCAACGAGTTGAAACACATTCACGAGTATATGACACTTCAAATACAAATGAACGTATCCATGACATGGCTCTATTTTTCATTCGATTTTGAATCCGCGAATTTATAATTATTGTACAAGAATTATTCTTGTTGTGACCACACGTCAAAGTGCAATCTCTCGTTTTGTCAATCTACATTAGGGTCATCAAAAAGGACGACGATTTTCTCATACAAATAGATGAGTTCCGTTCTTATTCCAGCGAATAACTAATTCAACATTCGATTGTTGAAATGCTTCAAAAATCACATAAAAATTAAACTGCAACAAGTCAAAAATCTGTGGAAAAACAAAACATCTTCCTTCCAAATTAAAATTAATTTGGAAACACCAGTGACAACGACATCTTAATGGCCTTTAGTCAAATTTTAAACATTATAACCCTTAAGAGGGAAACGTTACAGTACAATGTAACCATTAAAATAACCGTCAATTTACTCAGAAATTAATTAGAATCATTGGTAATAAAAATGAACATTCTGCATTTTATTATAAGAACCTACATAAATAAATCGTCTGTAAGTGGTTTCTCCACAGTTTAATAATGCCTTTGGAAGCCGAAACAGCTGTCACGCGTATTAATAATTATTTTTATTATTATCTAGCAGAATTTTTTTTTATAAATAAACCGTTTTTTAAATTGAATTAAAATAGTTATTAATTTTTAAAAATTTTAAATAAAAATAGAAAAACCTTGAACGCATTAAATCAAAATGTGATGTTTTGAAATAATCAATATTTTGAATATTCGCTTATATCAAGATATGTGCGCGAAAATTTCAAATTTTATTAATTCTCACCGTTCTTTCTGTTCGAAATTTAAGTGCAGAGGACAAAATGTTTGTCTGTTTTAAGTGGAAACAATTCAAAATACATCTGTATAAAACTGGGTACATTTGAATGTTTGAAGATTTTCAAACTCGTTTTTCGGCTGTCAAGGAGTCAAACAATTTGTGTTGTTTTTTTTTTCAATTTAAAACTGGCAACAGCTCCTTTGGGCTAATAGTTTTGACCCATATAATTTATGGTTTTCTCTGACTTGTTACGGTTTGATATTCGGCCATCGATATCATCCCTTTAGAGGTAAAATTCATTAAGTGCCCTAATAGCTGTATGACACATAGTTACTTTTACCACTAATGGGACAATATTTGAAGAAGGTTTTGCTAGAAACCCATTGTTAAATATAATATATACCTAATCTGATATCTGATAAGGTTACAATACGCAGAGGAACTGATACATTCACACAACGCATTGCAACTCTGTCGGGTGTGTTACAGGCAAATCACCCACAAATTCTTGTAGCAACTTTCCTCTGACACAAGCCATGCTCGGAATAGAGTACTTTCACTATTTTTTTATAATTTTTTTATTGGCGAAAGCAATGGCATTTTTATTTCATTTTTATGTTTACAATTACATTTTTATAACGATTTAAAATGTGCCATTTTTGATTTTCCGCCAAAACGACATGTTCGTGAATATGGCGTTTCAGCTGTCCTCCCAGCCAGTGGAGTTATCTACATAATAATGGAATGTGCAGTTTTAAACTTTTTTTTTAAATCGTCGGTAGGATTGTAAAGATGAAGGCTAGTTATTAATGAAAATATTAAAATTACACATTTTTCATGCGACGATCAGAATCAGAAATATGGACTTTTAAATCTTTCGCACATTTTTAACGGTATCCACAATACTGTATACATAGAATACACAGGGAAAAGAAGAAAAAAATAGAAAATCACTAAAGAAACAAAATCAACAACAAAAAATATTCTTCCTAAAGATGTAAGTTTTGTAAATTTAGTACTTTCAGAAATCATGAAGATATCTTTTGAAACATACTGTTGTAATGCGAACAATATGCTTACGTTATTAATTACGCAGTTTTAATCATAAACATTTAAATATTCCATTATTTCACAGTTGATGAATTAAATACGAGGATTCTCGCAGGGCTGACAAATAAATAAAAGTCAGCAACCAGATCCGCCTCCTCTCGTTAGGTGTCAGTTCCCTCGCGGCATCCCTGCTCCCTGCTCCCTCCTCGTCCTGCCTCGTCAACCGTTGAAATTTATCAACGTCTTCCATCTTCCGCTGGGAATAAATTGCGCTTGACTGAGTTTTACAGAATCCATTATTTAAGATGAGCTCCGGAGGAATGTTGATACGATGCGATGGGGGAAAGTTCACGACTTGCTGCCACTCTGGCGACTCGCAAAGCTTCTCTATCAAGTCGTCGGATGGAAGTTATGAAGGAGGATCGCTCCACGTTACGATTTTAATATATTACGTGTTTGATGTGTATTGTACAGATAAATATGGCACCTAACCTTCGAACGCTGGGTGTAAACCCGTATTAAAAGGCTAAGAAAATAATATTACGATAAACCTAACCTAACCTAACCTAACCTAACCTAACCTAACCTTCGAACGCTGGGTGTAAACCCGTATTAAAAGGCTAAGAAAATAATATGACGATAAACTACTGTATTTTGGCATGTTCTGCACATTTTAGAAAAAAACAAAGTCCATTTTAATTTTTCAATTGTATGTATATTAGATTTCACCCAAAAAATTGTATGCACTTCCGACAGTGATGTCTCCAAATATAGAACAAATAATACACACTAGAAGTGCCTTCCACGGAGATTTAAATGGAAGAGAGCCAATGAAAATGCTGAAAACGCAGTGCTATCTCTCTTTTACATTTACTGCATTGTATATTGCCATTCCATTTGATAGAAATGAAATGATATTAACATATTTTTTGTATTAGAAATTTTAAGGCCTGAATGGCCAGACTTTTGTATCACGAAACACGCTCACATCGCATTTCTTATGTTATTCTTTATTTTATATTTCCGAACGTCCCGGAGAACGTCTTTTGTCCTGCTTTCGCCCACTTATGGTTATTAGCGGTCGACAAATCCCGACGTTCGCAAGTAATTTCTTTAAATTGTGGTATTTCACAATTTATTCGTTTAAAATAATATACTCGTATAGTATATCAGCAGCACGTTCCGAGTGGTAAATACTGTGAATGTCCTGGTGAAATACCACCATTCAGAATAGAAACGTTGCTTGAAATGGCTTCAGCCGTGTTTGGTGACCAAATCTGAATAGCCAGGTACTTCAAAACCTTCCTCTCCTCCATCTGCTTCCCCCACTCTCTGCTTTCAGTCTCACAACATACTGGTCGCACTGACTCCAGCAGCTAGGAACAGCTGGGACTCTTATTCGGTAGCTACATTAAAAAATTAAAAGGAACAGGTATGAACGATTTTCGAATTTAAATGTTCGGAAAGTTTTTATATATATTAGAAATCAGTGTTTTTTTTATGAAAAATTATTTTTTCTACAATTGATCTTTCACCAGGGCGATACTGAGAGTACCCACCTCTCTGGCTTTATTCGTGTCTGTTCTCACTCCTATAACTGTCAGTTCACTTTTCAACGCCCGAATTCACTCTTTCCCCTCCCTTAAAAAACGTCCGCATAGCATCCCCGTGTGGAGTTAGTAAAAAATGAACTGCGTAAATTCTTCCAGCTGAAATGTTTTTTACTACAAGAATCTGATCGCTTTTATCGATGGAACCATTAAATTTTAAGCTACGCGTGTAACGGGTCCCGATTATTGCTTTCCTTGCAGAAAAAGCTGAATGATTTTTTACTGGTCGAAGGGATTTAATGGACCTTTTATGACCTCGACTAACAGAAATTGATATTCCGTAAGTTATATTAAATTCTAACTTACTTAGAGCGTAATCACAGTCGCACTAGAAAATATTAGTCAAGTGAGAATTTTAATACATTTACATAAAGGAGACATTAATTAACGTGGAACTGCATTTCTTCATTTCTATTTTATTAATTTAGATACATACCAACAATGTTGCATTCCCATGAGCTATAAATTCAACTCATTTTGAAACTGTTAATTTTTGCTACATAATATTAAGTTTACCAGAGTTTTCAAGGCAAATATGTAAATGAAAATATAAAAACAAAAAAATATATATTTATATAAACAATAGAAAAATAACATAAATAAATGTACAGGCTCGAAACATACAGATACAATAGAAATACGTAACAATGTTTTACAAGAGAAAAATATATTTTATTATTAAACAATTAGATGTATCAAATAGTCCCATTTTAAATATATTTCCCTTCCCTACACCTATTTTTAGCCCCTCCCTCCCTCCTAACTCGCCTCCACCCCCCACCCACTAACATAGTTGATGTTCTGTCTCCCTCTTCTAAATTACCTATAAGTATCCCTGTAACTCTGTAATTGATTTTACTATTTTTATTTTTTTTAAAAGAGTAGTATCTACAAATTAAAAACCTTTCCCTTTATAAGTTCTCTGTGTCACGTACTTATACATTATTATACATACATACGAGTATATATTATAAATATGTTAGACCTATGTTATATACCAACTATTTATCTTGTTATTTTTTTGTATATTTTTTTTCTTCTTTCTGTACACATAGTCATTTTAATGTTAAAATATGTAAAAGCCCTTTGGGGGGTTAATAAATAAATAAATAAAAATACGTTTTTGTATAACCCTGATTATGGTTCAGGCTGAACTGACCCCGGTTGGTTAATATATAAATAAAAAGTGGTATTCAAACTAAGTTATTTTCTTTTAATTTAGAAAAATATATCTACAGCCGATATTTGCTATGGCAAGAACAAGCTACTCAATTTGTCTATGAAATTTAGCTCCTCGCGTTAAAAAAATTCACGTTCGAATTTGACGGTTCGTTTTAAAGAAACAATGCAAAACATCATAATTCGTTTTTTTTATTTACATTTTTGGTCTGTGAATTTGATTTTGTTTTATTTTATTAATTTAACATCTGATACATGGTTATTCGATACATAAATTTCAGAAATACAAACATCATATTTTCCGTGTACTCGTAATTGTCTTCGTAAAAAATCGTCAAATAATAAAATAAAAAAAACATTCAAGCATAAAAGTGTCCTAAAATGTAGAATCATCTCTGTAGGCAAGCACTAGAAACACGAATAAATCACAATTCTACGCTAGCAACATTATACTAATGGCAACACCCAATAGATCAGCTGGGATCTGACAAGCTAAATATCGTCGCGTTATTAAAAATTATTTATGTTCTACCATTTACCCATTTAACTTATTTGTTATTCGTTTACTTGTGCTTAATTAGCTACCTAATTAGTGTTGTTAAATATACGTATGAATTTATTTATCCTTAAACATTCAATTTATTTTTATTTATTTTTGTTTATTTGGTAAACCAACAGTTACATAAAAATAAATAATTTGATAGAAATTTAACCATTTATTGGTTCTCACTAAGTATATACAAGTGAATCTAGTGATTTAGGAAGAAATCAAAATAAAATTAACAAGGTTAAAAAATATAAAAAAAAATTAATGTTTGTCTGTGTGTCCTCGAATTTCTCGATAATTACTTGACCGGTTTCGCTTAAAATATCACAGTTTCGTTTTATTAGTGCCGGGAAGGTTTAGAAAGTAGTTTTGATGAAATCCAATATATAAAACTGTTGCTATACGTTTTAAAATTAGTATGAAAAACATTGAACCCGCCACGTTGTATTGAGGTTAGCCCATAGATTTACTACTCTGTTTAGCGACAGATCACATATTCAAAGAAGAAGGTTTGGGCAGAATATTTTCAAAATGAAAAACACAAGTAGGTACCTACTTTATTATTTAGATATATTTTGAAAAAAATAAATATTTTGGAATGAAACAAAATTTTCAAATGAATGTATCTTTGTTTCTTTAGAGATAGTAATAGTCGTTACAAGACATAACTTTCGCTGTCAAATCGATTATGGCACCCAAATGGCAAGCATTAATTCACAACTTCATAACTTTATAAACAAACAAAAAAATCCAGATCAAGGCCGGGTACACATCACCTAAATTTAAATTTAGTTAATTTTATTTCATTTCATGTATATGTATTGGGCATCATGTGTTCTTAAATAAAAATTAAATTTAAATATTATTCACGAAATACCGGTGAAAAAGAAAGTCATATTGCTATTTACCGGTTAATCGGTAAACATGCTTACCGATTTTGTAAACTCTGCTACCGGTGCGTAACCTATCTATAGATGAATTAACTTTTAAAACAAAACTTTTATAAAGTATGCTTGTGTCATTTATTAGAATATTTAAATATTTTCCTCATTAAAAATATCAATTTCAAATTCGTATTCTCCCGCGACATTACGTGAAGTACAATAACTAAGAACTTAAAAGAAACGTTCTATTTTCACTGCACAAGTGGTCCTGTCAAATATTGACCCGGAACTCCGCTGTACCCCCCACGGGGGGGAATTCAGGACCCAGGTGGGGGGAGGTCAAGGTGAACTCAAAGGACTAGACGCAGTATTGTATTCCGAGGGAAAGGCATTATATTGCGATCCTTGGGGTAGTCAAGTTTTTTTAAGTCATCCAATAATAAGCTTACAAAGTTATTTTTAAAAATTTCAACTTTTAAATATTTTGATTAAAAAACTTTTTAACTTTGATCCACTTATTTATTTTGGAGCCTATATGGATCAATAAGTTACACCCCTGACCCAGATAAGCGTAAGTTTAAAGCGTACCAGCCGAACCTAAAATAAATAATTGGAACAAAATGTATTAATAATTGGAATGAAAATTCCAATCTAAAAAATTCGAATTTCAACATAAATAAAATATAAGATACTACTGGCTGATGTGTACTTTTTATTAGTTTTTTCGGAATAAAGTTATGAAATTGTGAATTCTTGTTTGTCATTAGAGTGCCATAATTGATTTGACTGCGAAAGTAACTATCTCCAAATAAATAAACATTCATTATTAATTGTGTAACTAAAAAACCTTCTTCTTTTGATTGTGCAATCTGTGGCTAACCTAAATAAAACATGGCGGGTTCAATGTTTTTCATACTAATTTAAAAAAGTTATAGCAATAGTTTTACATATTGGATTTCATTCAAACTACTTTCCAAACCTTTCCGGCACTAATTAAAACAAACTGTGCTATTTTCAGCGAAACCGGTAGAGTAATTTTCGAGAACATCGAAGACAAACAAACAAACTTACATTGATTTTATATATATAGATTTATACATACATTTGCTTTTATTATCGCTTTATAATGTTGACATTTTAAGAATATGTTAATACATATTATAGAATATTTTCATTAGTCCTCCTCACTAGGAGATCCTGTGCTGAGGCGAACTAGTTTTTCGATAGAGGGTTTTTAGCGACATCTATATTTCAACTTCAAAGTTTGGGTGTGGAATTTTAAGTATCTTCTATGACGATGTTTTTAAAATACTAGTCAGTTCTTTTTATTATCAGATATCTTGCCTTAAGCAAAATTTTGCTGGACCTAATCTAGTTGATAGTAATTGATTTAATTTGTTTGAAACTGGATGGGAGTTTGTTGTATAACTTTACAGCTAAAAATTCAGAGCTTTTTTTGTCCAAGGATAGAATTACACTTTGTTAGTTCTTAACAAATTATTTGTTTTATTTAATAAATATGTCAAACCACAAAGTGATTGCTTTCTACGACGACATAATTTATTCTTTTTAAATTCTTAGTTGACAAGATATTTCGTAATTTTTTGAAGAAGTAGAGTAGTTTTTTGAGGTTCCATTAATGTGAATCCCAGCGGTATTTTTAAAATTAAAAATGCCTTGTTACCTTTTCATTCACTTAATTAATTAATTAATTGTCAAGTTTTGTTCTCTGTTCCGTTGATTAAAGTTATGGTAGTTTACCAGTTAGTCTTTACGGCTGAGATCTCCATTGTAACATTTCCTTCTATCGCATGCATCGTTTATGAGAAATGGGGAGCAGGCAGTCAGTGAGGTTATATAATTGCGAAATTAACGTTTTAACGACCGATGAAAAAAAGCGGCGTTGAAAAATGTTTTCCCGTTTTACCTATTTCAAATTTGCTAGAATAATCGTATTTTTGAATGATGAGGGACCGTGAAAGTTTTGTGATTGGTGATTGGGGCCTGATGCCTAATGCGAGATGAGGTAGTTGGATAATAACACGGAATGCCAGAATTACCGCATAATTGAAGCGGTACAGCTTTGTTACAAATGATTGCAGGAAATTACGCGTCGCGAGTATAATGAATCACCCATTTCAGACACGAACGTCGATCAATTAAAAGCACGCTTCAAAATGATTTCAAATTTCCAGTTTTGTTCGTTTCAATTCACACAAATTGTCAAATGAATTATATTTTCGGGAATGGGTAATAAATAGTATGTAGTTTGCACTACACAGATAATAGAGACGAATGGAGATATGGCATAATATAGATAGAACGAACGGTGAGGTGTTGGCGACGCTTTTATACGCGCGGTATCATACTAATAATGGTACATGATCCATCTCCCTTGTTTCTATTATCCATGCCCTATCCTTAAATTATAGTCCACACGCTCTTCAGGATGTTTCTAGGAAGATTCACCGCCCACAATCCACCGCGAAAGATTCACCGCGGGGAAAATTCGTCTCACACAAATTCACCCCAGGGAAAGTTCACCACACGCAAAATCACCGCAGGGAAAGTTGACCACACACAAATTCACCGCGAGGAAAGTTCACCGCACACAATAGATAAAATCAAATGCTTGACTGATGCTAAGGACAGTTTGTATTATGGTAATGAAACCAATTTGAAGCATTACTCCACTAGTTTATCAGACCGGACCGGCTTAAAATACTCACATTCATCTTCAGACTGGTACACTTTCTCATGGTACCCACTCATATATCATAATATATCGATTCAGGCTATTATTAGCAATACATTATTTTATACTGCAGAACTGTTATTAAATTTCATTTAAATCCTTTTAATACTTAGCTATTATTTCAGATTTAAAAAATACATTTCCAAACACATAACAGCAATAACATTCTCGCGGTGATTTCTCCGCGTTGGACTTTCCACGGGGAATAGAATATTTTCACTATTTTTTTCTTATTATGTATAAAAATTTTAAAAAAAATTACGATAACGACGGCATTTCTATTTTGTTTTTTATGTTAACGAATAATTTTTCTATAACGATTTAAAATGTGCCATCTTTGATATGCTGCCAAAACGACATTGTTCGTGAATATGGCGTTGTTGACGTCACGCCGACAAACGTCGGTGACAGCCATTTTACCAGCCAGTACATTATAATGACGTTTTAACCAGTTCGAACTGTTCGGAACCTCAGTATTATTCTCTATACTTTAAATAAATAATTGTAATTTTCCGATGTCCATTTATAATTAAATTTACACATACGGCTTCCCGGCTGCATTAGCAGTACACTTACATGCATCAAATATTAATACCGTATAACCCTCTGCAGCTGTATGGTGTGTGGTGAATACGTAGTATAAATGTGGACTCGTTTATCCCTTCACGATGCGCTTCCGTTCAGCAAGTTACGCGTTGAAGTTGTGCATAAATACCCACGCAAATCAATGGATCGGACATGCCATCACGTTGTTTTGTTCCGACGAGTGTAACGTGGGAACTGGCCTAGTTGCCGAGTGTAACGTAAAGCCATTCAACACTACACATGGCGCATACTGCACAAGTGCACACTGCCTCATGCACTTATACACTTAGCAGCACGCCAGGGGTCGATAGACAGCCTTTCAGAATTTTGATTAAGTTGGCCAGCTCGCATCAAAAATCACTAAAAATGCTGTCATCATTCATGGAACGTCCGTGGGACTTTTACAAACATAATACATGTCGTACAATAATGGGGTAAAAATAGGATTAGTTACATTGGTTAGTTTAATAATACAAAAATAATAGTTGATACTTTAAATTAAAGAAATACAGACACAGAATTAATTATTTTTGCTTCGAATATATCAACGGAGAGGTTTTGAATATATCGAAAAGGTCTGTATAGATATTGGCAGTTAGATGAAGATGGGCTAGTGTGAGTTATACGAATAGTTCGTGCCGTGGTTGCCACAGTAGAAAAGATAGTGGAGTCGGGTAGATCTAACAGGCACATGGATATTTACAGGTTGTCCCAACTTTATTTGTTATCTTTTTTTATATTTATTTATTCATTTTATAAGTTTACTACAGAGTTTTCATTTTTTCATCTACTAACCTAGGCACATGCCCGTATTATGGTAGTCGAAGTTTGTTGTATATAATATTGTTGTATACCTACATGTAAATAATTAAAAAATTACGATAACATAGAAATAGAGACAGAGCACTTTAAAAATAATATAAAGTTGTATGTTGAAAGACAAGATGAAAGTAGATATTTAGTAAATATATAAGAAAAATCAAATAAAATATATACATATGTAAAATAAGTAAAAATATTTTTTAATAAGTTAATGTATTAATAATAATCTCTTTTACGATGTAAGAGATTCTTTAAAATAATTCCTTCATTTTTAAAATAACCAATTTTGAACACTGGTGGTATAAAGACTATCAGATTTCGATTTCCTAGTATCAGTACTCAGTGAGTTAAACACGTTGGGGCAATATAAGAGAATTATATAATAGAATCTATATTGAACATATCTATAATTTGTGAATCAGCATACATCTCAATCTGAATATAACAAAATAGTGGTACATCCTCATAACACAAGACTAACTGCAAACTATGGGCTTCTAATTCCCAGATACCTAAATAAATACGGTCAAAGAACCTTAGAATACTATGTTCCAAAAATTTATAACAAGTTGCCCTATTCAATAAAATTAATTTTAGATGTATGCTGAAAAAATTGTGTTGTGAAATAGATTTTTTCTTTTATTATTCTTTTCTTTCTTTAATCTGATTTTCTCTGAATTTTTAATACTCCTTTTAGTTTATTTTTGTCGTTTTACTTTTGTACCCTTTTCTATGTATTTTTTTAAATTTATTTTTATAAATACTGTTTTATTATAATAATGTTAGTTATATGCAATATGTACCTTTCTTAAAACTGATATTCATCAGTTTAACGGAACTTTAATGCTAAAAAAATTATGTAACTTTTGAAAAAAAAAATAAGGAATATTTCAAATTTTAAAAATTTTTGGAAACTTTCTTTGTACTTTGTTCAAACAGCGTAAGTTACAAGTATAAATGGGATACCATACAGAAGATGCATACTCTAATTGCGATCTCTCAAGGGAGCGGTAAAGGAGTTTTATTGACTCAACATTATGAAAAGTCCTTGTGTTACGTATGACAAAACCTAAAATTTGCATAGCCTTATCATTTCTACATTAGCGCTATACGAAATTTTATTCCGGGCCACAGGTGTAAAAGGTTCAACAACACTGGTCTAAAACACAAAAGTAGAAAAGGGACGAACTCGATATTTTTCAAAATACTTTCTCCTTTTAATGCTTTCTATGTTCTCTTGCCTTTTTTGTAAAAATGTGTAGAAGCATTCGCAAAACTCTATGGATTTATTTTTCTTTTGAACCAGATTTTCGTATTCGGTCAACGTTTAAATACCTCATGAAATTTTAGTGAAAATAAAAAGAGTCCAGTGAACAAAATGAATTATTACGTTCTAAATCAAAATGAGTTGTTCAATTAATTTAAATAACTTATTAAAGATTATAAACCTCTTTGGAATATTTAATCGTTGAAGATAATTTAACAAATGAAATACGAAACAGAAAAATACACAGAAAATAAAAAGTTAACGGGAATTAAACCCAGGACCCCCGTCTTGCCGGGACATTCTACCATTGAACTAATGAGAACTTTGCAATCATACAAAAAAATATCAGCCAAAAGTATGGTATGTGAATTAATTTAGGATAGTATTGTCAATTCTTAAAATGAAATACGATATTAATAAAAATTACAGAAAATAATTAAGTGAGACGTAGGTCCTAGGCAATAGCGGTTTTTTCTAAGGAGCGATTATGCGGTGAATCCCATTAAAAATGTGAGAAAATAAAATTAACTAGCATTATATAAGTACATTGTAAACAGCGCGCCGTTAAAAATCCGCGCATCCACACGACCAAATACTATGGTCCAAGAGCAACGCGATGTTCCTATAGGTGCTGCGCTGTATGAATTCAACATGCAGCACATTTGGACTCACGATCCCAAGCAAATACTTCATACAAAAATCAAAACGACACAATCCCCTGACGGTGAAATTCAATAGCCTAGGCCGAAACATGTTGAAGTTTGTTCCAAGCGCTAACGAAGGAATTCAAGGAATGTTTAGACACGTGACCTCGCAAGTTTCACAAGTTGCACCGAGATGGTCCCCTCGATCACTTTGCCGGCCGGCTGAACTTTACGCAATAAGATGCAAGTTAAGTTGGTAGTAAATATTTGTAAGTTTTTATTTTCTTGTTCTTTTTGCATTTCTCTAACCGTTTGCTTTTAATGACATTTGTTAACCAACTAGTAAAACGTGCAGATTATAATGCACACCTTTATTTTCGTATTAAAAATGCAATCCTTTTTTTATATAAGACGTTATATTCGTAAGTTGTGAAAGTTTCGACAAACGCCGCGTTGTCTTAAGTCGGTAGTTATTATAGTACCACTCCCACCAACTTTATTTAAATTATATTACTGCCGCTGTATTTGACGATTGGCCGAAGGACAAGAATAAAATTTTGTAATTTATTCTCGTGAATTTCTGATTGAACCCCCAATTAAATAAAGCACGAACCGTCGCTTGTCCTTGGTTTGATTCCCAATTACGACCGTTACCTTTTTCTGTTTCATATTTCATTTAAGATGTGTTAATATTGGCTTCACTGATCAAATATCAAAATGAGTTAATTTTTCAATCTGAAAGAAAACGACCCCTTTATTAATTAAAGCAAATGAGCGCCCTCTGGTTTTGATTGAGTTACTTCTAATCTCATTAAAATAAATTTGGCAAAAAGTCTCAATTTGATAAATAAATATTTAATAATATACTTTCATTTCATATTAATAAGAATTTTGTTCCCTGAAAGGTAATCTCGGAAAACATGCCGTGGCCATTGAGAGCCTATATGTTCAGATAATGTAACGTATAACGTTAGCCGGGGTAATAACGGAACCTCCATAATATTAGAATAAATTTTAATATTCATATAATATTATGAACTCTCGCAGAGATTGGAGGCTTACGTGGTTCCGTTTGTCGTGGTCTGCCTCTACTAGCGGATGGAAATGAGCCTGCAAGTACAACCAGGCGTACACGATGTTGTATGGAGAGCCTCGTTGAGGAAACACTGCCAAGTGAATATTGTGAAAGCTTCATGGAAATCGACGGTGCTGAATACGAATGATACTGAACTTTGTCTATTTTTAATGAAATAAAACAATTGTTTAAAACCAACAGATTTTTTTTTTCAACCAACCCGTGTCGCTTAACCTGCGCTTCATCAGGGTACAAAATTAAAAAAATACATAGGGTGTGCATAAATATACATATAGAGGGAGACACAATATAAAAATAGAATAAAATAACAGTGAGATGGCAATAGCTTGAATTAAAATTATAACAAAGGAATAGAGAAAAAGAGACAATAGAAGTTGGTGGAGTTATAAATAGTTTATTTTTTTATTTTAATAAAGTTATGATTTATTTTTTTATTATTTGAATACCGTATAAAAGTCCCAACTGCTCCCTGCTAACCAAAGCCAGTGAGACCACGGCATCTCCAATTGGGGTATGTTGTGAGGGTGAAAGTAGTGGGTAGGGGATGAATATGGGGAAAAGGAAGGTTGGGAAATAGCTGGCTACTCATATCTGGTCACCAAACACGGCTAAAGTTATTTCAAGCAAAGTTTCGATTATGGTTAGAGATTTTTCACCAGGGCAATACTGATACTGGCAGTATCTTCCACTTTTAAATAATAAAACTGTTATTTTGCCCTCGCAGACAGTGGATCTATGGCATTCCCAAAATGAGTGATTCAAGGTATTTGTTTGTAAGGTTCAAGGTAATTATTTGTAAGCTTCAAGGTAATTGACTCTAAGGTTCGAAGTAATTGTTTGTAAGATTCAAGGTAATTATTTGTAAGATTTAAGGTAATTGTTCGTAATGTTCAAGGTAATTGACTTTAAGATTCAAAGTAATTGTTTGTAAGGTACAAGGTAATTGTTTGTAATGTTCAAAGTAATTGTTAGGTTCAAGGTAATTATTTTTAAGGTTCAAGGTAATTGACTGTAAGGTTCAAAGCAATTGTTTGTAAGGTTCAAGGTAATTAATTGACTGTAATGTTCAAAGTAATTGTTTGTATATTTCAAGGTAATTGACTGTAAGGATCAAAGTAATTGTAAGGTACGAGATAATTGTTTGTCAGGTTCAAAGTAACTATTCAAGGTAATTATTTGTAAGGTTCAAGGTAATTGTTTGTAAGATTCAAGGTAAATGTTTGTAAGATGCACGATAATTGGGTGGGGGGAAATGAATACGATAAAGAATATTGGAGAGTAACTGACTGTTCAATAAGATTAAGGTCACTTCAAGCTCGATTCTAAAGGGTAATACTGTAGGTACCTAGTTATTCCATGTGTGAAAAAAATATTTTACAGGGCTTAAATGAAACTTATACAGGTGTGCAATATGATACGGGAGTGTATTGTTAATATGTTTTTTCCACAAAGTACCTAGGTATATCATATATATAGGTACAAATAAACCACCTTGCGGGTCATTTAAAATAAACAAGCAAGGAGCTTACCACTCTATCATGGGGGAAATGAAAACATTCCACACTCTGAATTAATCCCTCCGATTATGACCCAACATTTCAGCTTTCCTTTGGGATCCCAAAATCCTTAAAAGCACTGAGGTCATCCGAGTTACTATGGGTAAACGAAACGTGATACGCGCTCACGAATGGCGCTCATTTGAATATTTAAAACAGTAATACTTGTAGCGCGTACTGCTTTTAAATATTAAGATGAATTGGTTGCTGGCGGGTGTACACATACGGAATATGACATTAAATAAATTGTTTTGTAAGTTTAAACCTCAAGACCTTCATGAAGCTAATAAAAATACTGTTTATATATACTCGTATATATATATATGTATTGTGTTAGTATGACAATAAATTACAGTATTTTTAATATATAAAATATTCAATTTCATATTCCGAATGTACACCCGCCTACAAACAACTCATTCAAATATTTAGCATTACGTGGTAAAGACTTTTTTTTCTAAAATATTTAAATTGGCGCCATCTGTGAGCGCGTGTTATTATTTTTTTTTTTTAAATTAGAAACGCAAACATAATATTTACATAAAAGCATCATACATAATTGTATATTTTCCCCATTATCTTTTCTTATTTTCATTTTCTTTTCCTTATTTAACTTGTAATTTTTATTTAACTTTGTAATTTTAATTTTTTTTATTCAACATCCATGTATTAATACAAATATACGAACATACTGCCAGTAAGTATACCCACGCACTGGCCTTGCCTATATGGGATTTTTCGAATTATATACATTACACGTAGGTTTATATACAGATGAATTGAATTTGAAAAATAATTAATTATTATATATATATATATATATAAAAACATAATAAAATGTTTATAACCTTTGTACCTTGTTTGTGTGAATGTATGTATCAAAAAATTAATTAATAAATTAAAATCATACATCATTTATTTACAATCGGCGTGTATTTACAGTAAATATAAGATATTTAATTCTAATAAATGTGTTTGCAACATGTGTCGTGTACGCAATAAAGTTTATGAATTATTTAGTAACAAATAACAATGTTTATTTACCTATCTCACTGAAACTCGGTGCTTGCAAAAATACTATGGTGAAATAACGATATTCTTTGTTTGCACGATGACAAAAGAAACGAAGAAGCTAAAATGTTGAAGGTTAAAATAGTATCCCCAAAAAAAGGTTCAAAGATTTTACTTGCTTTAAATTTTATTTTATTTATGAAGACATAAAAAATCATCAATTATGCATTAATGGTATTTGAAAAAATTTCAATGTTGTGATGTTTACATATTTCATTGTTCAATATTGACGTTTTTTTGTATAAAATTATGATAACCCGTATTATTCGGGTGTATGTCTGTCCAGAACAAATTAAAATTTCTTGTACATCTGTGTCTAACGTATAGTGTGATCTCACTCACTAAGTTGCAATCAACTATTTTGTTTCGTTTATCCTTAAAACCATTGATTTACTGCTATCATGGTGACTTTTAATTTTATTTATTCAATATAATATTACAAATTTCGAGTGTTTTAAATTTTTCTACCACGACCAAGGGAATTTACCCGTGTTGTGGCTGTCGGATTTTTGTACAGTGCAATGAGAAAGAGCATGTATATACGAGTACATACATCAAAAAGAATGGCATTGTATTGTTTAATAATATTCAGAGATGTACTTACATGCTAGGAAACAAGGATAAGGATGACAAACTAATGTGAGACATTGGCAAGATCTGATATTTTATGTAAACTTAAAAAAAAATAAAGGTTACTAAGCGCAAAGTATAAATAAATCTAACAAAGAAAGGGGGAAAGTCGGGAATAATTACTTTGGATGAAGAAAAAAAGGTGAACCAACAGCTTCACGGATTAAATAGAAATAAAGATTATGAATTTTCAAAGAATTTCATGGACATTCAACCTTCGGATATCTAATAAATCGATGTTAATAATATTTATGTCCTTTATACGTCTTCTATATTTTTCAGTTAAATAATAAACATTAAAAACAATAAACATTAACAGAAATAATCCAAAATTTAACATGCAATATTTTCATGTAATAATAATAAGTATTTATTCCGGTATCTAGGGAGGTTGGTGCAGTCCCTCACATTGCATATAAAGCTTACATGCAGTTTATAAAAATAAAATAATAATACAATAGTAGGTGAATGATGCATGACACTTAAAACATAAAGTTTTTTTAATTAGATGTAAATAAGGCCTTTAAGGAGCTGCGGCATTTAAATTGTTTATTCTTTCCCTGATTCCAACCACCCTGAATCATATAAGGGCTGCAAAAACGGAAACTCGGCCCTCCGTGAACATACTGGAAGCGCTGCAGTATCACATTATACGGAAGGCGTTATTATACTGGACACGAAATCTTTCTATACTGTTATTTTTGTAGTTTACCCAAAGTTCGCACGTGTACAAAGTTGCGCTGAAGGCAATGACAGCGTACTGCAAAGGCCAAATCTTCTCTTGAGCATGTTAGATTTTACGCTGAGAGCTCATATTTGCCTATCAATATAATCGTCATCCATCAGATTACTGGTGATTACTTGGTGGTGGTCCTAGGTATTACTGGTGATTACTTGGTGGTGGTCCTAGGTATTACTGGTGATTACTTGGTGGTGGTCCGAGGTATTTAATTCAATTTTGATAACATCAACAGTAAGAGTGTGAAAGAAATTAGTAGTAAAAGTAGTAAGTTAATGAAAATCTTAGATAGGACCTACGCACAGTTATTTCGGAAAAGCTCACATGTCTTATCGTCGCTGCATATATAATATAGCTTGTGCGCCGTTTTGTACATTCTGAGATGATCGAGTAAAACTGCTTTAAAAAATAATTGCAAAGGCTAGATTTGCTAAAAAGAATAAATTTGTTTAGCTGGAAAGTTTGCCTAATAATTGTAAAAAATATTTTTTCAAATCTATTCTGCAATTATTTTTTAAAGCAGTTTTTCTCGATCATCTCAGAATGTACGAAACGGCACATAAGCTATATTATAAATGCAGCGACGATATGCACTTTTTTTAAATCTACGAAGTGTAATAAATAATAAAGAAAAATCTAGTGTGCATTATGCCACTCTCGGATCGAATTTGGAATTATAGGAAGGGAATCTGCGATATCTAAGTACGTAAACAATCTGAATATAATTCAAAGGGGAATCATAAAGACCATACTTATGAAACGCCTTCGATAGAAATTTCCAAATGTTTTGACGTACTAAATATATAAAAATACGGAACCCCCCACTAGACCACGTATCCATGACCTAGATGGAATCAAAATGACATAAAAAGCATTCCATGTTAACCGGACAAAGAAACTACATGTATTTTCTATACAACGAATAGAAAATTTTAATCAGTTCAGGTCAAAAATTAAAGTCTGGTTGAAAGTGGTCACTGAAATAACCTTAAAACAGGCATTAAAAAAAGCATAGAAGGCACACCTAATTAGTTGACACTAAATTAAATAACCTTAGTCCACCTTAGCACAGGTCCCCTAGTGAGAAGGACTAAGAAAAAACACAAAAAGCACAAATAATTTACAGAATATAATAATGAATACACAATTTTGTATTTTAAACTGTTATTCTGTAAACATTTTTATACTCAAACAATATTTGATATAGTTTACACCCCACTGTGAGATTAGAACATGAACTGAGTCGTTCGATTTATTCTATGTTCAAATATTGTGTGAAGCTATAGATATCATATTTTGTTTGGAAAAAAATGTTTTGTTGTTAGCCACACTGATCATAATATTATTTATTTATTTCAGGTGGCAGCATAGAGCGGCTATGCGTGGCCGCCAGCGCGGTGGGCGCGGGCGCGCCGTGTCCGGTGGGCGGGGGCGGAGGCGCGCCCGACTGCAGCGAACGCGCGGCCATGGTGCGGGCGGCGCGCGGCCTGCTCGCCTCCGTCACGCGAGTGCTCCTCCTCGCGGACATCGTGGTGGTCAAACAGCTGCTACTAGCTAAAGATAAGGTGAGAATCTTTCGAAAACATCGTCAAGGGAGCTAGATTTTTTCAAACGAATATTTAAAAAACTACTACTATCATCATTATAAGTGAAAATTGTTGCTTACGTAATGATGGAGGACTTACCCAGCAGATGAATTGAGTGGAAACCCGACGCATTTTTCAACTAAGCCACAAACAATTTTCCCATTGTATTCCCCTCCCCACATCCTTTGGCCACGCAATATTCTAAAAGATTTGGGCGTGTCATAGAATCATTGGCTCCGTACAGTTTGGACTCTTGTATAGTATTCACATAACATTTTATTAAGGGGGAGAGGAACGTTGAAGAGGAATTATTATCAATTCGAAATAATGAAAATATTATTAAACAATACGATAAACATAACGTTTTTAAAGGGTAAATATTTAATACGTTTTTTTTTAAATTTTCATAGACGTAGCAATTATCATCAAATCAGAAATGTAACCCCTGACCATCCTAAATAATGTTTTATAAAATATTTCAAAATGTTGAATATCCTCGAAAAAGCTTTCTTCAAAATGTTGTTTTTTTTCTTTAAAATGCAGAAAGAAATTGAAAAAAAAAATTACGATGTAGTTTTATTTTTTCATAAACACTAACTTTAATGATTTTTAAAATGCGGATTTCAAAACTTTGGTTAAGTTTATTTTTAAAAACGAACCAGAAAAGGTTGCAATTATTTTTCTCCACTTTTTTAAATCAATTTCTTATTTTTAATATTTTGAAAAAAATACGTAGATGGTCAAAAGAGGTCATATTTCTGGGTTGATTCTGATATATGCCAAAAAACTCTCTTTCAAAACATTATTTTTATCGTATTACGTAATAATATTATATCCTTATTTCGAATTAATAAATAATCCCTCTCCCCCTTAAATCATAAATAATGTAATCGGTGCTACAACCCTTGGAGAGGAATCTATCTCTGGTTACTTTATGCCTAAAGATGTGATGTTTTCCTAACACCATTCGGTCATCTAAGCATTTTCTTTTGATAGTAGAATCCATTACCTCGTTGGGACGTTACGTTTATGATTGATTTTATTGAACGTATACATTTTAATAGCACTACGATTTTCAAATAACAATATTTTTTAAAAAAGCAACAAAAATTCCAAGAACGGCGCGTTCCAAACTCTACCCATACCGCTGTTTCAATTTTTGACTTGATTTTGGCGGATTAGAACCTCAATAACTAATAGAAATAAAATTTAAAAAAAAAAAACAAACGTCTTACAAGTATATGAAATTTAATTCTCTACTAAATTTGTTTGACACAAAATTGCTCACGAAAAACCGGATATAGTTGTACTTTTTACTTATACGCATTTTAATAATTTTATATCTCGGTACCTATTAAAGATAGAATAAAATTACCAATTAAAAAAATGGTGGGAAATTTTATGTTCTACTAATTTTGGAAAATCTATATTAGCCGAAAATTGCACTGGAAACAAGATATTTAGGAAAAACTATATTTTACCGCGATTTCGGCTGGTTTTTCAAGATGGCGGCGCACGCACAGGCGCGCCAAGGTTGAAAACATGGATTTTACAAAAGGAGACCAGTTTATAAAACATGTTAAATTGGAATGTCTATATAACCACCGCCTCTTCGGATTAAAGACATTGATCTGTTGATTGGAATGATTCGAATACCTACACTTTTCTAATGTTGTGTTGAACCCTTAGAATAATAATATACCTAGAGACCTTTCTAATCTTCCCCAATAATAATACGAATGGTTGACATACTCGCAAAATATAGCTCTCTCTTTGTACTCGGTTTTATAAACATATGAGAGAGAGAGACGAACAATTTTTGTTCAAAACATTAATTTGTGAGAGGGTCTTGGCGGCTTGAAGCCAATTTCTGAAAACGCACGAACTGTTAGCCATGGTAAGGCCACACCCCTGAGGTCACCCTTGGTCAAAAACTCGCTTCAACATCTCGCAAAGTGAGGTCTCTATATATTGTTACTCTAAGGTTGAACCTCTGTGGCAGCAACAGGTTACATTCAATGCGTAACTGTAAATGTAAAATATAGATACCTAAAATGTCAGATTGAATTAACACATTTAATCATAAATTTACATAATTAGTTTTATAGTCCTCGAGCAGAAAAACTTTAGCCCTTCGGTTTATTGAAAAATAATTTCCTTCAAAATTGACACTCGTTAAGTTTTAACGATAAAACTTTCGACGTTAACTTCACTACTGTATTTTTGAGATGTCGAACTTAAAGCACGTCTCTTGGACCAACTGGGGCTGTAGTTACCCCTCAGTTACGGCTGCAGCCCTTACAGTAGAGCCTTAATTAGATTTCGAATTCTATTATTAAATCCGCCAGAAGGCTCTCAAAACTTTTGAAGTCTAATTACCCTATGCTAATGACAAACAAATTTTGTCCGTGCTTCTTATCGACAAACACATTCAATATTTAAAAAAATAATAATGATGATCGTCGTTGCAATAAAATGTTAATTGATTTGTATCATGTGTTACCTTTATATGATCCATCCTTGTTCAAGGAAAACATTTTTTCAAGTTAATTTCTGGAACTATATGTAGTCTACCTCTGTTGAAAGAGGTAAACGTAAACGTTCCTATAAAGTATACTCGTGGGAGATCCCATGCACTCATTTGTGCTCCGAAAGCGAGAACTTCAGCTTACCAAAACACGTCAATCAGCAGAGCAATTCAACTGCTCAACGATGCTGCATTAATAATAATAATAATGTCTGTATTTCAGCAGAACAAAGCGGTGAGTGCAATACTCTGTCTGCCATATAAAAAGAAAACATTTAATAAAAAAAAAATTAATGATGTGGAAATAGAATACAAAAAAAACATATTTAGCACTTATGCTACGGTAGCTTGATTGAAATTCTCCATCTAAGATGTAGGGGCGCGCCCTGTCACTGGGCGACAGCCAGGACAAGAGTGTTTTCCGATCTCCGTTAGCTCTTACTCGTACCGGCTATTCTGTGGCGCATCAAAGCAGCGAGCCCATGCACCCTTCCCTCTGCGAACATCCGCGAGGCGCTGCATCGCCAGGGGAGGCCGAACAGCGCCCTGTAAGCGTTGCATTGACCGTTGACATTTTCAATGTCACTTACATTCAATCTTGAGACTGTCTTTTGACCCATGTCACAAAATAGTTGTAATACTTCCCTATGACTTTTTATACTTTTCTATCAACCTTTCATTTCATAGATGTTTGATTTATATACAAATTTTTTCTTGCTCGTACTATTTGGTATTCCTAATGCTTGTCTGTGTATATTTTTTTACAATTTCTCATTTACTGTAATGTATATTCTGCGTTCGTAATCTGTATAATAAATATATTGGTCAACAGCTGTTTAATGGAGACTATGAAAAAATAATTAAATGATTTTCGTTAGTCCATGATCTCTTGAGATATGAATTAATCAAAATGTTAATCCTTGGTCTAGATTAACTAATAAATAATAATAATAAATAATGAAAAATAAAAAATAAAACATAATCGTCATTGTGGCGACATATTTTTTTTAATTGGGTTTTTACATATGAGCAGATATTCACATTTAGAATCGTACCGTTGCTAGATATGACTATACCTAGATTTAGTGACCAACTCTGTACTTCATAATCTTCTTCTTTCGCGTCTCCTTTCCCTCCACCCACTACCTCCAGCCTCACAACTCACAAAAATTCTCAAATTTGGAATGCCATAACTCCATTGGCCCCAGTGATTGATATTCGCGTGCCGTATCAATAGGGTGTACCCAAATTTTTGAGAGGTATGTAATAAATTAATTAAAAATTGCTTTGTAATCACCACTTTTTAATGTATATGTATATATATATATATATATATATATACCTACTTATTACAATTACTTGATATGGCGGATTGTTTATTGCACACCTCACACAACCACGTTTATAAAGTGGAAGATACTCTTAGTATCGCCCTGGTGAAAGACCACCATTCAGAATTGAAACGTTGTTTGAAATGGCTTTTAGTCGTGTTTGGTGATCAGATCTGAATATCCAGGTATTTCTCCCACCTTCCTCTTCCCCTTCTCCTTCCCCTCCCCAATGCCTTCAGCCTCACAACATTCCCCAACTGGGGATGCCATAGTCTCACTGACTCCAGGCGTTTGGGAGCAGTTGGTACTCTTGTGGGGAGATTATTCATATAAAAAACCACGCCGGAATAAATTTATGCAATCCTGTATTCCATTCAATCCGGCTCGAAGGACCACATTGCATAATTTTGGTCCTGTAACTCTTTATTTCATTTAATTCGGTTCGAAGGACTACAAATGTGCAATTTTGGTGCTACAATAATTTATTCCATTCAATCCGACTCAAAAGACCACAAATTTATTGTTTTGATGCTGCAATTCTCTATTCCAATCAATCCGGCTCGAATGACCCTAAATATATTATTTTAGTGCTGCAATCCTTTATTCCATTTAATTCGGTTCGAAGGACCACTTATAGTACTGTGCATGTCTCATTAGGATAACCTATGTTGAGAGCAGGCAAAGTTTACAGTTTATAATTTACAGTTTACAAATTTTACGGTTTACAATTTACAGAATAATGTTATGGTAAAAAGTTTGAAGCATCAATTAAACACTGTACAATACTTATAGGAATGTTTTAGGAAAATCTTTGAATTTTTATCTGTCTTGATTAGTGATCCAAATCTTGGTGTTCAGTTTCTATTTATCGTAATTTGTGTTCAGTCTAACAGCCAGTGGAAATACATTGTTTAGCTTTGTTGAAAAGTATCTAAAATTTCTTTGGCCAAATGTTGTTTCAGCGAAAGGGAAGAGATTATACCCTTTAGATCTAGAATCGCGAGCAGTTTGGACATTGTCATAGAGTTCTGTGTTTAAAGAGATATGCTAGTATGTTTTTGGCGTAATGTTGCCTAATATCCAAAACACAGATTCTCCTAAAGATTTCGTCCGAACTGCTGCTTGTGATCGGTAGTAATAAATCTTTATAATGAGTTTCTGAGCTTTAAGGATGGGATAAATGGCGGCAACAGTAGCTTCACCCCAGACTATAATACCGTACTCGATTAAAGATTGACACAGTGCATAGTAAATCGTTTTGAGTTGATTCTTGTTGAGAAAATTGCGGGTTTGTCTAAAGAAGTATATAGATTTTCTAAGTGTATTTGCTGTAGTGATATAATGTGTTGCTTTCACTTCAGATTGCTATAAAAAATAATACCTAAGTTTTTGATTTTAGTCACCCGTTCCATGTAAGTTCTATCAGAGTTGGATATCATAAGGATTGTTGATTACTTTTTTGTGAAGATTATTACGTTTACGGATAGCGTTTAAAATAAAATAACGTGGCATTGTGTAAAATGATGTGTCTATAAACAGACCCTTGGATCAGTGACATCTTTGTCATAATATCAATGTACTAATAATAATAAATACATATTTTTATGAATAATAAATATTCCTTGTATAGGTCGCAAGAAGTCTCGGGCGGCTGGAGTCGGTGTCCAACTTCACGGAGTTCGTGAAGGCCTTCAGCATGTTCGGCGCCGAGATGGTGGAACTGGCCCACGTGACCGGCGAGCGCCAGAACGACCTGAAAGACGAGAGGCGGCGCGCGCAGATGGCCGCGGCTCGCCAGGTGCTCGAGCGCTCCACCATGATGCTGCTCACCTCCTCCAAGGTAACAAACTAACACCATCATATCATTTGACATACCGTGATGGCGCACGTGACGGGCCAGAACAGCCTTAAGGACGAGCAGCCGCTTTAAATGATATCAATTAACATTATTTGTAGGTTATTTCTACATCAGGAAGGTACTGCCTTATTTTGGAATAGAGCCTAATAATTGGGTTACACTGCAAAGATTTTGGAAAACTCGCTAATGAATACCCATGTAAATGTGGGTTATGAGTAGGGTTTACAATTTTCCGACCTTTTCAATTAGGTACCGGTTATTCGGTAAAGTTTTCAATAATTTCCGGATGGTCGGTATTTACCCGTATTATTTTAGGTATTGAAAATATAAGAGAGCAAGTAGGTACTTCATAAATATTTTATCCAAATCTAATCGAGCATTAGAAAAAACTTCCTTTATGGAAATGGCGTTTCATATCGTAAATCTCTCAAACTGTTTTTTTATAGGTAAATATTTCCAGTTGGGACTCAGTTGAAAAAGTCATAATTTCTTTTTAAAGAGAAATACTTTTAGATTCATAGAAATAAAAATATTTGCATCTGAATAGCCAGGTATTTTCCCACCTTCCTCTTCCCCTTCTCCTTCCCTTCCCCAATACCTTCAGCCTCACAACATTCCCCAATTGGGGATGCCATAGTATCAATGGCTCCAGACGGTTGGGTGCAGTTGGGACTTTTGTGCGGTATTCATATAAAAAATTAAATCTAAAAAATATGGGAAATCCAAAAAAAATATGCGCTTAATTTTTTACTTTATTTAATTAAAACGTGTAAAAATACTGAAGGAGAATAAGGAACTCCAGTCCATTTTTTTTAGTCAATAATTAAATTCATACTTAAATACCAGTACATTTCGTATTTTTCTAAAGTTATTTTTCGTAGGTAAAATAATAAACTCCCAATTTTTGAAATCCC
>JAHDVE020012121.1:0-86653 GCA_022606495.2 Halesus radiatus
AAATTTGTTCAGTGAGACGTGCGTCTTGCCGGCCCCGTACATGTATCAATAAAGTTCAAATAGCTAATACGTTTCTCTACAGAATATTCTACTAAGGTAGATACGTATTACACATTTAGATACTAACATTAAATTTGTTCAGTGAGACGTGCGTCTTGCCGGCCCCGTACATGTATCAATAAAGTTCAAATAGCTAATACGTTTCTCTACAGAATATTCTACTAAGGTAGATACGTATTACACATTTAGATACTAACATTAAATTTGTTCAGTGAGACGTGCGTCTTGCCGGCCCCGTACATGTATCAATAAAGTTCAAATAGCTAATACGTTTCTCTACAGAATATTCTACTAAGGTAGAGATACGTATTACACATTTAGATACTAACATTAACTTTGTTCAATGAGACGTGCGTCTTGCCGGCCCCGTACATGGAGTTGTTGAGGTCTGTCGATGCAGAAGTGGAGTTGCTCACACCGCCCTGTTTCACGCCGCTTGACTGTTGCGCCGTAGTGTAACCTGCACAAAAAGGGTAACGATGTTAGCAATGGTTCCATGTCCCTGAAATCAATTCATCGTGCAAAAACTTATTTTTGTCAGGGTTCTGTTTCTAGTTGGAATTTTAATAAGACCACAAATATCTTGAAACAGTACAAAGTTTAGGGAACTTTCTAAAAATAAAAGATAAAATTGACTTCATTTGAGTTTCAGAAAGCCAACGTTGAAATCATCATGTAGTCAGAAATGTATGATAATACATACTATGGTCCTGGTCCTGGTCCTGTCCTGCCACTGAGATCTGTTGTAACCCCTCTTTTTATTACATGCATCTTTATTTATTATATGCTTTCACAGGGAGTTGTGAGTACAAATGAATCAATCAGTGGTATGCCTTTAAATGTCAGATATCCATTGGTTGGGTTAAGGTTAGGTTAGGTTGGTCACTAGACTCACATTCATGATTAATAGCAACCACATAAACTATTATAAAGTGTGCCAAACTGGGAAAATAAACTTTTTTATTTCTGGGCATTACATACTCGATTTGTTCCCAGTTGGGCAGTTAAAGCTTTCTTACATTCTATTGTTTAATAATGTGTGTCTTAAATATATAAATAAATCCACGGCAGTATAGGCAAGGACATGATGGGGGAAACATTGGCTGGTTGGTTGGTGAGTACTCACCGGACTTATAGTCTTGCTGCTGAGAGGGCTGTTGCTGCTCGTAGGCCTGCTGCTGCTGGGGCTGAGGCGCCCCGTAGGTGGTCCCCACGTATCCCCCGCCGCCCACGCCCTTACCGCTGGCGTAGCTGGACGAGGCGGTGCCCCCGGCTGTTGCCATCTGGAACAAGGGGGATTCGAGGTTATAATGAGGAAAGAAATGATATTTAAACCTGAAAACTTATCGGCAGGTCTAGCACGACTGCCCTAAATTGTCAACATTGACACGATAAAGGTATTCAGCATTATTGGTGATTGATTGAATGGAGAAACGAACCTGGAAGAAATTACCAATATCTTTAAAGACCACTTTGCGACTACATCTCCGAGCATCTCTTCAAATCACCACTCCCACTACCCTCACCTAACGATGACTAATTTGTTTCTGTACTTGTTTAATTTAAGTTAGTTTTAAGAATGCTAGTGAATGACACAGTTGTGTCGAAACCGGTAGCGAAATTAATAAATCAAAAGTAGCAAAAGTACATAGTAAATACAACTTCCAAAAAAAATGTCTAGAAATTGCTACATTGTGAATGTCGAAAAAATACAAAAAAAACTTTAATTTCAACTTACTGGATTTCATAAACACGCACACGCGTAAATATACAGAAATGATAAAGTCTAACAATTTCACAAAAATGAATAAAGTAAACAAACTACACGAAACACATATCACAGAAAGCACAAACACTATTGTTTTGGCATCTTAAATGCATAATTCTTGACTACCCACCCCTCCCCACCCGACCCAATTTCTATTGTCACTGGGACAGGAGCCGAAGACAGTTCGATCTGTACCGCTCGTCATGCAAGAACAAAAGGTGTTTGACACAGTGACCGAAGCATCTGGCCAATTTTGGATTAGTGAGGTGAAATAAGTGCTAGAGGATATCCACGAACAAGGAAGGCTTATTCAATTTCCGTGGCATCCTCCTGTTTCTGTTTCAGTCCTTCCTTCACCCTTTTTTTCTCATCTGGTTCTCCAGATTAACTTCGCCGCCAGTCCAGAATTGGGATTCTTTCAGAACTATCGAAACAACTATCCTACACCACATACTCTCAGATATAAACCTATCATACACCATAACAAACTGTAACACTTCAATATCTGATCACTTTCTGATTCTTGACATAGTTCACACCTACACTAAAAAAACTTAACCAAAAAATCTACCTATAAATACACAAAAATTGATTATGATAGAATAGAGGATGATATCCATCAGAATCCCTTTTCTATAAAAAGTAACGAGGACTCATCATCGAATTACAACCACTTTGTAAACTACCTAATAAACAAAATCAATTATTGCAGTTCCACAATAGTCAAACAAAGAAAACTTGTCTTCCAGAATGGATAACAAAAGATTTATTAAAAATGTTAAAAAAAAAAGAAATATAGTGCATTTAAAAATTAAAACTGAAAACAGATTATAAAGATATAGAATATAAAGATATGAAACCAGATAACTAAAGAAAAAAAAAAACTAAAACTAAAAAAAACAACACTATGGTGACTTATTTGAAAAGTGTGAAAATAATAACAAAAAAAACTTGGAACGTAATAAATAGTATCATTAAAACAAACAAACCTTACAAAAAATTAAAGATGGGTGAAGAAATCATCACGGAAGACATCACGATATGCGAAAACTTCAACAACTACTTTTATAATATTGGCGCTTATTTGGCTGGTAGTATATTCAACAAATATACCCAGAAACTGGATGACAATGTTGCATTAAAACATGAAAGTGAAGAATCAATACATATGCAACCCACAACTAAGCTCGAATAAAATCCCAGAGTGATGGACATGACAAACTAAAATGCACAAACTTGCCCCACTTTACTAACCAAACTGATCAACCCGAGCTTGAAAGAAGGTCAATTTCCAGATTTTTTTCTTATATGAATACTGCAGAGTCCGAACTGCTCCCAACTGAAGGTATTGACGAGGGGGTGGAGAAGGGGAAGAGATAGGTGGGGAAATACCTGGCTATTCAGATCTGGTCACAAACAGGGCTAAAAAAGCCATTTCAAGCAACGTTTCAATTATAAATGGTGGTCTTTAACCAGGGCGATACTGGATACCAGGACCGTGCGCAAATATACAATATATTATTTTTAATATTTAGAATATCGCACAAGAGTCCCAACCGCACAAGAGTTCCAACCACACAAGAGTTCCAACTGCTTTCAACCTGGGAGATTTAATGAGGCGGGTGTAGGTACCGCCGTTCCCGATTAAATGGATAAGCAAACCCTCTACTATAGGTCACCCCAAATGGTTCTCTACATTTCTTGACTTAGCAGGGGTGTTCAGGTTTATGGGCGGTGAGGTTTTTCCAGGTCTTAAAAGGAACGGCTGCGCTGCCTGTTTCATAAATAACTTAAATTTTGAATTTAAGGCCAAAATAACGATCCAAACTGAATGACGTATGTTTTTAATTAAAGGTTTGTTACATAACGGATAGAAGATTCTAGTCATTGAAGGAATAATACTTCTTGCTACTGGTTTACTTCTAGCCACTCGATTGCAAAACGTTACGTGTCAACCAATAACAGCACGTCTCGCAATCACATGACCATAATCAACCAATAAGACAGCGCTGAGATAATTTCCGGCGACTAAACAGCGTGGACCCGCTAAGCGAGCCCCGCCATTGCGTTTTCCGATTTCAGACAAAGAACTATCAGCTGCGTGTGTGCCTCGAGCACGTAGCGATGGCGTCATTTCCTAATCTAGACACGGAGTTGTCAAGCACGTTCTGGTTTCTTGAGCACCGAACGCACGTCATTGGATTTCCTAATCCAGACATAGAATTATCTCTCTTTCCCTCTAATTGTTAAACTCGGTGTTGGAGTACATAATCTACCTGCGATCCCGTGGAAGCTGTCCGCGTGGAGACCCAGACATGCCATCAGCGACACCCGGTCGCCATTTACTCATGTAAGCTGCTACTATACTCCACTCATTATGTGCTGATTTATAGCTGTGCCTTTTCAAATAGCATGTCCGGTTGGAGAACCTTCAGAGAGAGATTTTGTCAAGAACAGATTAGGTACCACCCTTTGTGGTGAAACCCGTATATAACTTACCTGTCCATGTTTTGTTATAAATAAATCCTGAGTTGAAAGTACACATTCTCTTCAATTAAGTAGCCAGATACCCACTCCGATTCTAAGGCTGCGGCCAACCCATTAACTTTGAGATGAGAAACGCTATGTTTTACCAGCTGAGCTATGACGCATTAGAGCCAGGGTCCAGTCCTGAATCTGGTCTCAGGGTGAGTTTGTACTGCCTTCTTTTCACCAACCATCTTCTCCCCCTTTTCCTCGCGATCCTCACACTGACTCCACAATCCTAACTCTGGTGACCAACGTGGATGTCATTGAGTCCCTCTTTTCCCCGCCCCTAACACTGGCGGCCAACTTGGGGCCCCATCCTCTCCTCCTTCCTTACACTGCCTAGTCCTTTTTCCCTCTTTTCCCCGCCCCTAACAGGTTTAGTGAATATCTAGTATGGATGACAAGTATTTTTTTTTTTTTAAATTATGAAGTATATGCCATGGAAAAAATTAAATTTCCTAATTTTAGAGGCAACTTAGATAATTATTTGCGGGTTTATTGTATATTTTTTTTAATTTTCGTATTTCTTATGTAAATATGATTACTTAAATAATATTATAAAAAACAATGCATTAAAAAAAAAAACATTTTTTCGGTCGATATTTTAAATTATGTTTGGCAAATTTGTGTTCCACAGTAAATTAGTCGATTTTAATTTAATTTAAAATCCACCATATTTCTTGATTAAAATTCATTTTTATTTTTTATATTACAGTGTATTTTAAGTAGATGGGGCAAAACTTTTTTTAAATCACCGTTAGCCCCCAAATAAGTGTTAAGGGTGCCCCTCTAAAATCGCAAAAAATCAATTCCTTTAATGTCCCATATTTCACAAGGTAAAACCAAAAATAAATAAATTACATCTAATCCGTACTAGATATTTACTATACTTTTTGATGAAAAAAAAAGATCATTAGGTTTAGGTGAGTATTTTGGCATAAAATCCAAAATTAAATTTTGTATGAAATAGGCCGCGCAGCCGTTCCTCTTAACAATTAAGTATGTATGAAATGCTCTATGATTTTTCTATACGTATACTGCACAAGAGTCCAAACAACTTACAACTTAGGAAATTGAATTTGGGAGGCGGGTGTAGGTACTGCCGCCTCGGGAATCATTTAATGGATAACCAACACCTCTGCTATAGGTCACCCCAAGTGATTCGCTAAGTTTGGTAACTTCGCAAGGGTGCCCGAATTCATGGGGTGAGGTTTGGCCTCCCCAGCCAGACTCTTTCTACCCATCGTTGCCTTGTACCGCAGTGGGAGAGGTGGATTCATGTCACTCCTGGACGCACTGACCCCCAGATTCGTACCCACCCCTCATACCTTTTTCTTGTCTAGAACTTCTTCCTTTCCCTAAAAAGACCTTCCACACATTATCCCCAAAGATGATATAGGCCTTGGCTAAAAATCTGAAGCCTAAGTGGGACTACGGCACATGTTATGTTAATTAACTAAATTGTGAAATAACACAAATTAATCAAATAAAATTTCTTAAATGGCTTTTCAGATCTGAATAGCCAGGTACTTCCTCACCTTCCTCTACCCATCTTCTTTCTATTCCCTCTACCATCGGCCTCACAACAGACCCCAGTTTGGGTTACAATAGTCTCACTTGCTCGAGCGGTGCTCACTAAGTTTTACTAAAATAAAACTGTGCAAATAAATATTTAAAAATTGTATTTAAAAAAATTGCTATTATTAATTATGTTAGCGATAAACCGTTTTACTAAAATTTGTAATAGAATTAAAACCGTGGAAAAATATTTAAAAAAAAATAAATAAATAAATAAAATCGGCACAAGTTGGATTTAAACTGTAACCACCATAACTAAACAACAATTTTGGCGACCAACTTAACCACTGATCTAATTGTCTGTTATCGGAAATTGCTGATTTTAGCGATTTAAAGTAATTAATTGTTATTTTTGTGAAAAATCGTTTTCCTAAAATTTATTGTTTGAGCAATATACGATGTATGATTTTTGTATAAAATTTGCTTAAAATGGCTTATGCCGTATTTGGTGACCAGATCTGAATAGCCAGGTACCCACCTTCCTCTAATCCATCTCCTTCTCATCCCCTCTGCCATCAGCCTCACAACATACCCCAATTTGGGATGCCATAGTCTCACTTGCTGCAAAAGGTTAGGAACAGTTGTGCGGACCCTTGTGCGCTGCTCACGTGAATATAAGTTAGTTAAGGCCATATATCCAGTGACTGGCAATACCTATTTCGTTAAAAGATGGTACTCTCGTATGCGCAATTTTAGAACAAAACAGAGATACCGCATTCATTTCCACTGTTACGCTACAATCCCGCGCAACCAACGTTGTATACAGTGTGGTTCAGATGATTATTGATTAATTCTCGATTCCCGCATTTTTACTGAATAAGGTGTCAAGTGTCTCGGGAATGGAAGCGCATAAACATAAAAAGGAAAATAAACACATATAGGTTTATTATGCACCTACCACCATTTATTTGATACAAAATTTGCTATGTACCTTATTCATAATGGAAAAGCATGAAAATACAATCTTTTGTTGTTTTCCAAATAGAAAAACTAAACAAAACGGAGTTTTTGATAGTGGATATTATCATTATATCAAAAAACATACGAATACAAGTACATATTATGTAAAAAATAATTTTATTGTTTAAAATAAAAAAAAATGATATTAAATGACAAGCAATTGAAGACTTTATATTTTACAGTTTATTTAATTCCGCCATTTTGGATTTTGGATAGGAATATTATAAAAATAATAAGTGCTCTAAGGCAGTCATATTTTGAAACAGGTTGTATGTTTTTGGCTAAGTTAATTAATATATATAGTTTTTGAATTAGAGTGAAAAAAATATTTTACGCTTTTGTTTTGTATTTTAAATACGTATTTGTTTAGTTTTGGCATAATTTTAACTTAAGTTCATGAAAGAAATTGGGATATTCACGATCAAACCAATTATCAATACGGATATTATAATAATGTTAAAACTATTATTATTCTTAGAGTTGAAGTTTCTAAAAAGGTACATACTTTTTTACTTATGTTTAGTTATGGTTTACCATGAATACAATATACAATTATGTACGGTGAAGCTCATATTTGTTTTGACATGATATTCTAACCTCAAAACTAATCAAAACCGACCGGCCATAGATTTGGAGCATTTTTGCGGGCTTTGAAATATTGAAACTTTGAAAATTATTTTAACTATGAAAATTAACTTGAGAAAAAAAATGTCCTGGAGTTCCTTTTTGTGATTATGATTTATTTAGAATAGACGAGCTATACAGGGCTCAAGGTTTGCATCGCACGTGTGCATTTGTGCAAATAAAAATTCATCAAAATTCTGAATTCTCATAAAAAATTAATAAACATCAACACAGACATAACCCCTCTACAAGAAGAAGAAATGAAATAAGACTTCTCTTTCGAAAGAAAACAAAATAGCAAAACTCATTACTACCCAATGAAAACTCATTACTACCCAATGAAAACTCATTACTACCCAATGAAAACTCATTACTATATAATGAGGAATGAACTGCGCATGATTTGAATGATCAAAGACTCGACAGAATTCAGAACTAAACTTAAAACTCATATTTTCAGACAATCATATCCATAAATGGAAGAAATGAACCAGTAAATTGCTTGGCTAGGCTAGCCGGTTAGTGCTTACCTAAACTCACTTATAGAAAAAGTTTTTAAAAATCACGCATCGGTGCGCAAATGCTGCCACAGCCTGCAATACTGCAAATAACTAAAAGTATCAAAAAAAAATAAAAATGTCAATATCCGTTTACTTCTGTTTAATATTTTTGGCACAGTAAAAAATCTAAGTGAATACCATTGATTCGTTGGGACTACCCTATACATATGGTATAAGGTACATGTATTATTAAATATATCGTTAATCAATGTTTTTCTACAAAATATTAATTCCAAAAATGTTTTTGATGTTGTGACTTGTGTTTTCTGGTGAAAGATTTCTCATTTCGTCTTTTACTGTCAATTTTTAACCAAATAATTCGTAAAAAATGTTGCTAATCAGAGCGTCGCGAAGACACGTCTACCCGCTGCCAGCTCTCAGCAGCTGCGGCGAGGGGCGATTTGACCAGTGTAAATAAGTATCGTGCTAACTAGATAAAATAGGCAAATGCGAGTTCGTAAATATATTAAAATATTGTACTTTTTCAATTATTATTTTTTTTCTAAATATGTAAAATTATTTAATAATATCTAAGTACAGTAGGTGAGTAAAAAATTCTGAAATATATCGATTAGTACGTGCGTAAATAGACAAATTGAAGGAGTTTCGTAGCAAAACGGGTGCTCGGAAATTTTTATTTAAAGTAAAATTGACTTTCTGAAAAGTAGCCAAGCTAGATAATGTATTGATTTATAATACTGTATCATTAGTTGATACGAAATATGTGTTTTATAACAAACGTTTGTTTGAAAATGTAAAAATCTGCACAACGACCAATGGAAGAACTTTATTACATAAAAATATATTTATAATTTTTCAAACTTACTATGCTAAATAAAATAACAATCTTTCAAAATTAAGTTATGTTTTTTTTGTAGAAAAGAGTCAACACGTCTAGAATTCGTTTAAAAAATGACTGTTTTTCAGTTGTGTCTGGTTATATCGCCTTAAGTATCGTTCAACTAACTTTACCTAACTTTTTTTTATCTTTCACACAATTTTTAATGTATCCCGCTATAGAAAAGTTATATAAAATATTAAAAAAGGGAAACTCCGATCCGATGCAGGAATAATCCTAATGATTAGAATTAAAAGTCGATAATAGCCTAAAACAAAATAATAAATAAAAAGACTTCTTTTAAAGTACATGCTTATAAGTTTATCTAACTAACACTCACGCCGCGTCCCCGAAGGGGTGGGCAGAGAGGGCGGACCGCCGAACAACTCCATCTTGGCACACACTTCTTGCTTCATTCACATTAATACATAGTCTCATTCATTCTTTTCTGTTATTCAGACTCTTGACATGGCCCAACTCAAGTATTTAGTTCACTCGATCGTGCCATGTCTTGGGAATTCTCGATTACTTCTACCATTTAATTTCACGTCATATATTTTACTTACACTACCTTCTTCTTTTATCCGCTCTATATACCCAAACCATAGAAGTGTACGCTTCCATCAGACTTGTATTATTTCCAGATCTCCACACTTTTTAACACAATCGTATATATATATTAATGATTTATGGAAGGAAGCAATCACTTTGTGACTTGACATTATAATTTAAATGAAAAATGTTTTTGTTTGAAGCCACTTTATTGAATAAAGCGGCTTAAAACAAAAACGTATACATTAAGTGAGTTTAAGAAACATAATTTACCTATACCTACGTAATTATACTTTTTAGTATTATCTTTGAGGTATAAGATGTAAGAGAAAAAACACTATAATTATTATTATTATATGAATACCGCACAAGAGTCCCAACTGCTCCCAACTGTCTGGAGCCAGTGAGACTATGGCATCACCAATGGGGGAATGTTGTGAAGCAGAAGGTATTAGGGAGGGGAAGGAGAAGGGAAAGAAGAAGGTAGGAAATACCTGGCTATTCAGATCTGGTCACCAAATACGGCTAAGATCCATTTCAAGCAACGTTTCAATTCTGAATGGTGGTTTTTTCCCCAGAGCGATACTGAGAGTATCTTCCACTCTTGAACGTGTGCAAATATACTATGTATTATTTTTAAATGAATTAATTGTGAAACAACACAAATTAATTAAATAAAATTTATTTGCGCAGGCAGGGATTTGAACACGCGACCTTCGGATTCGTAGTCGAGAGCCTTACCCCTTGACCACGGAGGCCATCGAATTATTATTATTAGGTCATTCGTTAGAACATTGTTTCTTTCACGCAGATATGGTGGATGTCGCTGATGACAGCTTATTTGATAGTTTTATGAACTATATCAAAAAATATAAAATTTCTAATCTAGCTCAATTGGGGGTAATATTTGCAAACATACTTGAAAAATTAACCTTGATTGCCATTTCATGGAGAAAAACCCTTTTTGGAAGCATTAAATTTATGAACAATCATGTAAACGATTGTCAAAATATGGTGAAACTTTAAAAACTGGCTTATTCCAATTTCATTTAGTTTCCAATACAGAAGTAAATATCACCTCTATGCTCATTTAGATTATTCATCTTATTGCTGCGAATTGAAGAAAGTACAAAAAATTATAATCTACACATTATTAAATACCATTTTCATCCATTTCCCAGGGAACAATAAACAATAGTCTCGACAGATCAATAAATGAAAATTCGCTAGCAAAGTCACTGAATATCTCTAGGAATGCATAAAAATGTGAAAAACAATCATATTATTTTGTTGATTTATGCTAAAAAAAAAAAACTCATATAGTTCGACCAAACTACTGAATTCTCCGAGTTTATATGTATTTTAGAAAGCAATCATTTCATTCATTTGATATAAATAAAGGTTTAAAATTTTAGCATACAAATAGATACGTTTGTTTGAAATTGTAGAAATCAGAAAAAGCGTTGAATTAAATTTAATAATTAATCCTTTTTTTTTTTAAATAGCTGTCTCTTGAATTTATTTTCATATTAATAATAATAATAAAAATAATTTCTTTATTAATAATAATAATAAAAATAATTTTTTTATTAATAATAATAATTTCTTTATTAATAACAATAAAAATAATTTCTTTATTAATAATAATAATAATTTATTTATTAATTTCTAATATAAATTTGTTATTCAATGTTTTATAATATTTTTTATTAGAATTTTTGATTAATTACTTACCTACTTTAATCAATTTTTGTTTATGTTTATAATTCTTACATTATTGTGTTCCAGTTTTTATCATTTGTCTATACTTATAATTTTTATTTCCATATACGAGGTGCGTTCAAAAGAAAAGGTGAATTTTGAATTTTCGCAGGCTGTGTACATTCGATTATCGATTTTTTTTTTTGTTATGTTGGTACACATATGTTTATCATATGTTAGCATTATCAGCCATTTTGGATCAGTGGTTTGTTTTTGACAACTGGAAAAGTTAGTCACGTTATTGGGTGTTCTTCGATTTTTTATTTAGGTTCGTTTTCTGACATCATCAGTCCGATTGAAGTGAAATTTTAGATTCGCTTTATTTTCTATGTCCTCATCAGCATTTTTTCAAAAAAAAAAATTATTCTTTTTAGAAAAAAATTGTTAATAATTGTTAATCCTATGGAGGAATTTTCTAGTTTTGGTCGGAACTTGATAGCCGTTTTCTGGGGCATCATCAGTCCGATGAAAGTGAAATTTTAGATTTGCTTTGTTTTCTATGTCCTTATCAGCATTTCTTCAAAAAATCGATGTTCTTCGATTTTTTACAAAATTTTTTTTTAGTAAAAAAATCGAGGAAAAAACAAAACGTGACTAACCTTTCCAGTTGTCAAAAACAAACCACTGATCCAAAATGGCTGATAATGCTCAAAAAAAATAATTGATGTACGAATGTACACAGCCTGTGAAAATTAAAAAATTCACCTATTCTTTTGAACACACCTCGTATACCTGACGATGAAAGCATCGCTTTTCGAAACATGTAAATATATATTTATATTTATAAAGCGGTGAAAACAAAGTATATTTTTTAGTTAATTAAAAAAATATTGTCCGCAATCAGCAAGGACATTTGGCAGTTCTAATTGACTAAAAGGTGCTATGTTTATCGAGACTGTTCTGTCCACCCCCTAGATAATAGAAAGCGACAAACGTTTACAAAATTTTGGCAAGGAAATGAAGATTTTTGGGTGCTTTTAAATGAATGGAGAGAGATTTGAACTTCAATAGATATTCAGAATTTCACGAGTTATGGTTGGTGACAATTAACCAATAAAACGAGGCCCCCCTAAATACGATAATTCAGACTTACCGGATATAACGGTGGTGTGCCGTACTGGAAGTTGCCGGGCACCATCCCCGGCTGGTAGAAGTAGGCGGCATACGGCTGTGCGACCACGGCGGCCTGCTGCCCCGGGGGCGGCGGTGGGGGCGCAGGCTGCTGCGGGGGCGCAGCAGGGGCGCCGGGACCGCCGCCTTGCGGGGCCGCCAGTGACGGGGAGGGAGCCTCGCCGGCACGCCCAAAGCGCTCCAGCGAGAAGGAGGGGATGGAGGCGTCAGGTGGAGCGCGAGACGAGGAGTACGCCATGTCGTAGTAGCCCGTCTGGAACACATAAGAATTATAGTAACTGTCATAAATATATAATACTAGCTGATGAATACCCTTCTGCAGCATTCAGTCTATTTTCATCCTTCCTGTGACAGTCCCATGCCTCATTATCATACATAGCAGCATCAGGTTGGTATTAGCACCCCGTTGGTAACTGTTAACATCGCTTCTTTGAACTTTAATTAGCGTCAACGACGTTCACTCCTCCATTTACCTTTGTTTATTGTCTTTGTCCAAGTATATATTCGTAATAACTTACTTGTTTTTTGCAAAATGATGTTTTTGTAAATTGTACTGTCTTACCAGATAATGTGTTGGATATTAATAAAAATTTTATATACTAGTGGTGGGCGAAGCGGCTCGGTTTAGTGATCCGGATCACTAAATCAGGTCTTTGTAGTGTACCGGTCCGGTGATCCGGATCGATTGGACGGTCGCATCTCCCCGCACCATGCCCTCTCCCTCGCTCCCTTGGTCCTCCTAAAGGCGTCCTTAAGACGCTCTTACACCATACTTTTTTTCGTCCAGTTTTCATGTGGATTGTCTTTACGGAGAGCTTATTTAGTGATCCGGCTCACTAAACCGAGCCGCTTCGCCCACCACTAGTATATACCTATCATAAGTACCCCGGAATAGCTACTTATATTCAGATAATTCAAAGAATATAAATTTTGCATATCTGATAGGTAATTTGGGCGTACTAGAAGCTAATTGAGTTTTCTGCATTTACCCTTCATTCCATATCCTAATCGGCCTTTGCGTCTCTCACAAACATACTTCCCAGATACACAAGAATTATTTTTAAGAAAATACACAGTTAAAATTGTCCACACAAATTGTTTTTTTAAGGAAATTAAACTAGGAGTTGATTTTTTGTAACGTAGAACATTTCAAAACAAAGGAGCATTGGGCCAATCCAATGCTCCATCTTATCGTGACGTGTAGAACGGAGTTCCAAATTTGAACTGAAGCCAACATCCCAAAGGAAACTTTTCTTCCCGGCAAGTTTGATTTTTTGATTTCCTGATTTTGTTTTTGTAAATTTAACCCATTTCGGATTCCGGTAGCCTCAGGGGTCAGGTTTGAGTATACCATATTGTCTTTTAAAAAAACTACCATATATTGACTTTAATCCAACCCTGTACCTTATTCAAGTGGTGAGATAATGCGTAGTAATGAAACATACTCTTAAATTTACATATTAAATTATATTAGTAGAATTCTGCTTACCGTAGAATCCCGTTAATTCCAATCCCGATAATTTAAAAAAACATGTTAGATAAATTTGAAATGTATTTTGGTGTAAGAACCATATAATTTCATAAACTGAAATCGGACAGCCGTGGAGAAAAAACGCGTTAAAATTTTGAATTACGCAGTTACAGTGAAACTTTCTTAAGAAGTTTCCAAGGGACCGGAAAAATAACCTTATATGTGGGATAAATTGGACCATATTTCAAAATCAGTATTCAATGGAACGAAATAACTTCTTAAGTGGGAACTTCTTAAGCGAATTTCACTGTATCCATCATCCTAATTTGTATTATTATATATCATACTCGATTTTTCGACTTACAGGTGAATGAATACGTGGTATTTTTACCAATTTACTTTAAATATCTGAATTTCAAGGGCCGGCTGCCAACATATTCAGCAGGGAAATTTCGATTTCCACAGAAACATGTTGTATTATTACCAATTTACCTGAATTTGAATGGACAGTCGCAGAACTGTACTTTTCGGAGAAAAATAAATTATTCCTTTCTTATAATTTCGAATTGCGTGGGAATTCGATTTTCACGGAAACATGTTGTATTATTACGAATTTACCTGAATTTGATTGGACGGTCGCAGAACTGTACTTTTCGAAGAAAAATAAATTACTCCTTTCTTATAATTTCGAATTGTGTGGGAATTAGATTTTCAAGGAAACGTGTTGTATTATTACGAATTTACCTGAATTTGAATGGACAGTAGCAGAACTGTACTTTTTGAAGAAAAATAAATTATTCCTTTCTTATAATTTCGAATTGTGTGGGAATTCGTTAATTCGAAATTCTGTTTTTAATTAACAGCTTTCTACCATATACGGTAAAAAAATTATTTCTATCAGACGTTGATAAAGAACACCCAGAAGGTTCCTTTACATGGCATCCTCAAAGATGACATAGGCCCCGAGGGAATTTATTTTCTTCAAGGCCTTTTGTGTGGGGTTAATGTAAAAAAAAAATGGAAATTACTTATTTAAAAGCAAGAATAAAAGAAAAAGTCTGTCAATAATCTTTTATTTTTATGATTAACACAAATATTTGATTATCCTCTTAGGGGCCCACGGTATCATATACGATACTCAAGATATATTTCATAAATATTCTTTGCTGATAATGTTGTAATAATCAATCTAGACCCGAAGTATTAGATAAAGTAGGCATGTCAGTAAAACAGATGCCTACTTTATCTAATACCCGAAGTCTGGGTCGATAAACATTATCAGCAAAGAATATTTATGAAATTGATTTTGAGTATCGTATATGATACCGTGGGCCCGAAGAGGTTATAAAAGTGATGAGTGAAGTTGAACAATTCTGCACACGTGTGCACCTATTTCCTAATAAGTTTAGCAGAGTGGGGTATTTATCAATGTTATTTTTTATTATCCAAAAAAATTACGATAATGACAGTACAGTACAATCTCACTAATCCGGCACTAATGGAGGCACAAGAGTGCCAGATTAGTGGAAAATTCGGATTACTGGAATGTAGGTAAAATGATTAAAAATTTGTATGTTTGCATATTAGTATATAATTGTTTATTTATAAAATACAAATGTTTTTAATATTTCTCCAGAAAAAAGGCGTGTACTTAGCAAGTTACTGTAGAAACCAAGTGTAAAGAACTGTTTCCATTTTGAAACGATCACCAACTTTTAACGTTTTATATTTTACATTTTTCTGGTCCGCATTCCACTGTCTTAACATGCCATAGTATCTTCAATTTCTTATTTTTAATATTGTGCGAAGTAGCATGTCCGACATCATATTCTTTAGCAAGCTTGCACATGGTTTCGCCCTTATCTAACCTCTTTAAAATGTCCATCTTCTCCCGCAAAGTCCAAGTCTTATGTTTTCTCTTATTACTCGAAGGCACATGAACTGATTAGGGGTATAAAACCACAAGTAAACAATAATCAGTGCAAGAATTACATAATGTACTTTTGAAGCATGCGTAAACGTCAAACGGCAATGCTCGCAAGCTCACAGACTTACTAGGGAGATGGAATGAAATAGAATCATATGCGCGCGTTCCTTGTTTTAGTGCCGGATTACTGGACATGCCGATATAATGAAGTGCCGGATTAGCGAGATTATACTGTATTTAAATTTTATTTTTATGTTGATAAATAAATTTTCTATAACAATTTAAAACATGCCATTTTTGGTTAGTCACCAAAACGATATGTTGGGGAATATGGCATTGTTGACGTCACACTTGTCAACGTTGGTAGGTTCCCGGTGACATCTGTCTTACCAAGCAAGAACGTTCTCTACATTTCAGGGTTACGAATAACCTGAAAATATTTGAATTCCTCATTATAGTGAGAAAAAGTCACTAATGTAAAGATGGGAAGACTGAACTCACAGCCGATGGGTAACTGACGCTTTGGATCACTTAGCTACTAACAGAGTCTAAAGATCAGAGGTTACATTACCGTCCAAGTGCAAAACTAAATAAACACAGGATTTCCGAATGTATTAACTTTAGGTCACATCACAAGGAATATAATTACCATGTGATGGGGCAACCTCTGCTGCAGCATCTGTACCTCTTCATATCCGTAGGGCAGCGGCTGCTGGTAGAACGGCTGGCTCATGATGTACTGGCCCATGACGCCCACGTGGCCGCCTGCGCCCACGCCGCCTCCCACTCCGCCTGACACGGACGATGACGCACTCGATTTACCTGCGACAGTCAAAATAATATATCTTCTTATTGAAACAATGAAATCCATTTTCCCTTTCCTTGATTTCCTTTAAAGCAGGTGTCCAGTGTCAGGAGGTTAAATTGTCTTCAAATATGTTTTCGAGACTCTTCCTACCAAATATCATCATTTCAATGGATACTAATAATATATCAATAATCACTGGCTAAATGTAATATAATCACCTGAGGTGGTTGAGATCTTGGTAGATGATTGCGTGGATTGTCCAGAAGGAGTGTTTGATAAACTATTGTTAGCAGTCGTCACAGTTGGCTCATACTGGAATACAAAAAAAATATACAATCAGCAAAAATATTTATATTAGTACAACACCGTTAGTTTGAAACTCGATAATTTAAAATTTTTAGCGAAAAGTTTTTATAAAAATTCATACCAATTTATTTAAATTCATAATCTGGATTTAGTTTGATCTGTGCACAAAAACTTGTCCACATAATTCGAAAAAATTAGATTCATCTTATAATTATGGCGAAAATATATCGAGGTAGAACACTGTAAAATTACGATTTACACGGTTATACATGGTCCTAATGCCAGCTGTGGTGGTAATTGGATGCCATTTTTAGATTTACACATGAATATGTTACATGTTTACGAATTTACTTTAAATATCTGAATTTGAAGGCTCGACTGTCAAAGTTTTCTTTACGCAGGAATAAGTTGTAGTATTATGAGTTTCCTTTAAATACCTACATGAATTTGAAGGGACGGCCGAGGAACTTGACTTTTCGATGTGGATTTTTGGAAGTTTTTATTTAAAATAAAATAATATGTATGTATTGTTAGTCAAGTCCAGAAAATAAAATATAAGTCAATAGATAGTATTTATTAGACATAGAATAAGACTTAGATATATCACAAATGTGCATGCGTATAAAAAGTATTCTCGTTAAAGGGATAAATAATAAGCAGTTAATTCCTATTCATTTCATCGCTAGGGGGCTAATTACAACAAATGCTGATCATCTCCGGGGAGATTATGCCCATCACTTCATAAAATTTCAATGACAAATAATTTTATTTACTGTATTCTTGAAGAATTCTGATGACAGTTAACTTTGTCAATTGTAATATTGAGCCTTTGTTTTCTTTAATAAATTTGCTGATAATCTGATGTGTTGACATAATATTTACCTGCGTATCTTTAACGTTTGAAGATATCTTGTTAGAGTTGGTCTGCAGGTCTGTTGGTCTGTAATTATTATACGGTACATTGGACGCTGTGTAAAGTCCGCTCTGTCCGTAAACAGATACCGAAGATGAGTTCTGCAAATAATGAACACAATCCACGTTCTATCATTGTAGCCTGGAAAATTTAGAGTCACTGCTTCAAGAAAGAAGAAATGAATTGCTAAAATGCTATAATTCTCCAACCCGTTAGAATTATTTTTATTGATCGACCATTTTGTTTATTAAATGTAGTGTTTTACATACATAGAATAGGATTTTCTATGTTAGTGGCAAAAGCGAGGCCAAGATAAGCCCAGCCCAGTGTGTGTTATGGTTTTATTTACACAAAAAGCAAATGTTAAACCAAATCACGTCAGTTAGACATATTTATTATTTAATTGTCATGCAAGGCAAGCTACATATAAAAACATATTTAGAATACATTATTTAGCAACTATCTCGTGGACAATCACGATTTTATTGCATAATATGACATATTTATAAAGATAACTTGTTTTCACTGTGTCGCTCATACCCCTTCAGAGTGAATATTTATGAAAATCTTTCAGATGTTATATAGAACATGTACTAACAAGATTGACAAGCTTAAATCTGCTTTGAAAACTTTGTAAAATCTAATATATTAATTACCAATAATTAACAGTCCCATAATGAGCTGAATTGATAACTCATGGGAGTATAACTTGTTGTATGTCTTATTTGAGAGAGAGAGATGTCAAAAGAAAAAAAAAACCAAAGTTAAAAAGAAAAGTTTTTTATAAAGGTTTATTATAAGTTTTTTGGCAATTAGAATAAAGTTCAACAGAACGACGGTAAAAATACTGCACAATTTCCATAAAAACTTTAGGTTATCGAAATAGTGTGGTAAATCTAGTGAAAAATTGACTTTAATTAAGTTTCAGTAAACAACATGGAAAAACACATTGTTTATCTGCCTACTGACAGTACTAAAGTACAAACTTTAAGTTATATGGACCAGCAGTACTAGTGATAGTGATGCAGTACAGCGACAATCTCAAATAATTGTCACTTGGAAAGGCGAGTGGGTAGTTCTTACCTGGTACGTGTTGATTGGTTGGTATTGGTTGAGCGTGTTGCTCGGGGGATACGACGCAGAAACATTGCCTGATGCAGCATTTGAGGCTGACGTGAATGACGCGCCACTGGAGTTAACCTGAAATACCACAAAGTATTATATTTATTTTTTTACCTTAACTTCCAATAATTTCCTTCAGAGCCTATTATGTAATCTTTGAGGATGCTGTATGAGGGGTCTTTATGGGGAGAGGAAGAAGTGAACATGGGTCTTGAAGTGGAGCTGATCAACTCGAGAACGAATTAATGATTTAATATACAGTAGAAAATGTTGAAAACAAAAGACTGGTTATTTTTAACAGTATTCCACATATCACCCACGCCGCACAAAAGCTCTTCCCAAAATTCTGGAGCGTTTTATTTGATAATTATACATACGTACATAACAAGAACTACGCCAAGGCGTACCTTTTGCATTCAAACCGGGACAATTTCTCAAAAACTTCTGTCTCAACACGGAAACCTCCCAGTGAGATCTTTCTAATATATGTTAAGATCAATAGTCAACAATCAATCTTTTGTATTCACAGTGGAGAAAATCCATTCTCATGTTCTGATTGCAGTTATTCAAAATATTAGTATTTGCAAACACATTCGGACTAACCAAAAACTTCTGTCTCAACATGGAAACCTCCCAGTGAGATCTTTCTAATATATGTTAAGATCAATAGTCAAAAATCAATCTTTTGTATTCACAGTGGAGAAAATCCATTCTCATGTTCTGATTGCAGTTATTCAAAATATTAGTATTTGCAAACACATTCGGACTAACCAAAAACTTCTGTCTCAACACGGAAACCTCCCAGTGAGATCTTTCTAATATATGTTAAGATCAATAGTCAACAATCAATCTTTTATATTCACAGTGGAGAAAATCCATTCTCATGTTCTGATTGCAGTTATTCAAAATATTAGTATTTGCAAACACATTCGGACTAACCAAAAACTTCTGTCTCAACACGGAAACCTCCCAGTGAGATCTTTCTAATATATGTTAAGATCAATAGTCAAAAATCAATCTTTTGTATTCACAGTGGAGAAAATTCATTCTCATGTTCTGATTGCAGTTATTCAAAATATTAGTATTTGCAAACACATTCGGACTAACCAAAAACTTCTGTCTCAACACGGAAACCTCCCAGTGAGATCTTTCTAATATATGTTAAGATCAATAGTCAACAATCAATCTTTTATATTCACAGTGGAGAAAATCCATTCTCATGTTCTGATTGCAGTTATTCAAAATATTAGTATTTGCAAACACATTCGGACTAACCAAAAACTTCTGTCTCAACACGGAAACCTCCCAGTGAGATCTTTCTAATATATGTTAAGATCAATAGTCAAAAATCAATCTTTTGTATTCACAGTGGAGAAAATTCATTCATGTTCTGATTGCAGTTATTCAAAATATTAGTATTTGCAAACACATTCGGACTAACCAAAAACTTCTGTCTCAACATGGAAACCTCCCAGTGAGATCTTTCTAATATATGTTAAGATCAATAGTCAAAATCAATCTTTTGTATTCACAGTGGAGAAAATCCATTCTCATGTTCTGATTGCAGTTATTCAAAATATTAGTATTTGCAAACACATTCGGACTAACCAAAACTTCTGTCTCAACATGGAAACCTCCCAGTGAGATCTTTCTAATATATGTTAAGATCAATAGTCAACAATCAATCTTTTATATTCACAGTGGAGAAAATCCATTCTCATGTTCTGATTGCAGTTATTCAAAATATTAGTATTTGCAAACACATTCGGACTAACCAAAAACTTCTGTCTCAACAAGGAAACCTCCCAGTGAGATCTTTCTAATATATGTTAAGATCAATAGTCAAAAATCAATCTTTTGTATTCACAGTGGAGAAAATCCATTCTCATGTTCTGATTGCAGTTATTCAAAATATTAGTATTTGCAAACACATTCGGACCAACCAAAAAAACCAACCATACACCAAGCATCCCCAAACATGACATAAGCTCTGAGGGAAATTATTTCCCTCAAGGCCTATGTCATCGTTGGGGATCGTGGGTCTTTTAGAGGATAGGAAGGAGTGAACCTGAGTCTTGAAGAGACCCATGTTGTAGGAAGGAGGAATTTCAAAGGACTCCGCTTACAAGTCACAACCCCTAGACCGGTCCGCATACAGTGGTAGATGTTATTACATGCTTATTACTATTTAATGAGTATTTACTTATTATTATTACTTAATGTTTATTATTTATTTACATTACTGGGCTACCCAGCTTCGCTCAGGACAACATTCGAGAGAGTTCTGGAATGTTCCACAATAATGTTCCTGATTCCATATTCCCGAACATTCCAGAATGTTCTGCGATATTCTGGAATGTTGTGGAATGCTCTTGAATACTTTTGTTAATAATATATATTGATTAATATTATCGAACCTTTTAGAACTTTCCAGAACCTTCTACACTCACCGCCACTCATTTCTGAAAGCTTCTATAACTTTCTCCTTCCATAACTACCTAGAGCATTAGCGAACCGTCCAGAACATTCTGGAACCTTCTTGACTCACCAACATACTCCACCACTCCTTCCAGAACTTTTTACGGCTTTATCGAACCTTCTAGAACTTTCCGGAACCTTCTAGACTCACTGACACACGTCGCCACTTATTTCTGAAAGCTTCTAGAACTTTTTTCCTTCTACAATTTTCTAAAGCATTTGCGAACCATCCAGAACCTTTGAGTACACATAAGTAGACATATTCCACCACTCCTTCCAGAACTTTCTACAGCTTTATCCAACCTTCTAGAACTTTCCTGAACTTTCTAAACTCATCGACATTCTTTGCCACTCCTTCCAGTACTTTCCACAGCTTTATCGAACCTTCTAGAACTTTCCGGAAGACTGTTCTTGAAATTTCTAGAGGGCGAAACTTCAAGCCCTTATATCTTCAAAAGCACGCCCTTTAGGTAACAACGGGAACCCTTATCCTGGAGGGGGGATAGAGATCTACCACACCATACAACTCCTTTGATCGTACCGGGACTCACTTCCGAGTTTTTTGCTGTCTTTTGTAATATATATTGATTATTTACTTATTAATACTTACTTATTTTTATTCATGTATTATTATTTACTGATTATTATTAAATTGTAAAGCCCCTCATCTCAACACAGGATTGTCCTAATGAGATGATTGGCTAATGTTCTTTTTAAATTTATACATAAATAAAAAATACTCACAGTATCACCCCGGTGAAAGACGACCATTCGGAATTGAAAGATTGCTTGAAATAGGCATTAGCTGTGATTGGTGACCGTATCTAAATAGCCAAATAGTTCCCAACCTTTCTATTTCATCTCTCAGTATCGCCCAGGTGAATGATCAGTCAGAATGGAAACGTTGCTTGAAATGGTATTAGCAGACACTTCCCAACTTTCCTATTTCATCTCTCAGTATCGCCCAGGTGAATAATCACCACTCAGAATGGAAACGTTGCTTAAAATGGTATTAGCAAGCACTTCCCAACCTTCCTATTTTATCTCTCAGTATCGCCCAGGTGAATAATCACCACTCAGAATGGAAACGTTGCTTGAAATGGTATTAGCAGACACTTCCCAACCTTCCTATTTCATCTCTCAGTATCGCCCAGGTGAATAATCACCACTCAGAATGGAAACGTTGCTTGAAATGGTATTAGCAAGCACTTCCCAACCTTCCTATTTCATCTCTCAGTATCGCCCAGGTGAATAATCACCACTCAGAATGGAAACGTTGCTTAAAATGGTATTAGCAAGCACTTCCCAACCTTCCTATTTTATCTCTCAGTATCGCCCAGGTGAATAATCACCACTCAGAATGGAAACGTTGCTTGAAATGGTATTAGCAGACACTTCCCAACCTTCCTATTTCATCTCTCAGTGTCGCCCAGGTGAATGATCAGTCAGAATGGAAACGTTGCTTGAAATGGTATTAGCAGACCCTTCCCAACCTTCCTATTTCATCTCTCAGTATCGCCCAGGTGAATGATCAGTCAGAATGGAAACGTTGCTTGAAATGGTATTAGCAGACACTTCCCAACCTTCCTATTTCATCTCTCAGTGTCGCCCAGGTGAATGATCAGTCAGAATGGAAACGTTGCTTGAAATGGTATTAGCAGACACTTCCCAACCTTCCTATTTCATCTCTCAGTATCGCCCAGGTGAATGATCAGTCAGAATGGAAACGTTGCTTGAAATGGTATTAGCAAGCACTTCCCAACCTTCCTATTTCCTCTCCCCTCTCCTTTAGCCTCACATCACACTTCACATAGGGGATGCCATGATCCTGCTGGCTCCGGGTAGAGCATAATATTTGGATCATTTAGATATTACTATTAAATACTGTTTATTAAACATTGCATTCCCTCTTCCTCATCTGTATGCCTGCAGTTATATTTACCTGCGAATACGGATTGGCCTGGTAACCGCCGTGGTGCGCCGGCATGTACGGCTGCTTGGCGGCGTAGGCCTGCCCGGGATACGAGGAGTACACCGACTGCTGCACCGAGGTGTCTGACGATGCAGAGGAGGACTTGCTGTTGGAGGTCAGCTGGCTCTCCAGACCTGCAAAGTTAAACAGTACGAGACAAAAGTTGATTTGTGAATCGTGATAAATCAAAGATATGGCCTAACAGAAGGTAAGATTATAGTATAACCCTGTTAATTCAAACCCTGATAATTCCAAAAAAAGTGTAATTCGAAATATTTGCGGAAAAAAGGGACCCAGAAAATATATTTCATACAAAATTATAAATATATTTTGGTCGGTTCACAAAATAATTGTCACTTAATTACGAGAATCTTAATCTCGGCTGTGGAAATAAAACGATATAAAATTTCAATTTACAGTTATACATCGTCCTAATTCGTATTTCTGAATCTGACAGGACGGCCCCGGGGCCGGTAAACTATTTGGATTTAGACGTGAAAATATTATATTTTTACAAATTTACTTTAATATCTGAATTTAATCATATGAAATTTCTATTTACATAGGAATGTGATATTATTTCCTTTGAATACCCACCTCAAGTTGACGGGACAGCCGAAGAACTAAGTTTTCGATTACAGGCGGACCTCGGCTTTCGCACATTCGACTTTCGCACAATTCGCACATTTTTGAAAAATCGTTTTTTTTTTAAATTTTTTTGGCAATAATGCAAAAATGTTTTGTTTCCGTGCAGTTGTTTCCCTGTCGCACTATGAAATGCACATGAACCAGGTCCGTACTGTGAAAAGTGTTACGTTCTGTTCGCACATATGCATTAACATACGAGCGCGAGCGAGTCCAAACGCATGTGTTTGTATGTACTAATTTGTACACACTCCCGTCTGGTCTTGACGGGTATAGTCTTGCGTCAGCGCACGTACTGTTCGCATTGTTCTGCGAGTTTTGTTTCAAATATTTCGTACCCGTTTTAATACAAGTGAGAAACGAGGAAACTGCAAAGTAGATATGGCTAAAAAAAAATCAAGAACCCATAAACTTCATACAATCGAAACGAAGATGGATATAATAAAACGCTCTGAAAATGGAGAGTCTTATGCTTCAATCGGCCATTCGTATGATATAAACAGGTCTACGATATGTTCGAAATTAAAGAATAAAGATAAAATGAAATATGTAAAAAATTTTGGAAATATATCATCAAAAATTGTTTCCAAAAGGCACGGCATAGTGATGGATGAAATGAAGAAATCTTTGTGTTATTGGATAAGTAATCAAAATCAAGAAAACATCCCTCCGAGTACTTCAATAATTCAAGCTAAGGCTCTTAGTTTGCATAAAGATTGGAAGGCTAGACTAAACGAAGATTCTAACACAGTGTTTCATGCAAGTAACGGCTGGTTTTCAAATTTTAAAACAATATATTCTTTACACAATATTAAATTCACTGGAGAATCAGCTGATGCGGATGAAGATGTTGCAAAAGACTTTATTTCGTCATTGTCCAAAATTATTGAAGATGGAGAATATACCTCTAGTCAAATATTCAATGTGGATGAGACTGGTTTATTTTGGAAGAAGATGCCTAATCGTACATTCTTATCAAAAGACGAATCAGTTGCCCCTGGTCAAACCTTCTAAAAACCGATTGACATTGCTTCTTGGTGGAAATTTAGCTGGTGATTTAAAATTGAAGCCAATGTTAGCTTATCAAGCAGAAAATCCTAGAGCATTGAAAGGGAAAGATAAAAACATTGCTTCCAGTCATTTGGAAAACCAAGCCTGGGTTACTTGCTTTAATATTTAAAGATTAGTTCACTTCACATTTCGTACCAGCAGTAAAACATTATTTTGAAGTTAATAATTTACCATTTAAAGCATTATTGTGAACCCAGAAATCAATGTTGTGTTTCTTCCCCCCAATACTATGTGTCTCATACAACCCATGGACCAAACGGTGATAGCTATGTTTAAACGATATTATATGCGGTCGATAATGAATCAGGCCATCGAGGTGACTGACATGGAAGGTGGGCCCACATCAAAAGATTTCTGGAGGAATTATAACATATGTAACGCAATAAACAATATTGGAGACGCATGGGCTGAAATAAAAGAGTCAACAATGAAAGGTTCATGGAAGCAACTATGCCCACAAATGATGGGTGATTTCATAAATTTTGATGAAACTCCAGAAACCATCACACTTGAAAGAGTTCACCTAATGAACGAACTACACATAGATGTTAACAGTGAAGATGTTAATGAGATGATTAAATCTCATTCTGAACCCTTGACTAATGAATTTCTAATTGACCAAAAAGAGAATGAAAATAGTATACAAATTGAAAATGAGGAAGAACCAGAAGAACTCATCAAGACCTTAACCATTAAAAAAACATGAACGAAGCTTTAACGCATCTCGAGACATTTTTTAATATTATGGAAGAATGTGATCCCAATGGATAACGGATACCTAAGGGCGTAGGGAGATCCATAATAGTACTGCATCTTACAGAACCCTCTATGAAGAAAAGAAAAAAAAGTAGTAAAATACAACTAACCCTTGACAAGTTTATTAAGAGAATATAATTTTTATTTAATATGTACTTAGTAATTTTTGATAAATGAGAATATTAAAGTACCATTTTTGGTGTTTTTTTTTTTTACATCCCCATACTTTCGAACATTTAACTTTTGCACACATTTTCAGGAACCAATCATGTACAAAAGTCGAGGTCCGCCTGTATTTTTTAAGTTAAAATTTTTAATTACAGGAGAATTTGTTACTCTACTATTAGTTTTGAAGATCCCATGGATTTCGAATTAACGGGATTTTACAGTAATTTTCTCTATGAACTCTTAAAACCATAAAATTCAAAACGATCTTATCGCATTTTAGTTTTCATAGCAATAAATTTAGGAACCCTAAAACCCCCATACGTATTTATGATCAAGATACTGTCCTCCACCAGTCTTAGGGTTTCTCCCGGTGTTGTCTCCATCATTCCCGATGCAGTTCTCTCCAACAAAAAAAGATGCAGTCATCCCATCCAGGTGACAATAATAATAATCCTCATGAATGATAATAGTGAGTTCTCAATTGACGATCGACGGCAGGCAGGCAGGCAGGCAGGCAGGCAGGCAGGCAGGCAGGCAGGCAGGCAGGCAGGCAGGCAGGCAGGCAGGCAGGCAGGCAGGCAGGCAGGCAGGACAGGCCCAGCCCCGCCTACGGTAGTCCAAGAATTAATTCGCCTTGTCAACTTTGCTCCTTTCCCAAGCGGAACTCTCACTCCGTAAGTAGGACAACATGCAGGCAGCTACCTTTTAGGTGGTACCAACATAATCCTTAATAAAAAAAATGCCACCCACAGACAACATCAACAACTGAAGGACCTAAAAGGAGCTATACACAAAATATACTTGTTAAGTATTTTTATATGTAACAGAAAGTCCAGTGCAATCCGACAGCATTCGTTGTCCAATGGTCAAGACCCCAGGCTTTAAATCAGGATGCCGGAGGTAGATACCAGATGAAGCAATAACTTTGAAGAAGTAATAACGTTGATGAAGTAACATCAGTGATGAAGTTGTAGTCTCTTACCTGACACAGTAGTCAACTGCTGCACCTGATGCGCTGAGGAAGGCTGAACACTCCTAGCAGAGCTGGCCGGGCTACTCACAGAGTACTGGCCTGCACTTGACACCGAGTTGCTGTTGCTTATTTGCTGCTGCTGCTGCTGCTGCTGCTGTTGCTGCTGTTGCTGCTGTTGTTGTTGCTGTTGTTGAGCTTGCTGTTGCTGTTGTTGAGCTTGCTGTTGCGCCTGCTGTTGTTGCTCTTGCTGTTGTTGAGCTTGCTGTTGCGCCTGCTGTTGTTGCTGTTGTTGTTGTTGCTGTTGCTGCTGCTGCTGCTGCTGCTGCTGCTGCTGCTGCTGTGTGCTGCTGTTGCTGCTGCTGTTGCTGCTGTTGCTGCTGCTGGTGTTGTTGTTGTTGCTCGATGGAGACAGCAACAGAAAGGGATTCTGATGTTAACTGAAAAGAGTTTTTGCAGTTGTAGATCAGAAATTTACTAGAATAGAAGTTAACTTTTAATAAAGACTAGGGGACTGGGATACAATAACAGAATTAGAAAAGACAACTTGATTTCATTTGTGTTTCAGAAGACCTCGTTGAAATCCATAAAAATCTATTATAGACACTATGCTATGCATCGTCAGCTTTAAGACTAGACCAGTGTAGTCTAATACTAAAATATTGCTTTTGTGAATGTGAAATATAATAAGCATGATTCTTCTATTTATTTTGACTTAGAGATAGCGCACATCCATATGTAATTATAAGGTCGGCCTGTGCCAGTTTGAACAAGAATACACGGTAAGAGAGAATGTAAGGGGTATCCAAGTCACCATCTGAGAAGTAGGTGGTGTGTATTGTGAGACGTCGTTAGACAGCACGGTGGAGGAGGAGGCGACACACTGCGGAGACGGCGCTGGCGGAAGCGACGTCGCCGCCGGCAGCTGCTGGCCCCCGCTGTCCGCTAAACCGTGATCCAGACTCGACGACTGGAATCGTAATGCAAATACCGTGGAATTATTGTTTTGTACATGATTTGCAGCTTGTGTAAGAAATGTTATTGTGATCAGATACGATGATTTCTTCATTAAGTATTTATTCAGAGACTCGTCCGAAACATTGTGTCAATTGGATGCCAAAAATACAAATATATACACTAAAGTTTGGGTTTTACGTCACCACTATTTCACGTTTTCTCGATCTTTACACCAAAAAGCCAAAGTACCAATTTATTCCATACATTCTCATACAAATATTCCCCCAAATTAAGTTTTTTTAAATTTTCAGCCCTCGGTTTTATGTCAGTTTCATGCTGACTGCTCGATAATGTTGCCAAAACCCAAAATTAGACTACCTGGCTAGAACCCCTTTTCCAAAGTCAACATTATTTTATTATACAACTATAACAATTACAATTACAAGCTAATCCGCTTAAAACTAGCTGCCGCGGCAAGCAAGCGCCGACCTCCAATCGCCACCGCCGTTGTTGCATTACGATAGTGTCAGAAACAAGGGAAGTCACTCAGTTTATATAGAACAATAATGTGTGAGAAAAACGAAGAGCGCGTCAGCACAACCTCGGGCTGTAAAGTTATTAGTTAAATTAGAGAGTACTCACTAACGGGGTTAAACGATCGCCTTTACATAAATTCCAAATCAGCTTTTAGTTATTTACCGTCTCGAAAACATTAATTTTAATTAATTAAGAATAATTTCACAAAATATGTGTTTTTCAACAAAAATGCCATACCAAATCCAATTTGGTCGATTTTTTAATGTTATTATTTATGTTTTTATAAATTGACATACGAGGTTTGTTCAAAAGAAAAGGTGAAATTCGAATTTACCTTATCGTACCTTTTATTTACATTTATAATGTTTTTTTTTAACATCAATTCTCATTTATTTACATTTTTAACTGGGTACCTATCTCAGAATATATCGGACATATTTATATTTGACAAGCCGGTAAGCGCCGTAATGTGAATTTACGAGGGAATTTGACAGCTCTTATCAAAATAATGTTGTGCGGGAAATTTGACTTTATCAGAAAAAAGTTTTATCCGGTTAAGGTTAGGTTGTGATGATTTCGCAACCACATTCATTTGCGAGAGGTAAAACGAGATGATTTTTCGAAATGTGCATAATATCAGAAAATATTGAATACAGGGATGTATTGAGAAGAAAAGAGAAATTATGTGCCTTGGTTTTTCAGAGAAACAATTCAAATACAATTTATTCATATTAATAGGCCTTCCACGTGAATGGGCCGGTCTAATATTAAAAAAGCCATGGCATCGAAAGGTTTGACCATACGGTCGTCCTTTCCTAGTCAAGCCCACCGACTTTAAAAAGAACGACCGGATGGTCGAACCTTTCGAGACCATTGCTTTTTTAGTATTGGACCGCCCGCTCGTGTGGAAGCCATTTAATGGTTCAATGGAAAATTGAGTAGGTATACTTAACAATTAAAATTTTCCATACATTTTTAATTTCCTCAGTTTTAGACATTTTTTTATCGTTCCCTTGAAAAACGTAAATATGAAGTTTTGCTGTAATTGTTTACATTCTTATTGTATAATCGTGATACCTCATATTTACATATTAAATAATAGTTTAACCACATTTCACTTGTTCTGTTTTTCCATGAAACTGTATTTAGACAATACGTTTTTAACTGCGTATTGAATCTGACAGATCAAAGGTCGCCGCAAACCATCTCCACCCACGTGACGTTTTTTAAAAAAAATAGAAATGGGAAAAATCATCAAATTATTACTTTGTAAACCAGAATTTGACAAGCCGAGAAAGCCAGTAAGCGTCGCATTGTCATTTAAGTGGGAATTTTCAAGCAATGTCACATTTTTGAACAGAAATAACGATTGTTATATTTTTATAATAAATTTCAATTTCCTTGGGAAAAAGTCGTATTATTTTGCAAATTTCTAATTAATTAATAATTTTATGTGGGGAATATTGACTGGCAGAAAAAAATGTATGCAGTTAATTTGGAGAAATTAGTTTTTTTAATGAAAATTTCCTGATTGAATTCATGTTAAAATGAGGGTAGATTATTTGAAATATGCATAAAAACGGAAAATATTGTAATACATAAATATACGGAGAAGAAAGGGACTTCGACTTTTCAGCACAAATAATGAATTTTCCTCAGTTTTACACGACTCTTAGAAAAAAAAAAAAAAAAAAGATGGAGGACTTGAACTCATGACGCTTGGGTGGGACCCAGACGCGGTGTCAACTCAGCCACTGACCGGTATATATCACATCTTTATAAATATGAAGAAATCTCACCGTGTTCGTGAAGTCATTGGCAGACACCTGCACGGCTTCTGAGAGGAACGGCGAGGACTCAGAGCTGAAGTCCAGAGCTCCGAACTGCACGTCCAGGAGACCTACAGAGCCGGCACCCAGGTTCTCACCTGGCATCTCTACGGCACTCGACGGAATCTGAAGAAATGAATTATTTTAGTATTAGCAAAGCTGCTCAATACAAATTTCAGTGAGATGACCCAAAGATCTATTAACCTCCGGTCCTTTACTCGGTAACATTTATTCTAAACAATCCATTTTATATTTTATATGGTGTGAGTGTTGTTTTGAATGTTGTGAGGTTGAAGGAAATCGGAGGTGGGAGAAGGAAAAGAGGAAAAAGGTTACAGAGCTGCAAATATCGTTAAATTTATCCAATGTCAGAAGGCTAAATTGTCTTCAAATGTTTTCCAGACTCTTCCTACCAAATATCATCATTCAACTGGATACTTTGGCGAGCAGTTAGCAGGAGCGTGAAGTTCAAATCCCGACTTCGGCAATAATTTCTTCCGTTGTATATCAGATTAAAATTTGATTATAAGATAGTGCAAGTTAGATAGTTACCTTGGATGGTGGTGGAACCCTCACCCTCTGCAGAGGTTTCCTCTGGTTGGACAGGTCCGTCTGCCCATAGACACCGTAGTTAGTACCATAAACTGGAAAGCAAACAAACAATCAAATTAACCATTGTTCACAGTCAAAACATGCTAGCATATTTCTTCAATAGTTTAAGTGAACCAAACAATGCATGTTGTATACACAATCAGAAATGCTACAGATATCTTCATTAAATTATATTCAGAGACTCGTCCGCATAAATCATTATTTTATGTAGACATGTTACGAAAATAATTATGGCACCTGATCACAACTTGATTAAAAGCTAAAATGGGCCAAGATTCAGCATTTAATAGGGACAGTTCAATGTCAAAAATTTTAAATGATATGGAGTTGGAGGGGAACACCCGACCTTAGTTAAGTGAGGAATGATCGAGTACCTTGTGAGTTAAGTAGGTTTCTGGGGTCCTGTTTGAGAGCTTCGGACTTCTGTGTCAACTGCGAGAGGTATTGTGACTGCGCCGCCGAGAGGGTGCCCGACACGCTCATGGCTACCGGACTCTGTGGCTGCAAATGATTAGCAACATACATTACAATAGTACAATACAATTAACTAACGAACAAACAATACCCTAACATACGAGGTTTGTTCAAAAGAAAAGGTGAATTTCGAATTTTTTCGAAAAGTACTTATTTATCAATATCCATTTTCTCCCCTTCAAAGTAATCCCCCTCAGATATAATGCACTTATGCCAGCGCTTCTTCCAATCCTCGAAGCACTTCTAGAATGCGCTTTTCGGTATGGCCATCAGCTCGTTCTTCGATTCTAACTTTATTTCATCAATTGTGGCAAAACGCTTTCCTTTCATTGGTCTCTTCAGTTTCGGGAATAGGAAAAAGTCGCAGGGAGCCAAATCTGGTGAATACGGTGGTTGAGGCATGATTACGGTGTTGTTTTTGGCCAAATAATCAAGAACAAGCATTGATGTTGTGAGCTGGTGCATTATTGTGATGCAAAATCCATGATTTGTTTTTCTACAATTCCGATTGTTTGAGCCGTATTGCTTCACGCAAACGTTGCATAACTTCCTTGTAGTATTCCTTATTAACCGTACCACCTGTTGGCAAGAACTCATGATGCACTACGCCATTGTAATCGAAGAAAACAGTGAGCAAAACCTTCACATTTGATAGAACTTGGCGTGCTTTTTTCGGTCTTGGCTCTTCTGGCCGCTTCCATTGGGATGATTGGGCCTTGGTTTCGACGTCATAACCATATACCCACGTTTCATCACCAGTTATGACCCTTTTGAGCAAATCTGGATCGTCGTTGACGTCATTCAACAACTCCTGAGCGATACTAATGCGACGTTGCTTTTGCTCAAAATTTAGCAATTTCGGAACAAACTTCGCTGCCACACGTTTCATGCCCAAAACATCCGAGAAAATTGCATGGCATGAGCCGATTGATATGCCAACATCCTCTGCAACTTCCCTAATAGTGATTCGACGATTTTCCAAAACCATTTTCTTCACTGTTTCGATGTTTTCTTCGTTTGTTGACGTGGTTGCAACTCCAGGACGCTCATCGTCATTAACATCTTCTCGGCCTTCTGTAAAGCGCTTGTACCACTTATAAACAGTTTTTGAGACAAAGTAGACTCGTCGAATGCCACAGTCAACATTTTAAGTGCGGAGCACTTTATTCCATTTTTAATGCAAAATTTAATACAAATTCTTTGATCCATTTTTTTCAAAAGTAAAAAATCGAAGAACACACAAAAACGTGACTAACCTTTCCAGTTGTCAAAAACAAACCACTAATCCAAAATGGCTGATAATGCTAACTTATGATAAACATATGTGTACCAACATAACAAAAAAAAAAAAATCGATAATCGAATGTATACAGCCTGCGAAAATTCAAAATTCACCTATTCTTTTGAACAAACCTCATATACATATTACTACATATACATATTGGCAGTCAATTCTATAAACACGTTATAACAAATATATTAACATGTATCCAGGGTCAGAAGATAAAGAAAATAAATCATTAGCAACATTATACATAGGCATGTGAGAGTACAAAATATGGTTAAGTATAAACATGTCTACAGAATGAGGGTCTTTTAGAGGATAGGAAGGAGTGAACTTGTGTCTTGAAGAGACACATGTTGTAGGATGGAGGAAACACAGAGGTCGGCAGATCATTCCACAGCCCAGCTGCTGAACACAAGAATGAGTCGTAGAAGCGACCCGTTCTCATGTGACAAATGTCAACCGTGAGCAAATGTTGGGCATGCGTTCGGTGTGTTTCCCGACTATGCACCGGTGCCAAAGGGATCAATGACGCTAGTTCCTCAGAGCATCTTCCATTAAAATACCGGTAGAACAAGGACAGCATTCCCACCTGACGTCTGTGCTCCAAAGATCGCAGTCCGTTTGTTAAGATAGGCGAATCTATCAAGTGGGAAGCACTTGCTATTTGTGCAGGGTCAGCAGTTGTGTACTATTAAAGTATCTGGGGGCTCTGTACAATATGCCCAGCTTCCGAGAGGCTAACTTTACTCTGGGTTCGATGGAGCCCCCATACCTGAGGTCACTTAAGGTTACACCAAGCATATCAATGGAGGGCTTGTTGGGAAGTTTGCTTCCATTAAAGGAGAAGAGATTGTCATTTCGATCCCTTTTAGACGTAATCAGACATGATTGGGTCTTTGAAACATGAAATTCGACGAGGTTATTCTTACCCCAAGAGGAAACCCTATTAAGGTAACCGTCCATTCTCTGCTTCAAAGCCCTCCGAGCCGTTGGAAGTTGTGTGCCCTTTGGGGGGCTTGAAATTTGATAAGGTTATTCTTACCCCAACAGGAGACCCTTTATAAGAGGTAACCGTCCATTCTCTGCTTCAAAGCCCTCCGAGCCGTTTGAGTCACAATTTGATGTCATCTAATTAGGTGCGTCTTCTGTGTTGCTCTAGTGCTGTTTCTAACGTTATTTCATTAACCTCTTTCATAAGCCAGACTTTAATTCTTGACTTGTACTCATTCAATTTTTCTATTCATTTTATATCTGGGGGAAGGATGTTGTGGAGTTTTGTTGTAAAATATATGTGGTTTTATAACGTGGAATATTTTTTTTGTCATTTTGATTTGATCTATTTTCTTCAAATATGTTTTCGAGAGTCTTCCTACCAAATATCACCATTCAACTGGATACATTTGAGAGCAGATTTCAAATACCGGTGTAAAACCTTTTAACTCCTAGGGCACACAGACAGACCAATCAATGAAATAGATTGTCCATTTAGATAAAATGTCGATATTTGAAAATGTTTTATCAATTTCACCAGGCTTACTTGGGGTACATGGACACGCCCACAAGGAACTTCTATCGGTTAATCTGTTCAGTGGGCATGTTTTTTAATTTTATATTTATTAACAGACCAGTGTCCAATTCCATAAAATACAAAACACAGAATGAGATAAACAAACAAGAGCTACGGAAAAATAACACCACATACATAATACAAGAATGAAGAAATGACAAAAATATACATTTGATAGAATATATGTTTTTATTTTACATAGTTTTAAATAACAAGCTCCCGTTAGACAAACTACAAAAAGTAGTTTATCGGAAGTTTTTGAATTGTATCTTTTTCTTTTAGATTAAATTTAAAAAAAAAAAATTTAAAGACATTCACGTCGAAGCCTGAAGAACAAGGTTTTAGTTGAGTCGATGATTTTAGACATTCTAAATGATAATCTTCAAAGTTAATTTTCCATAAAGTCAGACAAAAATCATTTAGACTGGAACCAAAAATATCAAGCCCATAGCTTGCTTGAGTTAAGAAGTCTCGACATGTTTCTAGTTTGTAAGAAAACTTATATAATATGTTAGGACATTGGTACCTTACCTTAGATATATGATGCGCAGAGTTGCTGTAGCCATAAACGGCGGGATCCTGGCTGGGAGTGGGCGTGTCCTTGTAGTCCGACTCCAGGAAGTCCTGGTGGTCCTGGTGGGCGGGCGACACCTCCAGGTACTCCCCGTCGCCGGACATGTTGTTGGACATATTGTTGGAGATGCTGGTGGACATGCTGTTAGACAGACTGTTGGACAGGTTGTTGGACATCTCCTGGGGCAGGGGGGCACTGGAGGGGGTGAACACCGCCGTGGAGCCGGACCACTCCTCGTTGTCCCAGTCCTCGGCCGGGGGGAAGCTGTCGCCGCCACATGTGTCTGAAATTATCAAATATACTAGTATTACATGAATACATATATAGTATTTACATCCCCAATTAGATTGAATATGTTATAAGACTGAAGGGAGATGGCAAGATTGGGAAGCACCTGGCTATCTGATCCTGGCAGATTTGGTCACTAAACAATTCGTTTTGAAAAAGAATGGTGCACTATCAGCAGGGCATCTATCCGAGTATCTACCACTATGGCAATGGTATTTTAAAGTTATTTTTTAGCTGTGTAGAGCGCATTTTAAAAAAAGGGCCAAGCCATTACCAGATATTGCCGTGATGACAATGGAACGGATAGATATGATATCGCTCTTCCTTGAAAAGCATGGAAGTTATCGATTACTTTGGCAAGCTTTGCACTATCAGCTTAGAATAAGCCACAAAAGTAGATTAGAAAATCGTCACTGGGGTGAGAACCTAATTACTGGAAAAGCCACATTGTAGATCTAATCTAGAATAATGAAATTCTACTCTTATTTCTACTGTTTATCAGCTAATTCTTAGATCGGAAATGTCAGACTTTATGGTATTTTTACATCGCTTATGTCAAACATAATAGCACACTTAATGTCGGCTGTACACACTGGCTGTATCATTTCAAATGTGAACACTCACCAAGATGGGCATGTTAGAGGATACTGCTGCTCTTTGTCTTTGTGCTATTAGCGTTACTATCATTTTTTGTACATACACATACACTATACAAAATAAATTAGTATACCGTGGCAAAGTCAAAGATGGTGGATGGTCACTATGCGCCGTAATAGAACAAGGCATCCTTATATTATTTAACTAGTCCTAGAGGCTAAAGAATTAAAAATAGCACTCTGTTTGCAATGATGCGTTTTTGTGCCAGTTACAAAATATTATGCAGTTAGTTAAATATAATACATCTCCTTATTTCAGGAGAACTATGGAAAACCTGTTAGCAGAGCTAGCGGGGAACCTTTTGGCCAATTCGACAATTTTACTATTATAATGTCTTTGAATATTTGTTTGAAAAAGTTAATATCTAAAAAGATACAACAAAATTTTTGGCCAGCAGAGATAGTTAGATAGTTTTGACAGCCTTTACCACAGATATTGGTATATGGTATATGGACATATTGTTTGTCTTTGTGTTTTAAGTTTGATGCGTCTCCTATAATACCGATTCTACTTAGTAAATTTCAAAAAACACAAGCTCGTTAGACCACATATTGTCGGATAGGTTCTCACACAAACACATTTGGCGGGCAACTAAAGGAACGATTGTGAACATGCACGAGACCAAACGAGGCCTTTCAACTTGGGCCCAAAATACCGATGCGCAACCGAGGTGGTGAGTCGAGGCGAGAGCACCATGTACACACTCGCTCTCAGCCTGTCTCGGGATGTTTAATCAAGTTCCCACTTTTGAAAACCGCAATGCTGTATATAACAGTTGTTGAAACTATAGTCATAAATTTGAACAGTAATTCTGCTCATGTTATTTATTTTCTCTCTCGGGAGATGGATAGCCTGGCGGCGGGCAGGAGGCTTGCCTGGCAGTCCGACCGGTCAACTTCAATATACAGTGAGAAGCAACCAAATCATGCTTAGTGAATAGGTCTGTACCAGATCTCTTGTTGTTTGATGCAACACTTCATTACATTATATTATAGGCTGGCAGCTGGCAGCTGGCCAGGTGACAGGTGACAGGTGACAATTCCTCGGAACTGACCTATTTGAAGTGGAATCTTGGGGATCATAGCTTATATTTATAAACAATGTAAAAATAAGTGCATTTTAATAATCAAGTGTTTTTCTTACCTCCCGGGGTGTCCCAGCTCTCCTCCTGGGGCTCCGAGTACTGCGGCTGCCTAGGCGGCCCTCTAGGGGGTCCCCGGGGGGGCGGGCCTCCCCGAGCACCCCCGCGGCCCCCACCCCGTCCCCCGCCCCGCCCCCCGCGCGCCCCGCCACGACCGCGCCGCATGCCCCGCCCGGGGTGCTCCTCCTCGTAGTCCCCACGCCCACGGTCTGGAATACACGAGACAAATTATTGTCAAAATTACCAATTACTTTGTTTACAATAGAATGATTAGTGCAAGTAGGTTGGTTGCTTACATCCTCGGGGTGCACCCCTCTCCCGCGGCTGTGAAGTCTGCATGCCGGGAGAAGGTACGATCCCCTCCCCCCAATCCTCCCCTGCGCCGCACTCATTCAGCCCTCCCGTCATTGCAGATGCCACCACCACCACCTTCTTTTTCTTCTTCTCTTTTGTCTGCCATTGACCCTGGAGGAAACATACAATAGAATTACTAACAGGTATAGATAGTAATGATACATTCCGAACCTCTGATACTTGCATCACTGATCTCATCGGTGATCTTCCAATGGTTGGAGCCTTCCACTTGCCAGTGACCACGAGCCCAGGTTCGAGTTCTCAGTTTGGCAAGCGACATGTCCCAAGTATCTCAGAATATGTTGTAGACTAGTGTGGATTCATTTTTGTAAACATGGAAACTGGTATCACCTTCTCGGAATACGTTGTAGTGTGAATTGTCTCTTTGCTGGAGGGCTAATTTATTCATTTTCAATATATTCGCAGGCTGCAGGTGGGGGGTACCTAACAGATTGACATGGTTAACATTGAAGTCGGTGGCGCTACAAGTGTAGGCCTTTTTAAATGTGAATATTGTACAAATGCCCAGAGTGTGAATTGTCTCTTTGCTGGAGGGCTAATTTATCCATTTTCAATAAGGAAGGAATAAAGAATTGGATTGAAAGTGGCGTGCCGTTCATAAAGGCGAAAAAGCTATGCCTACCCTGATAAAAACGTATCATAAAAAGAAATTTTAAAAAAATCACAAATATCTGACCAAAATGTATTATTTCCATGAATTTGGTAAAGAACATTTATTCAGTTGGTCGCAACAATCAGCGATAATGCGATGATAATCAAATGGCCACTTTCAAATATCCAATACACAATTCATACCCAAACTTGAAAAACTACACACAGCCTACCTATGATCATTGGGCAATGCACACCACTGATATATATCTATTATAAACCATAAAAATTAACTAGGTACCTACCTAACATATCACATTTCAGAGGGAACACCGGTACACATCGACACTTTAATCTGTCAGTTTTGTAGAGGTATAGAATACAGGTTAATAAAGGCCAAAAAACTTTTTTACTATCATTGTTTATTAAAATAACTGCTCTATTTATATGATTTTTCTCTATGAAACAATTGACGTATTTTCACATTATTGACGTCATTGAGATTGGTAGAAACTTGTCAGTTAGGATAGTTTTTGATGACGTCACTGGTGTATGTGTATGTCCCAGAAATAGTGACGTCAACAGCTGCCATTTACGTCTTTAAATGCGTCATCTGAATCGCAGAAGTACGTCACCTTGATGCGGTGATGCACTTTTTGGTAGGCGCATCTCTGGCATTTTTCTAAATACGTATTATGATTTGGATGCCTGATATAGTATTGTTAAATCTTCAGATGCCATATCAAAATTTATTTAAAAATACATATTTATTAGGTTTTCAAATTATATTTGATCAGGTAACAATTTCGTATTTTGTAAATCGGAAGCCATTAAAGTACGAACAAAAATGCACTGCAGATGAAAAATTTTCCATCTCTAATCTGTCAAACCAATAAATTAATGTTGTTGATTTTTATTTATTTTATTTAGCCAAGGAGACTACACGAAATGCACCACTAGTCTAATTAATACCTGTGAACTGTCGGCCTCCTCGAAGAGCATGTCGCAGGCCTTGGCCAGGTCCTGGTCGCAGTCATGCAGCGCCGAACACACATCCTCCTCGGAGCGCTGCGACATCTCCATCAGATGCTGGACTTTCTGACGGAAACTGGCATCATCCCCCGAGTCTGCGACCGATGCTCGCTGCAGAATACACAAATAAAAATATTCATTCTTGGGAGAATGGCAGACAGACACATGTATTTTAATATTTTAAGTGAAATTTAATGGAAAGGGATTAAGGTGTATTCACATCTACTACCAGCACTGTGCAGTGCAGACACGTACAGTGGCAGGTACGGCACATAAGGGAGTATTCACATTACACCGTGTGTGAATGTGTTAATGTAAGCAACTCATTTTGCAGTGCCTGCCACGTTACGTGTCTGCACTACGCGGTGCTGGTAGATGGGAAATGAACTTTAGGGGTGAATATGGATAGTGGGATATAGAAAAAAGTTGGGAAAATGTAAAAGGATGAGGATGGAGATGGGGACTTTGGCAGATATAGTAAGGATTTTTTTTATGGCAGATATAGCAAGGCCTACGTCATCTTTGGGGATGCTGTGTGGAGGGTCTTTTAGAGGATAGGAAGATGTGAACTTGGGTCTTGAAGAGACCCATGTCGTAGGATGGAGGAAACACAGAGGTTGGCAGATCATTCCACAGCCGAACTGTTGAACACAAGAATGTGTCATAGAAGCGACCCATTCTCATGTGACAAATGTCAACCACGGGCAAATGTTGGGCACGACTTTGGCGTGTCTCCCAGCTATGCACCGGTGCCTAAGAGATCAATGACGCTAGTTCCTCAGAGAATCTTCCATTGAAATACCGGTAGAACAAGGACAGTAATCCCACCTGAAGCCTGTACTCCAAAGATTGCAATCCGTTAATTAAGATAGGCAAATCTATCAAACGGAGAACCCATTTCTGCAGAGTCAAGTGTTTTTTCAGATATTTTGAGACTCTCGACCAGAGGTGGCCAATAAATTCTACAGTGGGGCGCACTAGCGATTTGTACATGGTCAGCAGTTGTGTACTATTAAAGCATCTGCGGGGCCTGTACAGCACGCCCAGCTTCTGAGAGGCTAACTTTACTCTGGCTTCGATGGAGCCCCATACCTGAGCTAGTCACTGAAGGTTACATCAAGCATATCAATGGAGGGCTTTTTGGAAGATTGCTTCCATTAAAGGAGACTAGATTGTCATTTCGATCCCTTTTAGACGTAATCAGACATGATTGGATCTTTGAAACATTAAATTCAACAACGTTATTCTCACCCCAAGAGGAGACCCTCTTGAGGTAACAGTCCATTCTCTGCTTCAAAGCCCTCCGAGCCGTTGGAGGTTGTGTGCCCTTTGGGGGCTTGTCAAACAAAAAGCTATCATGGACTGTACTGTCATCTGCGTAAAAATGGATTGGTGCACATGTCAAGAGGTCATTGATGTGGAACAAAAACAAAGTCGGCGACAGAACCGATCTCTGTGGGACACCGGCATTTATGAATGCGAGGAAGAGATGAAACCATCAGCAACTGTCTGAATCGATCCCTTTCTCAAAAAGTTGACAATCCACATAAACAAGGATACGAGAAGCCTTAAGAAGGCAGTTTGTCGAGAAGTCTTCGGTGTCAAATGGCACCCCGGGATATATAGCATCGGGACAATGATTATAGCAAATAGAAAAATATGTATAGTTAGTTACCTGTGTTTTGTCTGTATTCTTGTGTGAGATGTGATTTTGCTTTGCTCCTCCGCCCACCTTTGTTCCCCCCTTGCTGGAAGCTCGCGCCCCCAAACTCATCTTTACAATATTTACAGCCACTATTTACAACACTAGCTGAAACACAAACCAACAAGTTGGTCACATATCAACAGAATACCAACAAATATAAATGAGATAAAGATAATGCTCAGCAATATTATAAACTTTATAGTTTTGTTACACTTCTGCATTTGATACTCTAGTAAATAACCCTATTAGGCCATTATTTTGAGTACGCGACCATCCAAATATTGCCAACTCCGAATGATTTGCACCCAAACAGTGTTGATGCATTTTCCAAGTACAATCAAATCTTATAAAAAAAGTGAATCACACAATTTACAGAGAACCAAAAATGAAAAACAATAATTCGAGGAAAGAAATAAAATAATGACAAATTAATGTTATTATTATTTTGTAGCAAAAATTGCAAAAGAAACTTTTGTCTATCCTTCGTTGAGGATTATCAGTTTGATAGGAAAAATTATTACCTTTGAAAGGGTGAAGTTAAAAACTGTAATGGCAAAATTCTAACACATTCTTACACTTTTATGTAAACAATAAATTTTATAACATTATTGAGAATACAAATAAAAATATTTTTATGAATTATAAATAATATTGAGGATAAGATAAACAAAAAAATAACAAATGCATTGTTGTATTAAAACAGGTCAAATGATTAGCCAGTGAACAAGGAATGATTCATTGTTTGATAACAAAGTATTAAAGAAAATGTATTTACTACGTATATTAGTGGAGAACAAGATAAGATTGACAAAATTATAATAATTATAATCTACGCGTTATAATGTTTGATTCATAATGTGATACGTAGAACTATTCGATGGGTTTTGGAATTATGTCCTTGTTTGGTAATAAACGGTGTTTGTCTCAAGTGACCCACCAGGTAGGTGGTATGGTCCTGTATACAAAGTTTTCTACTTGTACATAGGATTAATAACGTGTACATTTTAACGTGGCAACACATTCATGGGTCAAATGCGTTGTACATATAATAATTGGATGACTTGTATAGTGCCGTTTTTGTGAAAAATCACCTCAAGGGCGTTGTGAGTTTAGTATTGCAGATCGGTGAACTGATGAATGCAATTTGTTACCCATAAGTAAAAATAATAGATTGTCTATAGTTAGTGATAAGATGGAGGATTGAAAAAAAAAATTGTACAGCGCCCTTCAGGTGATTTTTTACAAAAAAAGGCACTGTACAAATCATCAAAATATTATTATTATTCGATATGGGGCACGTGCAGCTGTTAGGTGGAAAGCACAATAGCTGTAGGAACATGAATGTCTAATGTCCTGCCATGCGCTATGATGGGAGGAAGGCTCAGTTCTGGGAGTGGAATACCAGTTGTGGAACAAGGAGACATCGCCAAATTCAAAATTGTGAACTTTATTAACCTTCAGCATGCCAAGATGCAAAACAAAACTTTTGTTGCCATGAGAGGCAACTCGTAAAAAAATTATCATGATATAGTTAATTTAAAAACAACAAAAAAACTCTACATTCATCAACAAACGTGACCTTCGCCGGGTGGCTGGAGATTTACTGACATACCACGTGTAAGAACATTTGCTACCTGCTGGCGGTCCAGTGGCCGATTACCTCACCCCTCACGCAGCTTTGGTAATAGCGCGAGCAAGTGAGATGGCATGCATCACCCACCACTGCAGGAATAGAATGGCGGAAACGTGTTGCTGTGGGTATGGTTCCAGCACCCAAAAAATATTATTTGTGGCCAGGAATGAATAAAAAATTTATTTTTTTTAAAACCTGTTTGAATCTAGTACTAGGTTATTTTTTTATTATGTGTTTTTATAGGTTTTGTAAGAATACAAAAATACCAAAACTACAAGGTGTCCATTTAAAAATAATACATGGAGTATAGTAATTTATGAGATTTTGAGTACCCCTCTTGGCAACGGGAAGGTTAAAGGGACTGGACTACTATCAAAGGAATAAGGTGAAACATGGGAGATAGCACAATAGGCCTTTTCTCAGAGTTGCTCCTACTTTAACTGCGGCATTGAAACTATGACATTTCCAATATTGGAGAATATTACGAGACAAAAGAGAGTGGCAAAGAGGAAGGTTGGGAAGAAGTAGGCTATTCAGGCCTAGCCACTAAACATAGCTAAAGCTATTTAAAAGAATGTTTTGATTCTGAATGGTGGTTATCGGAGGAAAAATAATTAATGAACAATCAAAAGTTTTAAGCGAACATCGTTTTCTTTCCGCACACTCCTACCTGATCTCGCATCAAGTTAAATAAATGAGCTTCGAAAGAGGTGTCAATAAATATTCATTCGCTATACCGGAGATACCAAAATATAAAATGACATGTTTAATGTGGCAGAGAGCCATTCAGCACCAGAAAGCAACGGAAAACATTTGCTGTGAAAACAAAACTACAACATTTTACAATAAGATTATTATGAAGATGCCTCCACATTCGGCGGAGAAGTAAAAAAGAAAATCAATTAAAACTAATAACATTAGTGTAACTTTAAAAAAGGTACTTAAAAAAATACTGCTTATTAAAATCAATTTAAAAAAATCGAGTATTTTATAATAAATTAATTAATAAAGCAGAAAATCTGTCGGCTAAAGCAGCAAGAACTCGACGAGCTTTGTAATCACGAAATTTATGCTGTTGAATTTCTTGGACAACTTAACTATTTTCAGCTCACATCATCATCTCCATTATAAACTATGAAATACCCAATTAACTGTCAATAAAAAATACACTAAATTGCTAACTGCATATTTAAAAGTAATTCAATAGCGTACATCACACATAAGCTTCGGAGAAAAGATCACATCACACTTCATTCCAATACGTGCTCCGAAATAAGGGCAAGCGACGCGCAGTCCGAACGGCCGGGTCACCCATCAGTCCGACGCGTCACTTTTGTCAGCGATTGGAGTGCTATGCATAACAGTTTGCGTTTTTTTTAATGGCTTTTCACACTCTTTATGGAAAATTAAAAGCAAAGAATTATATACCTACCATTATAATAGAAACTTAACGAGGAGAGGGACGTCGGAGTTATTATTTATTAATTCTAAATAATGATAGTATTATTACGCAATACAATATTATTTTGAATTAATAAATAATAACTCTCCTACGTCCCTCTCCCCGTTAAATCGGGCATGAAAAGGTTGTGGAGTTTTGTAAAGCAATTGATTTTCCCTTAATTTTTTTCCATGCGGACTTCTAAGCACCTACTCTGTAAATTGCTTTGCACGTTTCTGCAATTAATATACTTAATGCTGATGCAGAAATACCGGAATTAAATTTCAAATCTTCGAAAGAACAACTACTTGTAAGGCGGCTGTGGGACGTTCTTGTGCTGATACCTACTCATTGTGTTAGTGTTAGTCAATTTTTAAACCAAACATTGAGAGTTAACTATCTAAATTTTCACTGTTCATCACACAATACTTCGCTCTGATCTCTTAAAATTGTCTTTACACGTACACTTCGGTACGCAGATCAATAGATCGATCGACACATCGATCCGACCCGATGCGGTGTATCAGCGGGCATTCTGGCAGGCGCTTTGGAAGATCGACTAGTGTAGTCGAAAGGGTAAGCGTGGGAGAGCCGAGAACAAAGATTTTTTTTAAATAAAAAGATACTCAACACGGAAGGCCCATGGTTTCTCTCAGGACCTGTCATCTTTAGGGATGCTCTGTGAAGGATATTTTTAAGGAAAGGAAGCAGTAAACCGGAGTTATGAAGGGATCCATGTTATAGGAGAGAGAAAACACGGAAGCCGGAAAATCAATCCCCGTAATTATATTGAAAATGGATAAATTGGCTGTCCGGCTAAAAAGGTTGTGTATCACTGACACATGCATAACCTCCAGCTCTTCTTTAACCGCTCGTCCTTTGGATTATTATTCAAAAAGTATGTAAAAAAAAAAAAAAACATCAGTTTTTTTTCATTAGATTTCGCAATAACAATGTGTTTACAATATACTAACTTGTATGGGAGAGACGAAAATACCTGAACACGTCCGTCAGTTTCGGCTGACCTCGAAATACTAAATGAGATGACGCAGGAACAAACTTGACGAATACAAATGTTTTGTGGGTTTTCGGTATTGTTTTTTGTACCTGAACGTACGGGATACGATTTGTTGCGTTCGGGCAATAATATAGCGGCCGTATCACGTACGTTCGTATAGGTAGAGCGGTTAATGAACAATGAATGGCTAAGTAAAATGTGTTTGATATGAACATCTTTGTAATCCAAATTCCACAAAGCCTAATCAAAAATTATTTCATGATATATCAACGAAGAATTTGCTACCATATTTGGAAATGGTGAATGAATATTAATTCACGTCAATAAATATAAATAATATTTGGGCAGATTAGATAAAAAGAAATTTATGATGAAATTAGAAATTGTATGGAAATCTTTCAATTTGACTTTACATCTATGGAGAATATTATTTCGTGTTTTTAGTACAAAATTGCGTGTTGGTTGCAAATTTGATACTGCAGTGAAAATATACTGAAGATGTCGAAAACTTTTAATTTTCATGTTTTCACAGTTGAATTTGATTTTTATTGCTTTTAGACCACTTGAGTTCACAAACTTAATTTTTTTTTAATGAAATCCATTTTGTATTTTTTGATGGTGCGGTTTGAGATTCGCGGCCTATCAATAAAGGCGGTATTGCGCGCAATTCACAGGACACTTCGCTGATAAAATAATACGAGACATTTGACACAACAGCCAGGGAGAATCGCGTTAATTTAAACTGATATATTCACAGAGATGTACTACACATAAACAAACAAAGATCGTTCGTAGATTTTGAATGATTACACATTCGGGGTTCGTCCAGTTATCAACAATAATTATTGATGTATGTCAGTAGAGATACAAGTCTGAAGTTAATGAGCAATATCTCGGGAGAAAGCCTTTGAAATTGTGAGTTCGGCGCCTCCGACGTGGGAACCTGCGATCATTGTGATGTCTGACAATGTACTTCTGGAGAAACAGAAGGGATATCAAACAATGAATCACGATGAGACAGGGAAGAAAATGCGGCAACACTCTTTTCACCGCCAAGTTACGTGATTATATAAAGTACACCGTCGAATTCGAAGGGATAATACAAACGAGTAGTTCGTGCAGCTACTACGAGTCCATAAATGCCATTTTCATTTTATTTTTGCATTAGACTTGACCTCAGCAGGACCATGTGGGGGGACGCCATTCTTAACGCAACCGCGGAAATCATATTGACAACTTGATAACTGAGACAAAAACGGTCGATTTACGGCCACAATTCTGCCAATTTTACACAAATAACGACGTATTAATACTCGGCTTTGTTACCCGTAAAACTTGACACGTTTTCCGAAGTGAAACAATAAACACTACAGTTTTAATTAGAAATAACCATACCTGCTGAATGCGCTCTCAAAACGCAGTCTAGTCACGTGACCAGAAATTTTACACACAAAATGGCCAAAGACTGTGATTGGTTAACAACAAATACTATAGATCACAATACGCAATGCTCTTTTGAACTCGTTGACTTTTTCCTAAAAAATTCTTGTGATATAGACATCTAGCGGATTGGGTAATTACTAAACATTATGAGATCGGAAATTTAGCTTTACTTAGAACAACATTTACAACATTTTATGGGTTTTTCAATTATAGTGTACTGTCTTACCACACAGAGCGCTGCTTTTTTTAATTATTCATTCTGCTACGGAGAATTCCATGGTACGTAACCTATAGTATTTGCGTAAACCTAGCGAAATAATAACCTTGACAGTAGATGGCTAACAGACATTTTTTTTCAAATTATTTTTTTTAATAATTTTAGAGGAGCTGATTTCAGCATTTAAAAGAACCCGTCTGAAATTACTTTCCATTGTTTAGAGTTAGTTGGTTTACTTGTATATTGGATATTTTAGCGGTTAGTTTGATTTAGTACGAAAACAGTGTGCAATATAGTCGTGAATGATGAATACTTGGAGCAGGTCGATGAGTCTGTGTATTTGGGAAGTATGTTTACGAGAGATGGAAAGACTGATAGGGATATTGAAAGAAGGGTGAATGCAGGAAACTCCATTAACGTAGGACTGAACGCAGTTGGCGCTAACAAAAAGTTGTCCAAAGAAGCGAAGCTAGCAGTCCACAATGGAGTGCTGATACCAACCCTGATGTATGGCAGAGAGGTATCCAATTGGCAGGGGAAGGATGAAAGTAAACTGAATGCCGTAGAAATGAAATCTTCTAGGCGAATATGTGGTAAAACCATGTATGATCGTGTGAAAAATATTGAGATTCGTAAAGAATGCAAGGCTGATGTAAGCGTAATGAGCAAGATAAATAAAGGGACGTTTAGATGGTTTGGGCATGAAGAGCGAATGAACGAAGAGCGGAGTGTAAGGAGAATATATGACGCGAATGTGAATGGAAGAAGAAGCAGGGGACGCCCGAGGAAGACAAGGCACGATCAAGTGAACCAAATACTTGAATCGAGCCATGTCGGAATAATAAAAGAGAATGTATGAGACTACGTATGAATGTGAATGAAGCAAGAAGTGTATGTCAAGATCAAGTCTACCCCTGCGGAAAACGGCGTGATGATTAGTTAGTTTGATTTTTTCCGTTTTTGCAGACATCATATTGTGATTTTAAAGAGTGGTAACAGAATGTAATTCTTTTGTAAAACGCATTTTGCGTATATTATAATTTTTTATAACTGAGAATTAACGCTAGTGGAATGGTCTAAATCTCATGCAGATTTTTTGCTTTTGGAATGTATTGCCCAAAATAATAACAATCATGAAAATTAAATTCCCTCTTCACTTTATACAATGATTTTAAGAAGGCTAAATGAAACGTTATACGCACTAACATATGGCGCTAATTTAAATATTTTAGAATAAATCACATATTTAAATGAATTGTTAATTGGCGGGTGTACCACACGGAATATGAAATGGAATAAATTATTTCTGTAGATTTAAAGCTCAAGCCCTTCAAGAGACTTATGAAAATTCAATATATTAATGTAAAACTAACATGTACAGTATTTTTTAATGACTTAGCTCTTAACTAACAAAAACAATTTATTAATTGATAAACTAAAGTTCTTAAAAACTTAAGACAAGATTTTTGTGCATAGCGCAAAGGGTAACAATTATTATTTTTATAAACAATAATTATTAATCTAAAACACTCATCCAAATTGAAAAAACCTTCCGAGCAAAGATAAATGTCGCCGGCAGGACTCGAACCCGCACCCTTCTAATGTCCGGTCAGATGCTCTACCGTTGAGCTACGTCGGCTTATCGCAAACCCGCCAAGTTAATCAATATATACTAGTGTTCCATTCAATAATTACTGGTTTTATTATATTTTCACATGTAAACAACCAACTTTATTAGTATGAGAGAGGCTTGTAACGACTAAATCCCTCAAATAGGTCTATATATCTGACCGGACATTAGAAGGGTGCGGGTTCGAGTCCTGCCGGCGACATTTATCTTTTCTCGGAAGGTTTTTTTCAATTTGGATGAGTGTTTTAGATTAATAATTATTGTTTATAAAAATAATAAAAACAATTTAATCTATTTCATATTCTATATGTACACCCGGCAACAAACAATTCATTTCAATATTTAAACTGGCAGTATTGAAATTGTACGCGTTTTATCGTCCTTAATCTATTTAAAAAAGTATTGTTGAATTACATAAAGTTACATGTAATTATTATATGTACTCTTTATAAAATAGAGTATATTATTAATTTAATAGAAATTTTAGGAAGGATATGGATGTTTTCATTTGCTTGCTTGATCCCACAATGATAATAATATTGTTATGCCAATGTTCATAGCTCTCTCACATTTTAACAAAAAAATTCAAATATTATTCTTTTTCACGTAGGTACCAGGTACCTACCGAAGTGGGAAGTGGGATATATTCAAATTCATAATAAAAGAAGAAGAAGAAGAAGTTCAAATTGTCCGGCATCTCTAGTTTTCCGCTCATCATCCTGTCTGTTATTTTTCAATTTATAACGTCAAGGTATACAATTATTTAAAAAATTATTTCCACGTCTTTTAATTTATTTCCCCATCTTTACTCTACACATTTATGATCGTAAAATTATTTTTATTTGTCTTGAAGCATAGCTATCTAACCTTAAAATGACACATCAATAACCAACTTTACATCTAAATGTATTTTGTTTCGTAGAAACCGTACATATATTCATATTAGTGCAATTTTTCATTAATTGTCATTGTTTTTCTTAGTAAATAGCTGTCATATGTTGTGGTTTTGAAAAGGTAAATAAATACTTGTCATTATCATTTTCAGATGTTTTTGACTCGCTCAGAATACGATCGTGGAGTGAACACCTTCAGCCCCGAGGGTCGTTTGTTCCAAGTGGAATATGCCATCGAGGCCATTAAGCTCGGCTCCACTGCCATCGGCATTGCCACCTCAGAAGGAGTGGTGCTGGCTGTGGAGAAGAGAATTACTTCTCCCTTGATGGAGCCCACCACCATCGAGAAGATTGTGCAAGTCGACAGGCATATTGGATGTGCGGTTTCAGGACTTATGGCCGATTCTAGGTAAACAGATCACTTACTTTAAATGTAAATTTATTTTGACTATTTAGTTCGCTCCCTCGAGCCTGTGATTTTTCACTAAATGTTGCTATGTAAAAACTCCCTTTATTATTATTTTTTTTTGTTGAATGGTCATAACTTTGTCTGCATCAAAGCAACACAATGTTTTTTTTTTTAAACTTTTTGTAACAATGCCTCCAAAAATAATAATATAATTTTTGTTTGGAATATTTTTTGCAACAAAAAACAAGGGAATTAACTGCTGGAGTGCCGGAATTGCCCATTGGATAACCAAAATTTGTATCCGTTGAACGCCGGCGTATCCGATCAGCAATGTCAAAACATATGTTCTCTGAATATAAGTAGCTATTCTGGGGAAACTACTTATAGTGGATATATACAATTTGAATGAATATATAAACACATTATCTGGTAAGATGGTACAATTCACAAAAAACATAATTTTGCAAAAAACAAGTAAGTTATTACGAAAATAGATTCAGTTGGGATGCGTGCAAATTTACCCTCAGTACACTACCAAAGTATTAGATCGCCGGAGCCCAGTATTCCAAAGGTTAATTGAAGATGATCTTTAACAGTTCTTTTAATTGAAGTATGATATCGATACAAGTGACAGAAAACAATAAGTTGGCATTAGCTCAATTGGTTAGAGTGCTGGTCACGGATAGACTGAGAGGTCTTGGGTTCGATACGAGATACGACTGTCACCTTTTTATTATTTGTTTTTGTGTTTAATTCGTAGTACTCCATTTAATTTTTGTTTAAAATTTAATCTAAATCATATTTGTTATTAAGTTCTGCAAGTATTTTTAGTTTTTATTATTATTATTATGAAATCCTTTTTCGGCGTTCAAGGCCATTTTCAAACTGTCACCTTTTTATGTTCTGTGTCTTTCCTATTTCATATTTCATTTGAAATTTGTTAATATTATCTTGGTTCCATGATAAATCAACACATGTTTGAATTGGCACACTTCCTAAATGTGATTTAAGTCAAAATATGAAGAAAAAAAAGTAGCCCGAAAACTTAATCTAAACTAAAATAATTAATCTTTTTTCTTAAATTAAAAAAAATATATATTAAATTGTTTTTTTATTATTAATTAAGTTAAGTATGTTGATTTATCCGGTCACCTAGTATCTTCAATGATTTAAAAAAAGAAAAGTAAAAAGATATATTTTATTAGTAAAAAATGAATGATGGAATGTAAATATGTTTTATAATGTTGGTACTCCATTTTTGCATTTATACACTGTTGCCATGTTGTGGCAACCATTGCGTTAATGGATGTATACCTTTCCAAGGAGTGATTACATAAGAGAGATGTTTGTTTCATTAATTTGTTGTTTCAGAACACTTATTGAGCGTGCTCGCGTAGAGTGCCAGAACCACTGGTTCGTGTACAACGAGCGCATGACAGTGGAGTCATGTGCACAGGCCGTCAGCAACCTGGCCATCCAGTTTGGAGACAGCGATGAGGACAGCGGCACGGCCATGTCCCGCCCCTTCGGGGTGGCTATCTTATTCGCCGGTAAGTTCACGAGTCTCATCTTATGTTTTTACCCTGATCGGGGACCCATAGCTTTGAGGCACTCGTTGCAGGTCCAACCTCTCCTTGCACAGACTCCGAAGTTGCTTACCTCTTTGTTGTATTTCATATCCGTCTAATTGAATCAATTATAGAACAAGAAGCAATAAACCCGCAATGACCACGAATTAACAGTACAACAAGTAGGTTTTAATCACATTCAATGACTAGATCCAAGTAGTCACATAGCTACATTTTCTAGCTATCTGAAGGTTGAAGAACCAAAGGCGATTGTGCTTTCGGAGTGTCAGGAGCTAAAGCCTCGAATAAACTGCCGCATGAGTTAAGAATGATCAATGACTCGACAGAATTAAGAGCTAAATTTAAAACTCATCTTTTCAGACAATCATATTCATAAATGGAAGAAATACTCTCGTCATTTGCTTTGCTAGGCTAGCCGGTTAGTACTTACCTAAAGTTATTTATAAAATATGTTAAATTATTTCACGCGCTGTTCGAACGGCTATTTAAAAAGTCAGAAACTTTTCAAATTCCCCCTCATTGTAAATAACTAAATGTGTAAAGAATCTAAATATGTATGGAAAGTTTTGTTTTTGAACCTAAGTAGAATTTTTAAGCTTTTTAAGGTTATTTTATAAAAATTCTCCAGTACTTAATGAACAATAAAAACATTAGAATTTCAAATAAAAATACCAACTCTTCTTTTTCCACCAATCTTCTAATAAATCAGAAGTAAAGAAGGATAAAATAGCAAAAATATCTTCTCCAAGCTTAAATTTTCTAATAAAGCTGTGTTTATATGAAGTGACCTGCCAGGTGTAAGTATGTTTTTCTGTATCTGTTTGTAGAAATTAGATAGAGAATAGAAGTAACATTTGTACAGCGTCATTCGATTTTTCACAAAATTCACCACCGGGAACAGACTGGTTCGACTATACCTCTATGAGTAAAAGTATGTGAGAAGGAAATAATTTTAATTACGTATATAAAAATATGTAACTTATTTATTCCTTTTCCCCAAATATTTTTGATTTAATTTAATAATGTTTTACACCGATCATTAATAAAGTTAAAAAAATAAAATGTTGAAGTTATTTTATTACAAGGTATTTAATTGAATATAATGCTTAGTCATTCTTATATTACACTTTTGTCACTAGAACTCCAGGTCTCCATGGACTTGTGGTTAAGATCACTCGTTTCGAGCCCTGTGGGTTGGGGTTCAATTCCTACCCATGATCGAAATAAGTTTTTCTTATTGATTATTTTTCTGTTTGTTGAGAAACAGGTTTCCAGTTGAATGATGATATTTGGTAGGAAGAGTCTCGAAAACATATTTGAAGACAATTTAACCTTCTGACACTGGACACCTTTTTTGAAATTTATTTTGATTTGATTTTAGTTCTTCGATGACTTTTTATCGCTACATTCTGTAATAAAGTCGTGAAGCCATTTTCATCACCACAACACCCAGATAGAAATACCCATTTTTTATTAAACGTATTGTCATCACATGCTTTTGTGTTTAATTTATATTCAGATCTGCTAAACGGCTATTGGAGCGTCACACCCAACGGGCTATTTATCTAACATAGTGTGTATAGCTTGGCATTTGTAGATATTAATTATTTTGGATCTACAAAATGTCATTACTATGGCAACACCAAGCTTCTCATTTGTCTATGAAATGTGTTCCTCACATTTAAATGTTTTCACGTAATCGCATTTGACAGTTTGTTTTAAAGAGACAACACAAAACATCATAATTAATTTTTAAATGTTTTTTCTCATTTATAATTTTTATCTGTGAATTTGATTTTTGTACATTTTTATTTTATTTATTTAACATCAATACATAGTCATTTCGCTACATAACTTCCAGAAATATGAAATAATCGCCCACCCTATTATCTTCCTTGCAAAGCGTTAAATAATGAAAAAAGTTTATTCATAAAATTGACTTAGAATATGATGTAGAATCATCTCCTTTCGCAATGTACCACCGTTTGTTTTTTAAAAAGTGCATTCATTTTCCTATGAGCCATCTTGGTGATACCACCATTTAAAACATTTGATACAATCTCAGCGCCCTCACTTTTTATCTATTATTAAATGTCAGACTGTATGTATTTTGTGTGTTTAGGAATCGATGAAAAGGGTCCCCAGCTGTACCACATGGACCCCAGTGGCACGTACGTCCAGTTCTCTGCAAAGGCAATCGGTTCGGGGAGTGAGGGCGCTCAGCAAAGCTTGCAGGTAACCTAAAATTTTTTTTATTAAAAAGTAATTTTTCTATAGCCCCATTTAACGACTATTAATCACCTCAAGGATGCTTTACATCTTTTTGAAGTTTGTAGCCCCCTTTTAAATAGATATGTTTTTAGACCTTTCTCAAAGGTTTCGAAATTGCTTTTTGACCTCAAACAAAATGGAAGGTCATCCCAAGAATTTGGACCCAGTACATTGAAAGCTCTGTTCCCAAATTTAGCAGCCTTCATACCTGAAGGTTCAATCAGACTCGGCCAACCGAGCGTGAGTTGCCTCTGAGTAAGATTATCCCTCACGCAGAGACCAGTCAAGTATGATGGTGCCAGCCCATTCAGTGCCTTATATACCATAAGACAAATTTTAAACTGAACTCTTTCTGTGACTCGAAGCCAGTGTAGTATTACTACCTAACCTAACCTACTCCCGATGGCATTGGACTCGGTCAAGTTCTTTTATAATAACTCTGTTTACCACTTTTTTCCGCTAAGGTAAGATGATAGCCCAGTGATCACAGGAATTGGGAATTATCACAGTAATTACTCGGTTAAGGCCAAACAAAAAGTAATACGCGCTCACAGATGGCGTTAATTGTAATATTTTAGAAAAATAGTTTTTTTGGCTGGTGTACACACGGAGTATAAAATAGAATAAATAGTTACTGTAGGTTTGAAGCTCAAGTCAAAAATACAATGTATTATTGTAAAACTAACATACGAGTATATTGTATTTTTATAGGTTTCTTGAAGGACTTGGCATTTAAACATACATACAATAACAATTTATTCCATTTCATTCACCGGCCAAAAACAATTCACCTCAGTATTTGAAAGCATTAAGTGCTAAAGTTTAATAAAATAATAAAGTTTATTTTTTCTAAAATATTTGAATTAGCGCCATCTGTGAGCGCATATCACATTTCATTTAACTTTAATTAATCTTTCATAGCAACTAATTATGTACTCGTGGTATGATTTCTCAATGACTGAAATTAGAATGTTTCTTGTTTGCAGGAGGTGTACCACAAGTCCTTGACCCTGAAGGAGGCCATCACCTCAGCGCTGACCATCCTGAAGCAGGTGATGGAGGAGAAGCTGTCGGAGTTCAACGTGGAGGTGTCCACCCTCACTCCGGACAACCTCTTCCACATGTTCACCAAGGAACAGCTGACCGAGGTCATTAAGGACATCCCTTAACTTTATTGGCTTGTTCGCGACACCCACTAGTCTTAAGGATAACACACTCTAATCGGTTTTTTTACTTCTGGCAACATCTCCTATTACGATACAGGCATTTTAATAAAAAAATATTGTTTATCTAATGATTATTTGATTTTTTCCTCTCACTATATATTCCTGAATCCCAAAATTAATTTGTTTTAGTCTCGAAACACATTTTTTCATAGTTTCCACTATTCAAAACGAAATGTTACTTGAAGTGGCTTTTAGCCATGTTTAGTGACCAGATCTCAATCTCTTCCTCTTCCCCTCCCCACTTCCTTCAATCTCACAAGATTCCCTAAAATTGGGGTTAACATAGTCCCGCTGGCTTCTGGCAGTTGGGATCATACTAGGAGTGCAGAATCATAAATATAAATAAACCACCTGTCGCACTCCACTACTCACTCACTGACTGCCGGCACGCATACATCACGCAGATAGGTATAAAACATCTAAAATCTGCCATTGTCTTAAGGTTAATTGAAATGTGATATGCGCTCACAAATTGGGGTTAATTTAAATATTAAAAAAAAAACCGTAGATGAATTGTTTTTTGGTGGGTGTACATACAGAATATGAAATGGAATAAATTGTTTAAATCTCAAGTCCTTCAAGAAACTTATAAAAATAGTTTATATCTTAGTGTTACAATAATAGATTGCAGTTTTATAAGTTTCTTACTTATTCGCGCCCCATTCGGGTTTTTACTTTTATTATATTACATATCTGTAATACATTTCATTTTTTAAAATAACCGTGTAATATAAAATACTACCTGATGTGCACCCGCCCTTCTTCGGGAATTCTTTTTTTTTGTAATAAATTTATGAAGTTGTGAATTCTTGCTTCTCGTTTGGGTGCCATCATTAATTTGACAGCGAAAGTAATGCCTTGTGACGACTATTACTATCTCTAAACAAAGAAACATTCATTTGAAAATTTTATTTCATTCCAAAGATTTTTTTTTTCAAAATATATCTAAATAATAAAGTTCTTAAAATATTCAACCCAAACAAACCTTCTTTTAAATATGTAATCTGTGGATAACCAGAGTGGCATATCTATGGGCTTACCTCAATACAACATGGCGGGTTCGATGTTTTTCATACTAATTTCAAAATGTTATAGCAACAGTTTTACATATGTGCTATTTTCAGCGAAACCGGTCAAGTGATTTTCAAGAAAATAAAGGACACATTTACTTTATATGTATAGATTTTTTTTTTTTTAAATACCATGTACATAATAACAGTAATAAAAAAAAACAAGATAAATACAGTAAAATTTGAATAATATTATTTTTATAAGTTGATCGCTGATTCTTGAAGGACTTGAGCTTTAAACCTACAGTATCAATTTATTCCATTTCATATTCAGTGTGAACAGAGTACACCTGCTAGCAAACAATTTATCAACATTTACCTACTTTTAAAAAAAATAAATTAATTAGCGCCATCGCGTATTACTTACATAACATGAGATCTGCGGATTCACAAAAACACCATTACATACTGTAATTAGTAAAAAACTAAACTGTTATCGATTTAATACACAAAAATAAAAGGTAATTTTCATTGTTAAATTAATTCATGATTCCAGATAATCACGCGTGTCTTTCCTACGGAAATATCTCCCAATGTGTGCAGTGCTGGTAAGCAACGCTGAAGATATGACTAAAGGTCAACGCAGAGAAATGGAAACATTCCAAGTAAGGGTTTCGTTTAGAGGATTTCTGAAGAAGATTGATGATTCCCCGTTTTCTCATATTTAATTTAACCTCACAGAAGTATTATTTTATGTAATTAATAAAATTAAAACATGTTGGATTTTGAGACATCTATCGGTGAAAATATATTGGGTTTGCTTTCAGATTAGCGACATCTATGAGAATGTTAAATAAATATTTCGACCTGTTCTTGTACAACCAGCCTAAAGGTGTCGTTACTGACAAATACAATTTTACATAACGTTAGTAGTTGGTTACGCAATACGCATTCACTGAAATTTAATTTAAAATTACTATGGTGATGCAGATTGACAAACTTATTTGAAAAGGAGAAATTTTTTTAAAATGTGAATACCGCACAAATTTTGCATCTGTCCGGAGCGGGACTATGGAGTCCCCAATTAGGGTATTTTGGTGTTGGGGCTGAAGGGAGTGGGGAGGGGAGGGAGATGAAAGAGGAATTTTGAAGTACGTGGCTCTTTAGAGCTCTGGCTGGTCATTAAACAGAGCTAAAGTTTTTTTTTTTATCATTGAAGACAATATTATATGAAACAAAAGAGACAGATAATAAAAAAGGTAACGGTCACATCTGTGATAGCTATCCGTGACCAGCGCTCTATCCAACTGAGGATTTCACCTTGCTTTCTGTCATTTTTATAGACATCATAGTTTAATCCAAGAACTGTTATATATCACGTCATTTTGGACACTCTCGCCTACTTCAGTTGATTTGTTCGCTATGAAAGATATTTACGTATGTCGAGTTGCTCTATGGTAGGAACCCTGACAAATTACTCGACTGAGTATACTGAAATACACCTCCTAACATAGCTATGTTTTTCACAGACCCAACAATAAGGCTTAAGGCGATCCACTTCCTAAAATTCGAATGAAATCACGCACTCCTTATGCAGACGGTTAAAAGGTTGAAATTCCTCCATAACACCGGCCGCATGTTTCGATTTACGCAATTTTTATATTGGGAGGTGGGCATGGGTACCGCCGCCCCGGGAACCATTTTTTGGACGACCGACACCTCTGATATAGGTCACCCTTTACAACTGGCTACCGTTGTCCAGGCCGCTCGATACAGGGGCCCGATCCTAAGGCTCACGACTGAGGGTGGGCTGCCCCACCAGCGAGTGTAAAAACCCCGCCGCTGCTGTTGTGCCGATTCGTGACCGGATGGGACCCAGCAGTAGCTTTTGGGGCGCACAGGGAGCCCTTCCCAGCCGGACTCTTCCGACCCATAGCCTTGCACCGGAGTGGGTGAGATGGATTCATACTTCCGTCAGTCCTAGATACCCTGACCTCCAGCTTCCTACCCACCCTTTATACCTAATTCTTCCCTTGCTTTCCTTTCCTCTTAAAACCCCCAACAAAAATATTAAAAATATGCAATTACAAAACAAATAATAACAATATCATTACAACAGCGAGTAGGCCAACATTCGAGGCCTGCACAAAAATATTAAAAATATGCAATTACAAAACATAAATAATAACAATATCATTACAACAGCGAGTAGGCCAACATTCGAGGCCTGCACAAAAATATTAAAAATATGCAATTACAAAACATAAATAATAACAATATCATTACAACAGCGAGTAGGCCAACATTCGAGGCCTGCACAAAAATATTAAAAATATGCAATTACAAAACATAAATAATAACAATATCATTACAACAGCGAGTAGGCCAACATTCGAGGCCTGCACAAAAATATTAAAAATATGCAATTACAAAACATAAATAATAACAATATCATTACAACAGCGAGTAGGCCAACATTCGAGGCCTGCACAAAAATATTAAAGATATGCAATTACAAAACATAAATAATAACAATATCATTACAACAGCGAGTAGGCCAACATTCGAGGCCTGCACAAAAATATTAAAAATATGCAATTACAAAACATAAATAATAACAACATCATTACAACAGCGAGTAGGCCAACATTCGAGGCCTGCACAAAAATATTAAAAATATGCAATTACAAAACATAAATAATAACAATATCATTACAACAGCGAGTAGGCCAACATTCGAGGACTGCACAAAATTTTTAAATTTGTTCACCACCACTTTCTATCCCAACGCCCAAACCTCCTATTCCTCTCTGAACACACAAATAGCTGAGCCTCCTGACGCCTCCTATCTGGACTGCCCGGGCTTCACCCTCGTAGGCAAGTTCAGACCAAAAGGAGGTGTTTGCTTGTATAGCCGAGCTGACGTCAACTGTGTGCGACTGTTGAGTCTGCAAAATTCTAGATTTTACGTAATGTGGGTGCGCGTCAGTCTTGCCAGTACGGTAAGATTTTATGCATGTTTATACCGCTCACTAAATCTCAGCGAATCAAGACACATTCGAGCTATTTAAACATTTGAGCGAAACTATTGATGACCTCTTACCCCGCTACCCTTCGGCCGAGTTTGTTGTTCTGGGGGACTTCAATGTTCATAATGAACAATAGTTGAAGTTCTCATGTTCAACGAACTCGGCTGGCCGATAGGCGGAATTCTTTGCCCTCGGTTGGAGCAACTCGTTCAGGATCCTACAAGGATTCCTGATGTCCAGACTCACCGCTCCAATCTGTTCGACCTATTTTTTTAACTACCGAGCCTCGTGGTTATGGGATTGATGTCACAGCGCCTTTAGGATCGTCCGACCATTGTCTGGTGATGACATCAATCCCTATTAACTTCAGACTGCCAATCGAGAGGCTAAAGAGAAAAAAATGTGGCACTATAGGTCAGCAGATTGGTTCGGTCTGCGGGCTCATTTTAAAGCTTTCCCATGGTCAGCTCTCTGTTTTCAGACTTCGGATCCTTTCAGATGTGCCCAGGAAATTGGTGAAGTCATCACATCTGCGATGGATGACTTCATTCAATCAACTGTTAAACAAACTGATGTAGGCTCAAAGCCGTGGCTCAGTCGAAAATGCTCTAAAGCAGTTCGACGAAAAAACGCGGCTTACCGAACCTACAACACATCTCGAACGTCAGAAAATAGATCAACATATAACAAATTAGCAAACGAAATTAAAAGAATTATTAATAGGTCAAAATTTGAGCACGACTTACAGATCAGCAAAAAGCTTGCTGCCTGCCCGCATGGCAGCAAAGGGTTCTGGTCGCTAGCGGGCTCCATAGGTCGCAATTTATGCAAATCCAGTCTGCCACCTCTTACCAGACCCGAGGGTTCACTAGTCACCCCCACCTAAAAGGCCAACCTTTTAGGGAAAATTTTCGCGGAAAACTCGGCCCTTGATGATCAAGGTGCCATCCCGCCGTCGGTTACTCACTGCGGTTTCTATCCGGCATCGGGATGTACTCCACGTCTTACGGGGGTTCGATGTTAATAAAGCTAGTGGGCCTGACGGAATACCTGCCCTGGTATTGCAGAGGTGTGCTGCAGAAATTGCTCCAGTTGTGACAAAGCTTCTTAAAATGTCCCAGAAATGTGGCTCTGTTCCCTCTGGTTGGAAAAAAGCGGTCATTCATCCTATACCTAAGAAAGGTGACCGCTCCAACTCAGCCAACTACCGCCCCATAGCGATCACATCAGTTCTGTCCAAGGTGATGGAACGTGTGATAAACGACAAACTGTTCACATACCTCGAGAAGAACAAAATTATTAACGACCGTCAGTGCGGATTCCGGTGGAACCGCTCGTGCGGTGATCTTATCGCGTATGTGACGCATGTTTGGGGTGGTGCCTAGAACGTTACGGTGAGATTCAAACAGTCTCACTGGACATTTCTAAGGCCTTTGAGCGGGCTTGGTTCAATAAACTGCCTTCTTACGGACTTCCCGTATCCTTGTGTACGTGGATTGCCGAATTTTTGAGAGAGAGATCGATTCAGACGGTTGCTGACGGTTTCATCTCTTCCTCGCATTCAATAAATGCTGGCGTCCCACAAGGATCGGTTCTGTCTCCGATACTGTTTTTATTGTACATCAATGACCTCTTGACATGTGTACATATCCATTGTTACGCGGATGACAGTATAGTCCACGATAGATTTTTGTTTGACAAGCCCCCAAAGGGCACACAACTTCCAATGGCTCGGAGGGCTTTGAAGCAGAGAATGGACGGTTACCTCGAGAGGGTTTCTTCTTGGGGTAAGAATAACCTCGTCGAATTTCATGTTTCAAAGACCCAATCACGTCTGATTACGCCTAAAAGGGATCGAAATGACAATCTAGTCTCAACAAGCCCTCCATTGATATGCTTGGTGTAACCTTAAGTGACCAGCTCAGGTATGGGGGCTCCATCGAACCCAGAGTAAAGTTAGCCTCTCAGAAGCTGGGCGTATTGTACAGAGCCCCCAGATACTTTAATAGTACACAACTGCTGACCCTGCACAAATCGCAAGTGCGCTCCACTGTAAAATTTGGCAGTCACCTCTGGTCGGGAGCTCCAAAATATCTGAAAAAAAACCCTTGACTCTGTGCAGAAGCGGGCGGTCCTTTTGATAGATTCGCCTATCTTAACAAACGGATTGCAATCTTTGGAGCACAGACGTCAGGTGGGAATGCTGTCCTTGTTCTACCGGTATTTCAATGGAAGATGTTCTGAGGAACTAGCGTCATTGATACCTTTGGCACCGGTGTATAGTCGGGAAATACGCCAAACGCGCGCCCAACATTTGCACACGGTTTATATTTGTCACATGAAAACGAGTCGGTTGTACGACTCGTTCTTGTGTTCAACAGCTGGACTGTGGAATGATCTGCCGGCCTCTGTGTTTACTTCTACAACATGTGTCTCTTCAAGACCTAATTTCACTCCTTATCCTCTAAAAGATCCTCCACATAGCATCCCCAAAGATGATATAGGTCTTGAGAGAAATTAATTCTCTCAGGGTCTCCTGTGTGGAGTAACTGTAAAAAAAACGTAAAAATATATTTTATTTTGTAAAGCTCAAGCTCAAGCTTACGGTCATATTTAAAAAATAACTTAATTTGTCACAATGAACAATACGACAAAGTAGGAAAAAGTAGGAGATTTTGCACAATTTTTTTAGGTCTGACACATTATTTTTTCTAGGTTTATAAAAAGACTCACCAAAAAATTCTAGGTCAAACGAATGTTCTACTTGCAGTACTTAATTAATGCTCGGTTAAACTTTTGTTCTAATTGCAGAACTTAATTAATGCTCGGTTAAATGTTTGTTCTACTCGCAGTACTTAATTAATGCTCGGTTAAACTTTTGTTCTCATTGCAGAACTTAATTAATGCTCGGTTAAATGTTTGTTCTACTTTCAGTACTTAATTAATGATCGGTTAAACCTTTGTTCTAATTGCAGAACTTAATTAATGCTCGGTTAAATGTTTGTTCTACTTGCAGTACTTAATTAATGCTCGGTTAAACTTTTGTTCTACTTGCAGTACTTAATTAATACTCGGTTAAACTTTTGTTCTACTTGCATTACTTAATTAATGCTCGGTTAAACTTTTGTTCTAATTGCAGTACTTAATTAATGCTCGGTTAAACGATTGTTCTACTTGCAGCACTTAATTAAATCATCTATGATATTTCTGGGTCGTACAAACCAAAAACACATGATTTTGTATTACCAACCATAAAAGAGATAAGCCAGTGATACACAACTTGTGCCCGCGAGCCCGTTTCACGCGGCCCCCGGTCCCTTTCGTTCGGCCCACTTGGCTAAATCAAATATCAAGTATGCTGTAAATTTGGTGAAAAAAAAATCCGAATAAGGAACTCCAGTGATAAATATAATGGCTTTAAAAATATGTATTCATATAGATCTGCAAACGCCGATTCTGGATATATAACTTTTATTATACATTATACGCACAATTTATCGTTATTTTAAAGTTTATAAAAAATCTTCTCATTAAAACACCACGTTATGTTGGTACTATTGCATTTGGAACATCCGACGTCACGGGGGCATTCTGTTTTTAGTTTAGTATGGAAATTTTAATTTTTCACTTTAGTTCTGTATTTAAATATATATTTTTTATTTTTGGCGAAATTTAAACTTAATTTGGGCGACTTTAAGCTCTGTAATTGTTGTTCAATATATATTTAAAAAAAACATTGTTAGTGAACTAAAATAGAGTATTCATGAGCAAACCAATTATCAATACGGATATTATGATAATATTAATGCTCAATACTATCATTATTATTTGATGTCTCAAATAACACTTTGTTTTTAATCCACTTTTATTTTTTTTATTTGTCGACTAGTTTCGATTCTGCCAAATCGTCTTTAGGACAAAATAATAATAATAAATGTTTATTCCGGTATGTGGGGAGGTTAGTGCAGTCCCACACATTCCATATAAAATATACATGCAATAGTTATAAAAAATATACAAAATATGTACAAGAGTTTAAAAAAAAGTAAAATAATTATAGTACAGGGTGATACATCACACATAAAAAAAAATAAACAAAAATAATAATAATAATAAAAAAATAATAATTTAACTAAATAAGATTAAAATAAATCCTTTAAGGTGCTGCGGCATTTATATTGTGAGGGGCCAATATATTTGTCCAGTATGCGTCGATGCTGGAGGCTGGACTGAGGCGGGCTTCCATGATGAGGATATTCCTGGAGCTGTTTATTCTTTCCCTCATTCCAGCCACCCTGGATCTTATAAGGGCTGCAAAACCTGAAACTCGCCCCTCCGTGAACATACTGGAAGCGCTGCAGTATCTGGGGAGGCCAAACATTATGCGGAAGGCGTTATTATACTGTACACGAAGTCTTTCCATACTACTCTTTTTGTAGTTTGCCCAGAGTTGGCAGGTGTACAACGTTGCGCCGAAGGCAAGGAATAGAGTCCTTTTCACATAGAACATACTAATTAAATAACAGGAGTGCGCTGTATATATAGGGTAAAAATGGCGAAAGAGAGAAACAATATTAAGAGGGAGACAACAATATAACAATAAAAACATACAATACCAAATACCTAATTACATGTACGATGGGAAAAACCATTTAAGACAAAGAAGGTAACAGAACGTCAATTATGGTGGTGGCTTGTTTGAGGGGTGGGAGAGTTGGAGAGGAACGGAAATAGGTCTAAAATGGAACTATAAGTTTAATTTTTTTGGTTATTTAGTAGATGGCTATTATTATTTTTTACTGTTTTTTTCATTTCAAAGGTTGTTTAGCCGTAGGCCTATTCCATTTTTGTGTAGAATATTTATTCCCGTAGTTTGGTCAAAAGAGCGATTCGAACTTATCAAACGTTCCGCAAATTCCGAAAAACCTACACTATTTAAACATCGTACGTGTTTTTTGATTCTAACATTAAAATTATTATTTGAGTTAAAGTTTCTAAAAATGTACATCATTTTATAACTTATGTTTAGTTATGGTTTACTATGAATAGAATATAAATTTATGTACGGTAAAGTTCATCCTTGTTTTGACATTTGACATTTAACCTCAAAACTGACCAAAACCGACCGGCCATAGATTTAGAGCGTTTTGCCGGTTTTTGAAAAATTGATAATTTGAAAATTATTTTAACCATGAAAACTAGAAAAAAAAGAAATATACTGGTATTTAAGTTTGAATGTCAATTTCGATAAAAAAAAATGATTTGGAGTTCCTTATTATCGTTATTGCAGGTGCTAATATGTCAATAACTGTGCTCAAATAAAATAAAAGTATCTTATATCGCATCAAGTACCAGTCCCCGTGTATAGGAGGATTATCGTCGTTAAAATCGGGCAGTTATTTATAAAATTGACTCGACCACGAAATCAAAATGGCTTCATTTCAATGCGATATTTAACCTGGCTTTTCGGATTGTCACTTTATTACGGAAGCGGGAAATAGGGCTGCGTTGGATTCATTTAGGAGGACTAAATAATATACGTATATATATATAGCTTGGCATATTGTAGATATTTATTATTTTGGAAATACAAAATCTCATTACAATGGCAACACGAAGCTACTTAAAACTGTCAATTCATGGTGGAATTTCATTTTAAAATAATTTTTTAAAAATTAAAACACCTTTGTAACTTTTTTCCACTTATTCATTTTCGACCGGACCGGTTTCACACTATCACGGGCATCATCAAACTGGAACAATTACAACTAAATCTGCGGTATATATAGCATCGATGTCAGGAGTGAGTTCCCCTTGCTTTTTAATATTGTTTTTATTTATGACTTGAATTTTATTTTATTGCTGAAGGTACTGTTTACTTTATGTTTTTAAAAACTACTTTCGGGTTGGTTTATTACCCCCTGAAAGACGGATTACATTGTGTTTGTTTACTGAATCGGGTTTTAAAATATATATATATATATATATATATCATTCGTGTCAGCTTTTATTTGAACAGATGGTTATTTCTGGTTTTGTTTTTCCCTGTGATTTCCGTCTTGTTTGCTGAAATGAAATTTATAACAGTTTTTGTCCTGTAGTTACATGAACTACGGGTAACCGGGTACATTTGAATGGGTCTTTAAAATATTTTATTATGTTATAATAGGTCCACATCGGGGTAATATCCTGCTTAGAGTTCGCCTTGGATGTCTGCGACAAAACTCCCAGTTACACTTTACCCTGGTATTCTATTTTATGTTTCCTATTTACATTCTTATGTTAGATACTATTAATGCATACAAGTAAGGTATGTATAATGTATATATTAGAGGAGAGTCAGTTTTTTTCTCTATACGAGTACATCTTTGAAATTTGTTCTTCACATTGAAATGTTTTCACGTATTCGCATTTGACAATACGTGAAAAAAAAACAACGCAAAACAAAATAATGATTTTTTTCACGTTATTAAAAAATGTATGTTTTTGCTCTGTGATTTTAATTTTGTTTTTTAATTACCTAACCCCCAATACATGGTTATTTCAATACACATATTTCAGAAATTCGAAAAAATCACCTTTCCTCGTAATTATCTTCCTTGCAAAGCGTTAAATGATGAAAAACATGTTTAAATATAAAATTGTTTTAGAATTAACGACATTAGAAATTGCTCGGATGCATGATCTGGGCAACAAGTTTGGAGGTATTTTTCATATATCTGCTGACTCCATTTATACAGTAAAGCGTCATCTATACCAGCACTTATCATTTTAACGGTGATTTCAGAGATTGTGCCTATGTTTTTTGCACCGTATGAACGTATAGCAGATCCGGCGCTGGCTCCTACATCAATAGGATATGAGGTGGTCCCACAGCCGCTGTGCTCTCATCATGCAAGGGAGGGGACCTAGACTGGCCCGCAGACCTAGATGTCCCTCTCTGATCTCCCCACCATACCAAAGAAGAAGTAGGCAGTTAGAGCATCATCATACTCGTATAAGGAGATCTCGGTTCTATTTAGGGAGGTTTGAAAGTATGGCTTATTATAATTGAAGAGTAGTTGAACTTTATGAAAAATAAGATTTCACATTCGTAAAAAGTATTTACTTCGTGGCGCCATAATTATAATATAAACGCAAACATTTGTGTTGAAGCACTCCAATTTAATATAAGAATCGACCGGTAGTCTTTCCCGACTAAGGAAGCTGTGTCAGACGTACTCCGACACACAAACGACTGTAGAGGCCGGCTGATCCCGATCTGCGAAGTGGGCTGGAGGGGAGGGAGACACAACCTGTCGTTCCTTTTGCAAGGAGGAACGACAGGTTGTGACGATTTTGTAACTTGCGAAATACCGATATCGCTTTGCACAAACACAGTGTTGTACAAATCCTTTGTACAATACACACTTTTGTGCACAAGCTCGACTGGGCCTTGTCCGTGATGAAGCGATAACTCCTAACATGCATCTTTCAATTCTGAGTTACTTTTAGTTTTAGGATACCTTCACCAGGGCGCTACATTCCAGGCCCGGGGTGGAATTGTTCTCCACTGTGTCATCTCTCGTGTCAAAAGTGTCCATATCAAATCATTCATTAGATAATTTATTTATTTGTTGTTAACAAACTGCTTTTAATACAAATATGTATATACATGGGAAGTTAAATAAAAGGTAAGCCAACAAAGTTTCTTATGCTAACATTGGTTAAAGTGTTGAGGAAGATAGGATGGGGACAGGAGATACTCTTGATACATTTTACATCGGTGCATCAATTTGTGGTCGTACGAATTACTTGGGTTCGATGTTTCTAAAGGGTATTGTGAAGAGTGTGGATGTTGTTAAATTGTGTGTTATATTGCCCACAAAATTCCCGGCAAATGAAAAAACTCGATTTGCCGGGTCGGTCTTGACGGGACGTGGATTTTTATAAAATTGATGAGTTCTGGCGAGTCCAGGTCATTAACTATTCATAACTTTAAATAATGAGATTTAAGCAAATATTAAATGCCGTGTTTGAAGCATGACGAAATTGTGGAATTTAAGGATTCGGTATTATTTGCAAAGTGTAAATTAAATTGATAATTTATATGCTCAAAGAATTTACTTTGAATGCTTTCGATTCTTTCAATGTGGGCTTGGTATATCAGGGGTGTTGGTTGAAGTTTGCCGGTTTTTTCAATAAAGAAACGCTTAATTCTCAAGGGAATCTCAATTTTTTTTAATTCAAAGTATTGACCATCGGATCCTATACATTTCGCCCATCTTTGAGGCAAATCATGGATACCATTCCAAAAAAATACCATTTCTCTTTCGAGGCAAACCATTCGATGAGCCATTTTTCGACTTTTTCAAAATTGGCGAAGCGCTGCTCTGCGAGTGAGTGTCCCATCGATGCGAAAAGGTGATAGTCGGACGGGGCAAGGTCTGGAGAGTACGGCGGGTGCGATAATATTTCCAAATTCAATGCTTTGAGAGTGTTCTTCACTACTTTAGCTGTATGAGGCGGTTTGGCGGTTTTTTCGATTTGTCTCTCGTTCATTTGGTGTGGTACCCATTTTCCATACTTTTGGATCTTTTCCATGGCTTTTAAACGTTGGCAAATTGCTCCTCGGGTCACATTAATTGTTTTTGCCAATTTTTGTTGCGATTGGGTTGGGTCTTCATCCAATAACGCCTGCAATTCCTCGTCTTCGAACTTTTTCGTTGCACCAGGATGTTCATTGTCTATTAAATCGAAATCTCCACTTTTAAATTGACGAAACCATGTCTCACATATTCTAATCACTGGAGCATGTTCACCATAAGTTTTTACCAGCAACCGATGAGCTTCAACTGCTTTTTTCTTTTGATGAAATAAGAAAAGCAACGAATGCCGCAAATGCGATTTACTTGGAACGAAACTAGAAATATTCACTGAGGTAACCAACTATGACACTATTATTTTGGCAGAATGTAACTTGTGTATTTTTGAAGGTTAATGTCCATAGAAAAATATGACATAGATGCCAAATCATAGAAATGTATACATATCTCTGGTAAAAGTGTCCATGTCAGTGTGCAATATTCCAAGTGAGGGCGGATATACGTGGTGTAAAGGGTCTTTATGTTGCGGAAAGGTTTTGATATGTGAGTTATAAATCCCAGCATTTTATTGGCTTCATTAGTTTGTTTGATAATTTTTATATACGTATCATAAAACATCCATAATAAATAGTATGTATTTAATGACTAAATAAACAAGAGAATATTCTAAGACAGCATCATGTTGGTATAGTCATAGGTACCTATTATAGTTTTCTTAAAAGGTAATAATTATTTTCATATTGGCAACCCTACAACGTTTGGAACCAACCGCGCCATATTCATTTAAAAACCGCATCGTCCCGCGCTGTCACACCGAATATTCCATGGACGATTTTCCAACTAGCTTATTCACACCAAAGGCACCCTTTACTACACTAGTCATAAAGGCCAATCTCCCCTGTATGAATTATAAATAGACCTTTTTGAACGTGAACCGACGTCATATCAATGGCATTATGATGAAAAATTGAAAAGCACTGACAATGGGCCTTCGCTGAATGGTAAAAATTTAAATCATTATATTGGTTTCGTTCTGAAAATGGATTTTGTGTCGGTATTGTATCAAGTCTTGTGCATTCTGAAGTATTTGAAATGAAGCGGATTAAACGAATTTCCCGACTGGGGTTTGGTTGAATATTATTTCCAAGTCAGAGTTAAGCTTTGAAGTGTGGGAAATATTTTGCATTCTTCTGTCAATAGCGCTGTGGCGAGTATTGCAAATAAGGAACTCCAGTGAAAAATATAATGACTTGTATAATTGTTGTTCAATATAAGGACTATTATTGATGAATGAAAATAGAGTATTCATAAGCAAAACAATTATCAATACGTATATTATAATAATGTTAATGCTCAATACTATTATTATTCTTAGAGTAATAGTTTCTAAAAAGGTACATACTTTTATAACTTTGTTTAGTTATAGTTTACTATGAATAGAATATAAAATTATGTGCGGTAAAGTTGATATTTCTTCTACATTCTAACCTCAATAACGGCCATAGATTCGAACCGTTTTGACAGGCTTTGACAATTATTTTAATTATGAAAACTGACTTTAGAAATAAACAAAATATACCGGTATTTGAGTTTGAAGGTTCCTGAAGTTCCACATTATATATTTTCAAACCATTTTGTCTTATTTTTTTTAAAAATTGAAACCAGAATCAGACATTAAAAAGAACCGATATTGATTTTTGACTTTGAATAAAGGGAGTAGGTATCGTCTAAAATTTAATAGAAGTCAACAATTGAGGGCGCTGCGATCGTTTAAATGGTTTTAAATTGCGACACCAACATAGATTATAGGAAATTAAAAGTAAGTTTAAAGAACACAATGGTTCAAGTGCATATTTTAAACATTAACCAAACGGACTTCAGAGAGTAATGGTACTCTCCGAAAGGAGATAATTGTATGTTTAATACTTTTTTATTATTAAACGTTGTGCATGGAAGATAGTTGCATGAAAAGGGGATCTTTTTTGGTATTTCTGAAATAAACACAAAAACAAAATCAAATTCACAAATCAAAACATTATAAAACAACATCAAAAACTTAATTATGTTGCTCTGAATTGTGTTAATTAGGCTATTAGCCCGCTAAGTTCACTTGGAAAGCTGTATGGTAGGATATTGATTGAAAGGGTACGAATGAAAACAAAGGATAAAATATGGGATGTGCAAGGTGCATTTATGAGTGGAAAGGGGTGCATGGATCAGATTTTCTCGTTGCGTATGCTCACAGAGAAGTTTCTGGCAAAAAAACAGAAACTTTTCTGTGCTTTTGTAGATCTACAAAAAGCATACGACAGAGTTGACAGAAAAAGTTATGGAAGGTGTTGTCTAAGTATGGTGTGAATACAAATCTTATACAGGCAATCGCATCTCTGTACGAGGGAAGCGGTGCATGTGTTAGGGCAAACGGTGATTTTACGGGGTGGTTTGACATCACAAAAGATGTTAAGCAAGAATTGAAAGAGGTGGGCTTGGGCGCGAAAATGAGTAGTCTGCAAGTATGTTGCCTGTTGTATGCTGATGATGCGGTTCTGATTGCTAACAGTATGGAAGATCTAGAGTCCCTCGTATCTAGGATGAACGAAGTATGTATGAAGAATGAGCTAATGATGAATGTAAATAAGTCCAAAGTCATGGTGTTTGAAAGAGAGAGTACGAAAACAGTGTGCAATATAGTTGTGAATGATGAATACTTGGAGCAGGTCGATGAATTTGTGTATTTGGGAAATATGTTTACGAGAGATGGAAAGACTGATAGGGATATTGAAAGAAGGGTGAATGCAGGAAACTCCATTAACGGAGGACTGAACGCGGTTGGCGCAAACAAAAATTTGTCCAAAGAAGCGAAGCTAGCAGTCCACAATGGGGTGCTGATACCAACCCTGATGTATGGCAGTGAGGCATGGAACTGGCAGAGAAAGGATGAAAGTAGACTGCATGCTGTAGAAATGAGATCTCTGAGACGAATGTGCGGTAAAACCATGTATGATCGTGCTGAACATGTTGAGATTCGTAAAGAATGCAAGGCTGATGTAAGCGTAGAGCAAGATTAAGAAAGTGACGCTTAGATGGTTTGGGCATGTAGAGCGAATGAACGAAGAGCGGAGTGTAAGGAGAATATATGACGCGAATGTGAATGGAAGAAGAAGCCGGGGACGCCCGAGTAAGACATGGCATGATTAAGTGAATCAAATACTCGAGTCGGGTCATGTCAGAAGTCGGAATAACAGAAGAGAATGTATGAGGCGTTATATGAATGTGAATAAAGCAAGAAGTGTATGCCGAGATCGTGTTTGGCGGTCCGGCCTCTCTGTCCTACCCCTGCGGGGAAACGGCGTGATGGTTAATTAGTTAGTTAGAATTGTGTTTTTAAAACGACCTGCCAAATGCAAATATGTGAAAACATTTTAATGAAAATAACAATTTTCATTGACAAATTGAGTAGGTTGGTATTGACATATATCTACAATAAGAAACTCCAGTGAAAAATCATTTCATCGAAACATCTTGTTATTTATTTATTTATTTGTAATAAACAAACAACTCTTAATACAGATTTATATAAAAGGAAGTTTTACAAAAGGTAACCAACAAAGTTTCTTATGCTAAAAGTGGTTAATTAAAATGTTTTATTAAAAAAAAACAAATTAAGAAGGAAGGGTTATATTTATAACATCTGACGTCACGTGCGCATTCTGTTTTTGGATTAGTATGAAAATTTTTATTTTTCGATTTTGTTTTGTATTTTAAATACGTATTTTTTTTAATTTTGGTGAAATTTGAACTTAATTGGGGTGACCATAAGCTCTATAATTGTTATTCAATATAAACAACAATTATTAATCTATTTATTAGCAAACCAATTATTCATATGGATATTATGATTTTATTTTTATTTTATATGAATACCACACAAGAGTCGCAAATGATCTCAACCGTCTGGAGCCAGTCAGACTATGGCATCCTCAATTGGAGAATGTTGTGAGGCTGGAGGTATTGGGGAGGGGAAGAAGAAAGGAAATAGGAATGTGGGGAAATACCTGACTATTCAGATCTGGTCACCAAAAACGGCTAAAAGCCATTTAAAGCAACGTTTCAATTCTAAATGATGGTATTTCACCAGGGCGATACTGAGGGTATCTTCCACTCTGAATGATAGTATTAATGCTCATTAATATTATTATCCTTTGAGTAAAAGTTTCTAAAAAGGTACATAATTTTATTACTTATGTTTAGTTATGGTTTACGATGAATAGAATATAAACTTATGTACGGTAAAGCTAATCCTTGTTTTGACATTTGACATTCTAACCTCAAAGCTGATCATAATCGACCGGCCATCGATTTGGAGCGTTTTGGCGGGATTTGAAATATTGAAAAACGAAAATTATTTTAACTACGTAAATGAACTTTAGAACTGGTATTTAAGTCTGAACGTCATTAAAGATTAAAAAAAAAAATTGGACTGTAGTTCCTTATTAAATACCAAGCTATACCCCCATAAATATAGTTGTTTTACCTACCAACCTAAGAAAAATAATCCTGCAAGCCTCTTGAGTTTTCTTTCTCAGCGTTCCAAATAATAATTCAAACTCCCGAAACATTAATTCCTCCTACGGCCGCCAGAGCGCACGGTACAGTAGGGAGGAGTGTCGTGATGCGATACGCCTTCCCTAGGGATGAGCAGTACATCGTACAATGTACGCTGGTGGTACCTACGTATATTAATATCGCATTACAAAGGGTGGGCGAATCTGGGTAAGTATCCTAGCCTAGTAGGTGGTGGGTGTTAGGGAGTTATCTAGAACGTGAAGGGGTTCCCCTTTGGGTGGTAGCTGGATATTATAGTAGGTAAGGAGTATAAACTTATCAGGCAGGCGACCAATGGAGGAACTAACTAAAGATTTTTTTCAAAATTTCTACATATGTTTTTTATCCACAATATTCACAGTAGAGACGACCCCGATAATGAAATATCTATTGAAAGTAATTTAGTTTATAAATAATAAATATCACAGACGATTTTCAGAAAAAAAATTAAAATCGTATTGTTGAGTAGGTACCTACCTGAGTTTAAATTTTGTGTTAGGTACTTTAAAAAAAATTCTATTTATGAGATATGTGTTTTTTGTAAAGCTTAATTTGTTCCAACAATAAACTTAAAATTGGGAAAACACAATTTTTACACATTTGTCTGACAGCTTATACCTAAGCTTTATCAGGGTAACTAATAACAGTTATTAGTAATAACTAATTTAAGCAAAATAGGGTGGCTACACTATTACAAATATAAGCGGTGGTATAATACAAAGGTATTATTATTCATATATTATATACTTATATCAAATCACAAAGTGATCGCTCTCCACGAAAATGTTGTAAAATTTGGCTACTTGCAGTAAAGTTGGGTGGACGTATTCAGTGATTATCGATTGATAAAGAAAATACCCACCCAACCTCTTCCAACATAAACTTCGTATTCCAATGCAACCTCAAAACGTAATAAAAAAGAGAATCTCAATATATAAAACCTTGAATATCCTGATAACACACCTCACACGGGCAAAAACACTTTAAGTATTACGCAATGTTCCAGACACTTCGGGGTCCGGTACATAGATTGTAGAATAGGGCGCTGGTCAAGTCATTGTAGTAGCCGTAATGTTCAGGGCGTCGGGTTCGCTTCAGATTTCCAAATATTGTTCCTTGCATGGGGAAACAATCTCGAATTTTGTAAATTTTGCGAACTGCTGTGGTCGGGTATCAATGGATGAGAAGAGGCGGAGGTCCAAGAAAAAGCGAAGTCAGAGGCAGTTGTAGGTTTCAGTAGAAGAGGTAGCGTTGGGTTGAGTGAAGAAGTGAGAGTGCCTTGGTATTTTTGATTTTGATATGATTGGTATACAGAGTTCCTAAACTAAAAGTTTTCTGACTCTAGCATAATTAAAAATGATTATCTAATGATTCTTTACTTTTGAATTTTTGTTGGTGGTAAGTAGATGACTTGAAACTTAATAACCATACTGCAACTTTAGGGGCAGGATTTCACTCCTTATGGAGGATTGATTTTGGTTTTTTTGTACTTAAATATTTCGTTTTCGCTGTATTTAGCAAGAACGAAATATATTATTGATGGGCTTTCATGTCCGGCTAAACCGGCATAATACTTTTCAGAATGTGTTACTATAAGATCCTTTATCAGAGGATTTTTTGTGTCTTTGTGTAGAGTGTTAACCCTGATCCAATTCAATTCATCAGGCGCATTAGATGCTAATCGAATGGCTTTGTTTTGCAGGGTTTGTAGTTTGTTAATGTGTTTGTGAGCTGCGTATCCCCAAATGGGAGCAGCATAAGTAAAGCTCGTCCTTATGGTCGTCTTGTAAAGGAGTCATTTATTTTCTGCTGATAATCGACTATTTCTACCTAGAATGGGGTAGAGAGAGGCTATTGCCTTATTAGCTGATTTTATTTTTTCGTTTATGTGTTTTTCTCACGTTAATTTAGAATCTAGTATTAATCCTAGGTATTTGACTGATTTTTCCCATGGCACCTTTTCTCCAAACAGTATTATGTTAGGGGGGCGTTTAGCTATCCTTCGTGAGAAGACGGTTGCCACGATTTTTTGTAGGGTTAATTGAAATTCGCCATGTTTTACACCAGTTTTCAACTTGTGTGGCTTGAAGCTGAACGCGACGTGTAGCAGTGGCCTCGACAGTAGAACTTGACATTATATTTTTATCGTCTGCAAATTGTGTTATTTTAGTGTTATGATCTAATGGTTTTGGAATGTCACTTGAATATACTCACCAGATAAACACTTGAAAAATAGCTGAAAGTCTAAGCTTTCCAATGATGTATTGCTCGTTGTAAATAAAATTGTTTTCATTGTGAAAAAAAAATAGGGAAACTTATTTTACGGACAACCCTCGTATATCATTGCCCGAAAGAAAGGTCACTCTTTATTTTTTTTATAAACTTTCGAAATGGGTCGTAGGGTCATAAATCATGCTACGGTATACTTTAGACGAATTGTATGCTTTACGACCATTACCATTAAGTGATAATAATTGTGATAATGACAATAATAGTAGTGATAATGACAATAGTAATAGTGTACTGCTTCCCAGACGTAATGGCAAAAAGCGAGGATGCAGAGCCGGGAGGAAGGTTAAACTAGCCAAAAACCTGCGATTAGCTCAAACCAGGAATAGTCGTTCCCCTAAAGGTTTGACCGTTGCTGCTTGGAATGCTAGATCTATAGCGAATAAACATGATGATATTGTGGAACTAATTCGTTCTAAGGGTCTTCATATTTTGGCATTATTCGAGACATGGCACGAAAACGGAGAATCGCTATCAATAAAAAACCTGCGGTCTAGCGGTTTTTCCGTGTATGAAGCTGCAAGACCGATCAAGTCTGACACAAGCAACATCAATTTCACAAATCATGGAGGAGTTGCAATTATAGCGCAAAAGGGTCTTCGCTTGGATAGTATAGGGATACGTCAGGTGTACACTACCTTCGAGTTTATTGGTTGTAAGGCTTCAGCCAATGGTGCCTCCCTTGTGATCATTTCTATCTACCGTCCTGGGTCGTGTGCCCCGAATACAAAATTCTTTAATGATTTCCGGTCTCTTCTAGAATGTGTCTCCAACTATAACTGTGATATTATAATTCTGGGAGACATTAATATTCACCTGGAAAAGAAGACAGATCCCCATTCAATAAAATTTACAAAAATTCTACGTGATTTCGGCTGCGAGCAGTGGGTGAACTCTGCTACTCATGATGCAGGCGGTACACTCGATATCATTATCTCACGAGTTGGATTTCCCCCGATAAGCACAGAGGTACTGGATGTTGGACTCTCCGATCATCGCCTCCTCACTTCCGTATTCGCCTTTAATCCTCCAAAACTGGAGTTCAAAACAATCGTCTCCAGAAATTGGAGGATATTCGATCTTGAGGAATTTTGCACGAAACTGAGAACCTCGCGTCTCTGTAATCAAGATGATCTTGAAGAAATCGAGTTAGATGATCTGGTTAAATTGTACAACACCACGCTACTATCTTTACTTGATAAACATGCTCCTTCTACAGAAAAGATATGTCGCATACGGAAATGTAGCAAATGGTTCGATGCTGATTGTCTCAAGAAGAAGAAGGAAATGCGAAAATTAGAGCGACAATACAGGAAGCATCCGACTGGTAGCAATCGTCAACTATGGATTGACGAACAAAAATCATACAGAAAAGAAGTGGCACAAAAAAAGTCAAATTTTTGGTGTGATCAAATAGATTCGCAAAAGGACCCGCGAAAGCTCTGGCAGCACTTAAAAACCGTGTGTGGAGAGAACAATGCCCCGACTGACTCCTCTCTTGAAGCAGCTTCTCTAGCAGCTTACTTTAACAGTAAAGTTAAAAATACAAGAGCCCTTAGTGGAGCGGGGTCACCTTCCATAACTGCACCAAGACCACTGTCTGGTGATTTCATAAAATTCTCAAATGTTACAATAGAGGATATAACACGGGCTATAATATCTTGTCCGAATAAGCAATGTGCTCAAGATCCTCTGCCTACCTGGCTCATAAAAAAATGCCTCCCTGATATAGCGCCTATAATTACCAGCATTATTCAGAGGTCGTTAAAAAATTCACTTGTTCCCGACACACTTAAAAAGTCACTAATAACACCAATACTGAAAAAAACAAATCTTGATGCTGACAATGCGGATAGTTACAGGCCTATATCTAATTTACCCTTTCTTGCCAAATTGTTAGAGAAAATCGTAGCTAAACAATTAGTGGGGTATTTGAACTCTGCTGGTTTGTTTGCGAAAAATCAATCAGCCTATAGACAGTTTCATTCAACAGAGACTGTTCTTTTGCGGATCATTTCAGATCTGATTCTTGGGATGGAAGCAGGTAAAGTGGGTTTAGTGTCCATCCTTGACATGAGTGCTGCATTCGATACGGTGGCTCACAGTATCTTACTAAATGTGCTCGATACCGAATTTGGCGTTCGGGGTGATGTGCTACAATGGATGACATCTTACCTGTCTGGACGAATAAGCTCAGTAATTTTCAATAAATGTACTTCACCTGAATCTCCAATTGAATTTGGAGTTCCCCAAGGTTCCGTCCTGGGTCCTATTCTCTTTATTTTGTATACAAATCGTCTTGAACGCCTCATTCACTCGGCTGGCTTTGAATCACAGGGCTATGCGGGTGATCGTATAATTTTCAAGTTTTGTTCTCCGGATGAAAAACACATCTTAAAAAATGAGGTTGTTGACTTTATTGACACAGTATCAAGTTGGATGTCTGTTAATAAACTTAAACTTAACCCTACCAAAACAGAGTTCATTTAGATATCTTCTCCCGGAAGGCAGGGCCTTCTTGATTTCAGTCCGATTCAAATTCAGGGCACTGATATCATTCCTTCTAAAGAAATTAAATTTCTTGGTTTCACTATCGACAGTTGTCTATCTCTCGAGTCGCAAATCTCAAAGGCGGTAAGTTCTGGCTTTTTCCATCTTGGACAGATAAAATCAATCAGTAGATGCCTTCCCTCTGATGCAGCTAAAACACTAATAAATTCTTTTGTTGTCTCACGTATGGACTACTGTAATAGTGCATATGCTGGTCTCCCCCAGAAACAACTCAATAGGATCCAGTCTGTCTTCAATGCTGCGGCGAGAATTATATATAGTGAGCCTAAATATTGTCACATAACTCCACTTCTAAGGGATCGCCTTCATTGGCTTCGATGCCCTGAAAGAATAGAATTCAAAATTTGCTTAACAACCTTCAAAGCACTCCACGGAAAGGCACCAGCCTATATATCTGAACTCTGTGTCCGACAAAATCCAGGTGATAGACAGCTTTCTTTGAGGTCCGCAGATTTGAATGCTGCTAACCGATTAGTTGAACCCTCTCGGTCAAATAAACCCGTGTACTATGATCGCGCTTTTTGTATATCGGGCCCGGTCATCTGGAATAAGCTTCCCCCAAATATTGCTAACATTCAGAATTTAGCAGAGTTCAAACGGGTATTGAAAACAAAATTATTCAAAAAATCCTATCCGACATAAAACATAAATTCATGTACGTAGAAACATAATTTCAGGACATTTTTTTCTTTCTTTTTCTTTTTCTTTTTCTTTTTCTTTTTCTTTTTCTTTTTCTTTTCTTTTTCTTTTTCTTTTTCTTTTTCTTTTTCTTTTTCTTTTTCTTTTTCTTTTTCTTTTTCTTTTTCTTTTTCTTTTTCTTTTTCTTTTTCTTTTTCTTTTTCTTTTTCTTTTTCTTTTTCTTTTTCTTTTTCTTTTTCTTTTTCTTTTAATCCTCCATAGCTTATTTAGTTGCGGTTTTCTCTCCTTGTTATTTAATTCCATTAGTATTCAGTGAAAAACCATGTATATAATGTCATATAATTTTCTCTTGTTATTTGTACCTACTATATATTTGATTATTTACACCCTTAGTTTCTAAATTGTTATTTTATAATACCTGCTCATGAATATTGTATGTCATAGTATTAATTTGCATATTGTATATATATTATAATAACAGATATACTATGTAGTATATCTGTTATTTTAAAATTATATTAGGTTAGGTTAGTTAGTTTAAAGCGCACTTGAGGTGAACCTTCACAAAACTGCGCTATAGAAATTGACTCTTATTATTATTATTATTATTATTGAATAAGGTGGAGATATTTTCCCATCTTGAGGTACGCCTGCTAAAAGAGTACGTAATGATGAGAATATTTAATATATTTTGACTGAAAGTTTGATCCGTGAGGTAACTGTAAACCATTTGAATAATTTTAATGGGAAAACCTAGGGGGTACATCTTATAAAGTAGGCCGTTATGACAGACTTTATCGAAAGCTTTGCCTACGTCGAGCGAAAGAAGCACCATTTATTTTTTAATATTGAAGCCTTCCGTGATATGTTCAACCACGCGGAGTAGTTGGTGATAGGTCGAATAGCCCACTCGAAAGCCATGTTGAAAAGCTGGTAAATTTTTGTTTTCATGAACAAATGAATTTAATCTGGTGAGTATGATTTTCTCTAGAATTTTTTCCGTAAGCAAGGAAGGAGTGAAATTGGGCGATGATTCTCTTTTAGAATAGGGTATTTGCCTGGTTAAGGAATCAAAATTACATTTGCATGTTTAAACTTTTTGTGAAAGTCGCGTAGTCTGAGGGACGCATTGCAGATGGCAGTTAAGGCACAGATGCCCTTTAAAGGACGGCTTTTGAGAACTTTATTAGAAATGCCATCAGGACCGGCAGCTTTTAAAAAAAAATTGTAATGATTTTATTAATTTCATTAGGAGATGTGAATCTGATGGATGATTCATCAGATTCGGTATTTATATTTGATTTTACTTTTGAATCTACCATTGAGACGAATGACGGACCGTCGTGTTCGGTATTAGGTGTGAATTGAGCTTCAAGGCTGTCAGTGAAGGTTTCGGCCTTATCGACAGAAGAGTATACTACTCCGTTGGGGCCTTGAAAGGGTGATATCCTAATTTTTGGGCGTCTGAGCGATTTGGATAGTTTCCAGAAAGCTGCTCTGTGATTATATAGAGAAGAGATGAACTCGTGCCAACGCTCGTTGCGGAATTCGCTTAGAGCATTGCTCACTTGGCGTGATATTATATTATAGTGCATTTTAACAATAGGATTGCAGCCTTTTTGCCATTCTTTTCGAAAAAGATTCTTCTCCCTAATAAGATCTTTGATTTCTTTGGGGATTCCGTGGCGACTTATGTCATTGGGAATATCAACGGATGCCTCGTTGATGCATGATTTTATTTTTTCGATTAGATTTGATGTGGCGGTATTTAGACATGCTTCGTCGGGTATTGAAGTTGACACTGTTATTTTGTTATTTAAAATTTCTTTAAGTTTATGCCATTTTATTTTAGTCCTGGTTGGCTTGTCCGGGACCAGAGGATTCGATCCTCCTGTTAAAGTTAAAAGAACTGGATAATGATCGGATGCTAAATCGTCGAGTACTCTGAAGGAGTACAGATGTTTTGTATTTTTCAGAATGACGATATCAATAACGTCGGATCTACCAGCGTGATGATGTAATGTTGGGATGTCTGGAGCATCGATAACCATTTGTTTAGAGAGACCGTAATTTGCGAGATCTCTGCCTTTTCTATTATTATAACGGCTGTGCCATGAGCCGTGTTTTGCCCCAGCTATTATAGTGGGGACGTTTTCTGAAAGAAGTGAGTCTAGTTCAGAAGGAATTAATTGTCGTTTAGGTGGTCTGTGCACAGAAATGAATTTAATTGGACCGAAGAAGTATTGATTTTAACCGCGGTGGATTCAGTATTATCATTAGAAAATGAATGGGCTTATATTGCTTTTATTTATTTATTCTATAATATACGAGTACGCGTTTACATATAAAGTTACTTATAATAATAGGGCATTTGTGGGGACTCTGGTCGGCGATGGAGCCTGAATTGTCGACTGAATTGTGAGGCCGTTGATTCTGATGGGAAGAACGACTTTTGTTGAAGTGGGGCGCAGGCCATGGGGCAGAGGTGGGAGGAGTGCGTTGGGAAGGCAGATTGTTCGATCTTAACGAGGGGTGGAGGGCGTGAGAAATCGTTGTTAGGATGGTGTTCTTGACGGTAATTATTGGAGTTTTTAAATTGATGGTCGTTAGAAGGGTTTCTGTTCCTATAACTCGCGTGGTTTGATTGGGGCCTGGCGGGGCAATCCTTGTAGCCGGCCGAGAGTGCCTTGGTACTGACGGTGTGCTCGTATTTATACCACCGGGCGCAAGCCGGGCGCGATATTGCTTAATTTGTAGTGCGTCCCTAACTCACCCGAGGCGAGTGTTTTGAGAGCTCGTGGCATGCGATGTAATTATCAGAAAATCGTTATACTTTACACGATATTGGCCGTCTCATGTTCTTTCTCTCAACCAAAACTGCCTACCTCTAACATTTTTATTTATTTTGTTATTGTGCATGCAAGAAATAAATTATATCTAAACACATATTTTATTTCATTACCTTTTAATACTAAGAGGAGTTAGTTCTGTCTTCTTGAGTTATTTATTATTTTATTTTGTCGGCCGAACTCCGTTAGACTTAACCTAAACATTGGATCACCATTGTATCAAACCTAAACAGTTATCCCAAGGCCTCGGTGTCGGTTAAAACCCGAGAAGCTCTGATTGGCCCGACGCTTAACTAAGCGAAGACACCCAGTGCCTTACCAGGCGAGGGGAAATGTTTGGTAGGGCTTCGTAAATATTGAGCGGAGGGGTATCTGTTGACCATTTCATATGAGCGCTCTGGTTTAGTCATAACATTTAGGGAGCTGGTGGTGAGAGGAGCGCGGGAATTTTCACACGACCCGTGCTGTATACGCAATCAAACTTTATAATTGCATGCACACCACTCCGAAACAATTGTTAACTGTAAATATATTATCTACAATTAATCTCAAAAAAATTGTCAGCCTGGATCAAAAAACAATTTATTCATGTTATTCGAAACACGATAAAACCAAACCAAACATAACCCAATACATAAAGTACTATGCTTACGTGATAGTCCCTTCTCCTTTTTTCCGTACAATATATTATCCAATTATCAAACTTAGTCGAAAGTATCGATAATTACATGTCTATTATTTTTAGGATTTGCCTACTGTAACCAAAACAACAACAAAAAAAATTTATTTCTTTTCAAATTCTATACTTAATTTATTACATTTATATAGCAAAACTAACATATTAGAACAAAACTAATCAATACACATCAACACTTGTACCACATTTAACACATCCACGTGAACACCTCACCACATGTTCTCCTGGTGAGGTGGTCACGACACATATAACACTCCATTCACAGTATCACCTCTTCAAATCTACTTTACACTGCACATTATAAAACACCATACAAAGCATCCTTATTAAACTTAAAAAAAAAAAAAAAATATATATATATATATATATATATTATGTGAAATGGTACTGTATAATATATAGAAATATATAAAAATAAAATCAGATCGAAAGTGCTTAAATCTTTATTACTTATTGTTTCGAATCAATTAAGAAAGTAGGTACCGACTAACTTAGTAGTAAGCTATTACGAGTATACTGATATCACTACTGTTGGTTCCATGGGTTAGTTCCATCCCTTATCTAGAGCGGCACCATATTTGGTTGAACCGGGGTAGGGCGGATATGGTCGGGAGATAAGTGAGTGTACTCGCTTAAAGGGGAGATGGGGATTGAAGAAATTAGGTAACGGTTACACCAATGGAACTAAGTTTATTAATATAAATGTATTAATTACGTATACGAGTACACAAACCAGAATATAAGAATATTTACCGGGGTGGATCTATTTCAGATGCATTAATAATTACTGGTACCTACCTACTTAGTTACAACACGTTTTTCTTATTTAAAAATACGTTGGTATCAACAAATAATAAATCTAACTTCTTGTCTTATTTCTTCAGATACCAACGAAAATTTTACAGCTTCATAGTTCATGACAGAAATATAGTTTGCGAGCTGAAAAGAGTAAGTAAAATAAGTAAACTTTTTTAGTATTTATATTTATTTAAAAAAATATGTCTAATTACATATATACGAGGGTTGTCCGTAAAATAAGTTTCCCTATTTTTTTTTAATAGGGAAATAATTTTTTTTTTTTTTTAAATTCCGGATTGTAGCTTCGTCTCCCTCCTCCACATCCCTATCCGGCCGAACTCGCTGCGACGCTCAGTGTCGGTTTGGCAGCCGTAAATAATGGAGCTCCCGATCGCATCGCTCGAGTTAACTTTTGTTGATTTTTTATAAAATGAATAAAATGAGGTGAAATTATAATATTTATTTAAAAATATATATAAAAATACAAGTGAGTTTAAATACAATTTCCAAATGGAAAATCTGACAACGAAAAAACGAGTAGTCTCGTTAACTGAAGGTTGGAGATAAGCGACTTGTGGGACATTTCGTTCCCTTTTATAGTTGATTTCATTGCTAGGCTCGTGTGCACTAGGTACACGTCCGGGTCCATTGTGGATGATCAGGGAACGGCAAGATAAGGTGTCCGGGTTCATCGTATTTTTGTTGTCACGGCTAGATAAGGTGTAGAGCCGGGTGCGTACTATCTTCGGTTCTGATGCATTCTAGAGTAGGTAACACCCGCGAGGTGTAAAGTACGCTCCGTGATTCGTTTTTTTATGTGCCAAAGGCTATTCGGCGACGGAAATTCATTCTCAACTGACAGAAGTCTATGGAGATACGTTCATGAGTGTTCAAATGGTGCGCAAGTGGTGCAAATAATTCGAAAAAGTGCACACAGATCTCCATGACGAACAGCGGTCCGGACGGCCATCGGTAAGTGACGAAACGATTTCGAAAGTGGAAGCGGCAATGCTGGCGCCCTTCTTTGAATTCTTTGCATCATTTGCGCACCATTTGAACACTCATGCACGTTTCTCCATACACTTCTGTCAGTTGAGAATGAATTTCCGTCGCCGAATGGCCTTTGGCACATAAAAAACGAATCACGGAACATACTTCACACCTCGCGGGCGATGCGGTCGGGAGCTCCATTCTTTACGGCTGCCAAACCGACACTGAGCGTCACAGCGAGTTCGGCCGGATAGGGATGTGGAGGGGGAAGACCAAGCTACGATCCAGATAAAAAAAAATAATTTCCCTCTTTAAAAAAAATAGGGAAACTTATTTTACGTACAACCCTCGTATATAGTAATTCCACACAGGAGACCCAAAGGGAAATTATTTCCCTCAAAGCTTATGTTCTCTTTGGGGATGCTACGTGGACGGTCTTTTAGAGGATAGGTCTTGAAGAGACCCATGTTGTAGGAGGGAGGAAACCCAAAGGCAGATCATTCCACAGTCGAGCTGTCGAACACAGTAACGAGTCGTAAAAGCGACCCGTTCTCATTTGACAAATGTCAACCGTGTACAAATGTTGGGCGTGCGTTTGGCGTGTTTCCCGACTGTGCACCGGTGGCGAAGGGATTAATGATTCTAGCTCCTCAGAGCATCTTCCATTAATATACCGTTAGATCAAGGAAAGCATTCCCACCTGACGACTGCGCTCCAAAGATTGCAATCCGTTAGGCGACATAGGCGAATCTATCAAACGGACCTCCCGTTTCTGAACAGTCAAGGTTTTTTTTCAGATATTTGGGGCTCCCGACCAGAGGTTGCTAACTTTACTCTGGCTTCGACGGAGCCCCCATATCTGAGCTGGTCACTTAAGGTTATACCATATAATGTGCCCATCTTTGTTCCTAACGTTTTATTTATTCGTAGCATAGATTTCACCAGAGGAAAGTGGCAATGTGCACTGATATATAAAGTCCCGTTCATTTATAGTAATTATATTATTATTTATTTATTCGTAGCATAGATTTCACCAGAGGAAAGTGGCAATGTCCACTGATATATGAAGTCCCGTTCATTTATAGTAATTATATTATTATATATTCTTTAATAGAAAGACACACATTCCCAGGTTTCGAATAACCTAACAATATTTGAAAATCTCCTACCACCATCACACTTAGCGGAAAATGGTGCTTGTGTCGTGATGGAGGACGGGGGATGAAGGGTAGGCCAGCCGAGGAATTGAACTCGCGACGCACGCTTGGGTGGGAACCAGACGCGATGCCAACTCAGCCACTGACCGATAGAAATTTAAAGATGTTGTTTAGTTAGGTTAATCAGATGAACGTCTTATTTTATTTTATTACTAGCCGGCGTTGCTCGAGATTTTTTTTTTGGAATAAAGTTATGATGTTTTAATTCTTGCTTCTCGGTTGGGTGCCGTAATTGATTTGACAGCGAAAGTGACTGTCTCTAAACAAAGAAACATTCATCTAAAAATTTATTTCATTGCAAACATTTTTTTAAAAATATATCTATATAATAAAGTTCTTAAGTAGATACCTACATGTGTTTTTCATTTTGAAAATATTCTACTCAAGCAAACCGTCTCTTTTGAATATGTAATCTGTGGATAATCAGAGTGGTATATCTAGGGATTAACCTCAATACAACATGGCGGGTTCAATGTTTTTTATACTAATTTTAAAACGTTATAGCAGCAGTTTCACATATTGGATTTCATTCAAACAACTCTCTAACAAACTGTGCTATTTTCAGCGATATTGGTACAGTAATTTTCGAGAAAATCAAGGACAGACAAACAGACAAACATTCATTTTATATATAGAGATTTAATCAAAAACTGTAATTTACTTTATTCATAATATGAATAAAGTAAATTTCACTTAAAGAATGGAACAGCGAAATAATATCAGTCGTTCTAAAAAGTTGGAAAGATGGACTAACCATTACCCATAGTTAAGTAAGTACCTAGTTGGCAGTTCATAATGATCTCCTCTGAACGCTGAAACTGGAAGATTAGGTACCTACCTATTCGCTGTCAGAACTTGACACGAACGAACATTTGCAGGACCAAACTAGGATATATTTATTTTTTGGTGGAAAGCAGTCACTTTATGGTTTGACTTATTAATGAACTAAAACAATTACTTCGTTTATAACCACGAAATTTATTTAATTTATTAGAACCGACCGGTTTCGCTTAACACAAGTATCATCAGGGTCAGGCCGGTTTCACAATATCTCGCGTAAGTACCGATTGCGCCCCCCTTTTTAAAATTTAGGCTTTCAATGAAAATTCAAGAAAAAAATGCAATAAAAAAGAAGAAAACGGTCATAAAAAAAGAGTGCAGTACTAGAGGTGGCTGATATCTAAAGCATAAGTGTGTCACTGTCGCTGCGACTCCGATTACCTATTTAAATTACAGCTGTTTTTTAACCAATTCCCGATATACGGAGATTTAAGATTACATTTATGATATATTTTTTTATAATACATAAGTTAAACATGATTAAAAAACAACCCTTAGGTTTCTCTGTAAATAACATCTTGTGATCCAGTGACCCCAAAGTCACCGGGACAATTTAATAGGGACAGGAATATTGACATCTCTAACTGTGCCATTTGAAAGCTGAGAACAAAAGTCTGGACTCGTGATTGGTTATTGAACTTCGTAACGCGGCGTATAGGGTCCCAAGCGCACGAAAATATTCATCCAAAAACAATTCGTAAAAAAATTACGTGACAAAAAACCGTTCAGTGCACACTCAGCGCCCTAGACACCTAGAGACGATTTATTGTCTTTGTGTTTAATTCGTGGAATTCCGTTTAATTTTTTAAATATTTTGTGTAAATCAAATTTTATGATGTTATTATGTACAGTATAATAACGCCTTTCGCATAATGTTTGGCCTCCCCAGATACTGCAGCGCTTCCAGTATGTTCACGGAGGGGCGAGTTTCCGGTTTTGCAGCCCTTATAAGATCCAGGGTGGCTGGAATGAGGGAAAGAATAATCAACTCCAGGAATATCCTCATCATGGAAGCCCGCCTCAGTCCAGCCTCCAGCATCGACAAATATATTGGCCCCTCACAATATAAATGCCGCAGCACCTTAAAGGAGTTATTTTAATCTTATTTAGTTAAATTCTTATTTTTTTATTTATTTTATTTTTATTTTTTTATTTTTATTTTTTTTATGTGTGATGTATCACCTTATACTACTGTCTTATAATTATTTTACTTTTTTTTTAAACTCTTGTACATATTTTGTATATTTGTTATAACTATTGCATGTATATTTTCCATGGAATGTGTGGGACTGCACTAACCTCCCCACATACCGGAATAAACATTTATTATTATTATTACTAAGTTCTGCGAGTATTTTTTAGTTGTTATTATTGTGAGAGCTGTTTCGGCGATTAAGGCCATTTTCAAGCTGTTTGAAAATGGCTCTGAACGCCGAAACAGCTGTCACAATAATAAAAACTATAATAAGATTAAATTTGATTTACCTTAATTTTCTAAAACAATAAAGTAACAGTCGTGAACGGTGATATAGTTCAATTCGAATTTTTGACCTTGGTGTTGCCAAGTAATGACATTTTGTAGTTTTTAAATAATAAATATCTACAATTAATGCCAAGCTGTATCATGCTGTCAAGAATATGAAAATTAATGAGAATTAATGAAACACGAGAGAATGAAATGAAAGCGATTGAAATACGAGGGAATTAAAGGATTAAATAATACAATAATATATCTTTATGTATATACCTAGATAGCAGTGGCACGCAGTCTATAGAGGCCCGCCCTAAGAAAATTAATGATAATTAATGAAACACGAGAGAATGAAATGAAAGCGATTGAAATACGAGGGAATCAAAGGATTAAAGAATACAATAATATTTCTTTATGTATATACCTAGATAGCAGTGGCACGCAGTCTATAGAGGCCCGCCCTAAGAAAATTAATGATAATTAATGAAACACGAGAGAATGAAATGAAAGTGATTGAAATACGAGGGAATCAAAGGATTAAAGAATACAATAATATTTCTTTATGTATATACCTAGATAGCAGTGGCACGCAGTCTATAGAGGCCCGCCCTAAGAAAATTAATGATAATTAATGAAACACGAGAGAATGAAATGAAAGCGATTGAAATACGAGGGAATCAAAGGATTAAAGAATACAA
>JAHDVE020012122.1:0-17012 GCA_022606495.2 Halesus radiatus
TTATTGAGATTCAGAGATTAATATAGGTAACTTATGCATATGTGAAAATAATAATAATTTGTTATCACGACACACTGAATTCAGAAATGTTTTACTTTGCCATCGTAGGTAGGTACCTATATTGACTAAATCCAATGCACTTTAGTATATTGATAGCAAAAACTTCAAGGCATAAAGATAAGGTTTATTCACGATTTCAGAGTAGTAATTCTTGCAAAGACCCGTGCTAGTATGAAACAATATAAACTAACCTACCTAAGGAAATTTATTTTTGAAACGACTACAAAAGAACCTAGGTACCTACCTACATGTCGAATTTTATTCTTACTATAAGGTGGTTACTTATTATGGCACTAAGATGAATGCGCGCGAAATTTGTTTTCCTCCAACCTTTGGCATGACACACAAATAAATAGGTAATAATAATAAGTTAATTTCCTATACTTTATGTAGAACCAACATATTGAGCAAGATAATAAATAGCCCAGTCTGATGTCTTGTACTCGTACGATTTGTACTAAATTGAAAGAAGTTGCTGAATAAAGAAATATAAAACAAATAAACACTGATAACATGGTTTTTGGCATTTCGTAAACGAGCAGTACCTGCCTGATATAACACAAAACATATAATAGTTATTTTAAAATTATAAACCGTGCACCTATTAAAAAAAAAACATAAGTAGGTACCTATTTATAAAGCGTTAAAGTTGGTGTAAATCAAACTGTAAACTTCCTTGTCACGGTTTTGTGAAAATGATTTAGGTCCTCTAACGTATCTGTGTTTAGCACATATTTTTCTTTTACCTATTTATTTAGCAAACGTACCTAACTATGCGCATAAGTACTCGTAGTAAAGACAATCAGACCGTTTCTTGCTAGTCCATCAGCGACCTGTTTAAAAATGTAATAGAAAATAGGTCAGAGTAATAAATTTTATCCGCAATCTCTTGCAAAAACGATAAGATTAGGTAGGCACGTTACTTTTTTTGTTTGGATTGACTGCTGCCCTTCGGAAAGAACTGTCTACCAGCCGTATAAAAAACATTTACGCTGCACTATGGAAAGCCTTCGTAAGTTATTTATTATTTTCAGATATTACTATATTATTTATGTAAGCTACTGACTAACTCAAATACACATTTATCCCTTTTGTGAATCCTATTATCTTTAATTTGACAAAAGACTAAGAGCTTCTGATCTCATTATGGGTGTGGAACAAAAGGTTCTCGTTGTTTTTTGTTTTTTTTAGTTAATTTTTATAATAGACCCCCTGCCATGAAGACATCCGGTATTTCGGTGAGATAATATGGTATTTGTAAAGAGTGTAAGTGCAAAGGAAACAAGTAACATTTTACTGAATACACCTACATAGTAAATGCACACCCGAGAAGACCTTTTATTTCGGGAACAATTCTTTGTAAAGGACACAAACCAGTGCAATACCAAAAAACTTTTTTTAAACACATAAAATATTTCGGTTGTAATTTCAGCTAAAACCAATGGAGGCATAGATTAAATATGTTATTTATTAAAAGTAATCGATGCTTTATAGCCATTTGAAAATGCACCCTCACCACAATACTTTTTTCACGCACAGGTGCGCAAATGCGTCCACAGCCCGCAACACTCTAAATAATTAAATGTGTAAAAAAAAGGTCAATATCTATTAAAAACTTTTTAAGCTTTTTAAGGTCATTTTATAAATATTCTCCAGTCCGAAAAATTATAAATATTTCAAATAAATACCAACTCTTCTTGTGCCACCAATCTTCTAATAAATTTAACATCAAAAGAAAAGGAGGATAAAATAGGAACTGTAAAAATCATATATTCTATAAGCTTAAATTTTCTTATAAAACTGTGTTCACCTGAAGCGACCTGCCAGGTATGTATGTTTTTTCTGCATCTGAACTAACCAACTAACTAACCATCACGCCGTTTCCCCGCAGGGGTAGGCAGAGAGGACGGACCGCCAAAGAACTCGATCTTGGCATACACTTCTTGCTTCATTCACATTCATACAATGCCTCATACATTCTCTTCTGTTATTCCGACTTCTGACATGGCCCGACTCGAGTATTTGATTCACTTGATCGTGACATGTCTTCCTCGGGCGTCCCCGACTTCTTCTTCCATTCACATTCGCGTCATATATTCTCCTTACACTCCTCTCTTCGTTCATTCGCTTCGTTTCTGCATCTGTTTGTACATAATTCGATAGAAAATAGGAAGTAATATTATTACAGTGCCCTTGAGGTGATCACAAAAACGGCGCTATACAAATCATCAAATTATTATTATTATTATTATTAGCGCATGAGAACAGTGGTCCAACCATTAATCCGGGTCTGTATGCGATGACAGCCAGGAGTGTGACAAATCATAATCTCACTCACAATTCAATAATAATTTCAACAATGTACGGTTCTCCAGTAAGCATGACCGTTCTTAGAAAAATAAAACCTACAGCACAACGGAGCTAACAATTTCACCAACAAGCTTAAAATTAGACAATACATTTTTAAAGCTCGATTCGGTGTCAATATACTAATATGCTTTGATTTTTTTTTCAATACAAAGGTTCAATTTCGAGAAAAAAAAAGCCCAATTGTGTATGAAAGCCCGAACGAACATTGTGTAGGTACTTGTGAATAGAAAATCACAAAGCAAAGTCGCCGTTTTACGGTAGTCAAAGGACGTTTAGAAATGTTTGCAAGAAACGGTAGCCGTCTCATTATTTTGGTAATTGGATATGTCTCAGTAGGAAGAATGTCTCTTAGCTAAAGTTTTATATTACGAAGAACATGTGGGGCCAATCTTGATCCTGACTCTCCTGAGATTGGAATCTGAAACAGGATATTCAGAAGACGATAGTGATCGAAAACGTATAAAAGGATGAGTTTACTCCGTATCTCATATATTATTTTTTTAATTATTATTGATAATTTAACGATTTTAATTTTTTTTCCTGTTTTTTGATTCTTGACATGTCCTGACACAATTTATTTGCTTTACTTGATCGTACCATCTCTTCGTAATAATAAATGAACTAAATACTTATATGGAGCCTTTTTCATGGGAAATTCACCTCAAGGGCAGCCTCCATGGTCGAGGGGTAAGGCTCTCGAGTACGAATCCGAAGGTCGCGGGTTCAAATCCCGGCGTGCGCAAGTAATTTTTATTTAATTAATTTGTGTTGTTTCACAATTAATTCATTTAAAAATAATATGTAGTATATTTGCGCACGTTCCAGAGTGGAAGATACTCCCAGTATCGCCCTGGTGAAAGACCATTCAGAATTGAAACGTTGCTTGAAATGGCTTTTAGCCGTGTTTGGTGACCAGATCTGAATAGCCAGGTATTCCCAACCTTCCTCTCCCCCTTCTCCATCCCCTCCCCAATACCTTCAGCCTCACAACATTCCCCAATTGGGAATGCCATAGTATCACTGGCTCCAGACGGTTGGGAGCAGTTTGGGACTCTTGTGCGGTATTCATATTAAAAAAGGCGCTTTACAACTAAATTTATCTAATTGAAAAAATAAAAACAATCACTTTGTTTACATCACTTTTATTAGGTATATACTTTTGCCGACCGGGTTTCGCCACTACCGTAGCTTCTTCAGGGCAGTATAATACTAAACTATGAACTAAGATACACATGTGTTATAGATTGATAAAAACAGGAGAGAGTAAATTTATCTAACTTGTGTCTTATCACTTAGACTTATATGTCATATCTTAACAGCTAAGATATATTACTAATGGCTTACAACTAAGACTTTTTATGTTTTTCTTTTTTTTAAGATATGCAGACAAACATTCCCGCCAACTTAGCCATCCGAAGAATTGAACTCGCGACGCCTGGGTGGAACCCAGACTCGATGCCAACTCAGCCACTGACCTAACTAACTACTGAGACTTATAACTAGTGACTTAAAACTATCTTTCTACCATTCACATTCGCGTCATATATTATCCTTACACTCATTTCTTCATTCATCTGCTCTACATGCCCAAACCATTTAAGCGTTCCATTCTTAGAAGAAAAAAAATCGGTTAAAAATACTTTTTATACTACTTTTCGGTAGGAATCTTGACTACTATAAAGCAGATATTATGTTTGTATACTCCATTAAAATATGTTTAACACGGAGCTTTGGAGGTTTGAAATTTTTTTTAAATTGGAATTTCTAGATCAACATAACCATTATCGTTCCATCATAAGCTACGGAACTTTGAAATATTAACTTACTGAAGTAAGTATGCTTTATAAATTCACTACCAGTGAATTTATAAAGCATACTTACTTCACTTTATAAATTGCGCCAGTCTATTTCTCTGCTGTACCGAGTACCAAGTCTCCATAATCCATAACCATTGTCACCAGGCAATAACAATAACACCGTGTTAAATTTCTTTCTTCAAGTTTTGATAAGAATTTCATAGTATTACAGTTGTGTCTATAAGAAGTATACCTACACCTACTACGGTGAAAAGCTTTTGAAGCAATTCCAGGTCTATAAAATAACGACATTTACAAAAAGTGTCTGGTTCTCAGAACTTTCTACTGGGTATTCATTTAATTTGTATGGAATACACGGAAGTGAGTCTAAAAATAATATTTCAGTGCACACTCACATCAGGTACCTACTAATATAATATGGAAATGATTCATATACGCTAAAAAAATTAAAGTAACGCAACATGTGATGGAAAAGCGTACGCGGAGATCGGAAAAGAAGCGAATGAATAAAGGACGAAACTAAAGTTAGGTACTAAAATATAATATAAGGATATATTATATTTCAGTATGCAAAATATGCCGATGGTAATGTTGTAATGAGCAGTAATTCGAAGGACGGACAAAATTCATCATTCAGTGACCCCTAAGAGGATCCGAAAGGGCTCAAGGCCGAACTAATACTCACTAAATCGACGAGATAACCAAACACGTATCAGTGAAAAGCATGGACTCGAAAGGAGTAGAAACCACTCGGCGTTCGGAGTCCAGCAAAAAGCAAAAAGCTACTTACCTAGTCCCAGTGACTATGAATTTAATCTTACTTAAGACGTGAGCAATCTTTAGCGAACTCGAACTAGAAAAATACCATTAAAGGTCAGTCTTCTATCGAATAGATACATTTAATACCCCTCGTGATAGAAAATCGCACATAGACACGTGTAATTAATTTCGTTAGCAGTAGACCTAGTACCTACTTCTGCAATACAGGTTTTCAATGTCAAGTTTCTGACTTTCAACACGTATCGATATGCTATGTAATTGTGTTTTCTTCATGGTTCAAGTAATATTAATAAAAATCAATGCCCTTAACACTGAGGGCAGGCAGGTGGTAACCTTTTCCAATGATAAGGTTCACGTCGGTTGCAGGTACATATCGCGATATCGGCATTATCGCATAGATTATAACATAAAAATCTAAATTCAGCCATTATATCACAATCACGAACTAGTTAAAAGATATCACGTGTCTACTGTACCGTATTTTATGCTTATTTTCAAACTTTAAATAAATAACAGATATCGAATAGTGAAAATAAATTTCCTAACTGGTAAAAGATTTAAGATGTATTTGAAAGAGTACCTAACTGGAGTCCTTGAGGAAAGCCTTGTGGGATATTTTGAGGTAGGTATATCTAATTTGTGTCAGATAAAGACACAAAGTAAATGCAGTGGGTAAAGACAAAAAACGTTAACTTCTTCCGGATCTTACGGAGATTCTCCGCATTTTCTGTTCCGTACAATATAATCGACTTGGACATATTTTTGCTTGAGATGCCTCTTTCCAGGATTTTTTTTTATTGGCATGGGAATGTTTTCGCACCGTTATTGGTTATTAGTGTTATTACTTATTACCTCGTTCCATTACATAACTTGTTCAGTGAGTATGCTAGTCATAATTAAACATACCCTTGACAATGAACAAAACTATAACAGATTTATTAGGTATCCTCTCGATGATTTCCTACAAGCCAACAAGGTTATTAAAGTCAGCGTTTACCATAAAAATTACAGTTGATTTGAAATGACTCACGCGGCCTTTTCGCATAGTAAAATGGGTCCCTTCGCGTAGTAACACCAAGCGCGATTAACGTAGCATGTGATTGGTGCGATTTGGAAGGGATTTAACAATAATTCATTGGCTACCTGTAAACAATTTACAATATGCGCACAATATGACGATGAAAAGTGGGTATTATTATTGTATTGCTTTGCACGTGGAATGTTTGGTAAGCGCGGGTGGGATCGTACCTAATATGTGCAGGTACTTCACTTCCTATTTGGCGTTTTAACGTCACACGACTAATTTTCTAATCTGTTGACAAAAAAATTAAATATTGTAGAATTAATACATTGTGTGTCAAGCTGAGAATTATTTCATGATTTTTTATTTATTTATTTGTAAGAAACCAACAGCTTTTAATACAGATTTATATAAAAGGAAGTTTTACAAAAGGTAAGCCAACAAAGTTTCTTATGCTAAAAGTGGTTAAGTAAATATGTTTTATTACAAAAAACAAAATAAGAAGAAAGGGAGGAGAGGAAGAGGAAGATAGGATCGGGACAGGAGATGCTCTCGATACATTTTATAGGCGTGCTTCACAATTTGTGGTCGTACGTATTACTGCGGTTCGATATTTTGAAAAGGTATTGTGAAGAATGTCGATATTGTGAAATTGTGCGTTATATTGCGCACAAATACGGGGAATTGGGGAATTTATCCTGAGATTGGTCCTGCATGCGGGCAAATAAAAAAAATCGGGTTGTCGGGTTGGTCTTGATGGTATGTGAAAGTTTATAAAGTTAATGAGCTCTGGCGAGTCGAGGCTATTATTAATAATTTTAAATAATAAGATAAGCGTCGCGTTTGAAACCTGATGAAGTTATGGAATTTTAAGGAATCGGTATTATTTGCAAAGTGTAAGTTAAATTTATAATTTATATGCTTAAAGAATTTACGTTGAATTTTGACGTAGGTAGGTCCCTCAGATCGTAGAATATTAGCAGGAAGGTAAATAACATTACAATGAACCACGAAACCGAAAAAACAACAGAAATTAAAAATATTTCTGTCGCATCTGGGACTCGAACCCAGGACCTCTACCTATCCTTTATTTTAATTTCTGTCGTTTTTTCGGTTTCGTGGTTCATTTGGGATGTGTTAATATTATCTTCTTCAATGATTAAATATTACAATGAAGTTTACAAACTTCAATAAGTTTTTAAAAATAAATTGAAGATTACAATGGCTCAGGGATCAGCGCCGAAGACGGAATAAGCTTAGGAGGCCTTCAACCAAAAGTGGATTAAAAAATGCCTTCGTCAGTGATGTACCTAATAAGCAGTGGCATGCATTACTCTATGGCCAAAGGTAAGATGTATGTAGTTTTTCAAGTTAGGGTATGAATTGTAAATTTAGTATTTGAAATTCGTCATTTTATTATCCTCTTTCACTGATTGTTGTGTTCAACTGAATAAATGAGCATATAAGTTTTTTTTTCTTTAAGTTAAGTTAAGTGTTCTTTAAGGTAAGTTCTTTAAGTTAAGTTAAGTTAAGTCCCTGTGGAATATTGAAAGAAGGGTGAGTGCAGGAAAATTCATTAATGGAGGACTGAACGCGGTTGGCGCTAACAAAAAGTTGTCCAAAGAAGCGAAGCTAGCATTCCACAATGGAGTGCTGATACCAACCCTGATGTATGGCAGTGAGGCAGAGGAAGGATGAAAATAAACTGAATGCCGTAGAAATGCGATCTCTGAGACGAATGTGTGTAAAACCATGTATGATCGAGTGAAAAATGTTGAGATTCGTGAAGAATGCATGGCTGATGTAAGCGTAATGAGTAAGATTAAGAAAGGGACGGTTAGATGGTTTGGGCATGTGGAGCGAATGAACGAAGAAAGGAGTGTAATAATAATAATAACAAGGCATTTATATAGCGCAGTTTTGTGTTATTTCACTTCAAGTGCGCTTGTGTGTAAGGAGAATATATGACGCGAATGTGAATGGAAGAAGAAGCCGGGGACGTCCAAGGAAGACGTGGCACTATCAAGTGAATCAAATACTTGAGTCGGGCCATGTCAGAAGTCGGAAAAACAGAAGAGAATGTATGAGACGTTGTATGAAAGTGAATGAAGCAAGAAGTGTATGCCAAGATCGAGTTGTTTGGCGGTCCGTCCTCTCTGCCTACCCCTGCGGGGAAACGGCGTGATGGTTAGTTAGTCCTTGCTACGATTTTTTAGATTTTAGTGCATTTTATCAAAAATATTCGCGATAACATCATACGCGAAACTGGTTTTTGATGTGAAGACAAATTTGAGGAAGCATACAATGTAAAAATATATAAAAATTGACCGAGAAACTGACATTGTCTTAGCTCATATTCACAAAATATTTTGTTAAAACCGACTCTTAGAATTCGGGAGTCAGAAGCACTTTAGATGGCATGATTTGTACCTCCTAATATACATATCAATATTAACTACACACAATATGAGGTATACTTGAATACGTCACACCAAATATCAGTCACTGTATTACGTAATCACATTTTTCCATTCACTTTAAATTATCTCCGAAGGAAGTCTGTGATAACGACGATAAGACGTATCTTAAATCTTTAAAAAAGTGCAAGGAAAAACGAAACAAGTATCTTTGATTATGTTGCAGGTGAGTTTGAGTCTTCAATGTCAAGTTGAAGAGTCATGATAATTTTTTTAATTACTAAGTAACATTTTCAAGAAAATTTTATCAATTTCTTGATAACTTGCTTTTGGCCTTCAATACAAAAAATATTAATTAATTTGTCTGAAAGTTAGAATGTTTTCCCCGCCAATGGCATTGAATATGAGCCAAATGTACTTGATCGTCTGGAAAAATAATAACATTTATCTTTACGGAAATATTGTTTTGTAATTTAATTCAAATTTGATCGAGCTCGCCATATATAAGGAAAATGGAACATAGTGGTTTGGACGTATCTGCGAGTACATGTGCAGATCTAGTTACTAAATTGCGCAAAATTTCAGGCCTTCATCCGAATCTGAATGGTAATTAAGGCGATTATTAAAGTATCTGACACCAAAAGACAAGGGCATTTTTGGGTCAATTTCTATTTTTTTTTCGCGAGTTAAAATATCGATGGAAGTTTTTGCATCGCAGTGTACAAACGTTTGAGTAAAATATTTTTTTCCCAGCCATTTACGATGGGTTTTCACCCAGTTAAAATGCTCTCGAACAGCAATTTGTCAACAATTTCTCACGGATAATAACATATATTATTGTACTAAAAAATTAGATGACACAACTCGACAAAAATATGAGAAAAAAAGTGCTACCGGCATTAGGAGTTCCCTAAATTTGCCTAAATCCATAGAGAAAAAAACAGTTTCTGTTACCAATTTACTGGCACTCGAGTTCTCCGAGCTTTTAGTGGGAAATTTGTTAAAATTTGTAATCGCTACCGGTAATGACCCATGTTTTTAATGGCTTTGTAACTTCAAAATAAGGTAGATACTTAGATCCACAAAAATATACACTTTGTACCCAAACGACCTCCCCTATCGCCTAGAGCACGTCTTTCGCCGTTTTTTTTACCGCGTAAGTATAGATAAAATTGATTGATACAAATTTAAAGAATGTTCATTTGTCACCTGCTGTATTTTTCTACAGCGTCTGTACCTATTCATCATTATGTCGGTTGGTCTTATGTCACATGCAGCACGAACATGTCAAGATCGTGACGTGTGTGTATATAAGGGCTGAAAGGCTATGGGATGATCAGAGGACAAAGGGTTCGTATTACACGGAGACTTTTTCTAAAGTTCCTTTGTCCCTCTCGAAAATTCAAAGCAAAAAGACAAAACCCCTGTTCAAGAAAGACTTACATAATTCGCCTAGCTTCGGGCTAAGTTTAACGATCACTCTTCAAAGTTGTGGTATTATGGCATTTTAAACTCCGAGGCAGATTTAAAAGGGATGCTGTATTTCTGCCCTTGGAAATAAGTGCTGTCAACTGTAAAGAAAGGGGCAACCCCTGAGCCCCTGAAGGCATTTTTAAACAGATTTCATGGGAAGTTTATTTTTAAGGAGGGAAACGTTTTTTTTAGGTTTACTTTGACGTATTCGTTTTTTTATATATAGGGTATCCACTCAACTAGGAGACCAAAATTACATAAGTAATTTAATAATGGGTACCATTCTCCACTGTCCAGAATGTCGAGATTTGTTAACTCAAGCCAGGCCATTGAACTTTTCGGTACCAGTCTGAATGATTTTTGTACGGCTTTACGAAATTAGAACTCGAAGATTATCATTTAGAATGTCTAAAATCACGGACTCCACAAAAACTTTGTTCAGGCTTTGACTTGAATGTTCTCTCAAATGAATATTTTTGTCCTTTTTTGTCATTGCTTAATTCTTGTTTTATGTATGTGCTGTTCTCTTTCTGTAGGTATTGTTAATTTCATTTCATGTTATGTATTTTGTGCAATTGAGCATTGGTCCATTAACAAAAAAATAAAATAAAAAATTTCTGTTACTTATGCATAAATAATTTTACCAATTAGTGTAAGCATGTACATGTATTTTAATTCTCAACTACAAATGACATAAACATTGTCAAGTTAATTAACTTTTATGTAAATTAAAATTTACTTTTAAAGTACAGCTGAATTATATGTAGGAATACGAGTAGTTAGTTTTACTTCCAAAACCTGGAGCCAACAAACATATAAATACATTTACGGATTTATACAAAGCTACTGTTTTCTTTTATAAAATATAATGTCAAGCAAAATATTAAAAACATTTTATAATTTCTTCAATAGAAGCATAATTATTTTGTGACGTCATTATTAATGAAATTAATAAGAAATACTTTGTGTACACCACTATTTAATATATAAATATCAACATGTTATTTATATTTAATTGTTAAATATTATTGTTATATATTTAAAATAAGATAAATTTGAAAATTAAAAAAATAGAAAAAGTGTTAATAGTCAATTAAATATTATTAATAATCTTTTTAATAGTTTTCTCTTAAATTTATTTTCACATTAATATTTGGAATATACATATTATTAATAATAATAAAAAGTATTGTTTTATTTTTTAATCCTTGTTATTTTCTTGATTTTATTTATATTATTTAAAAATAATTTCTTTTTAAAATTCAAATATAAATTTATTATTTAATATTTCATAATCATTTTATTTAATTTTTTCAATAATTTTTACATTTTTAATTAATTACTTATCTTTCATCACTTACTGTTATTTTTTGTTTAAGTTTGTAATTTGTCTATTCTTAGATTATTGTTTTTCAATTTTTATTATTTGTATATACTTGTTATTATTTTTTACTACACTGTGTATCCTTTTGAGTGAAACTTCGCTTCCGAAATATGTTGACATTTATATAGTGGTGTAAACGAAGTACTTCTTATTAATTTTACTTTAAAAACATTTAAAAAAAATCTAAATTGATCTTTTAAAGTGTATACAATTTAAATGGTTAGTTAAATAAGCTGTCCTTACTAAATAACATCGGGACATAAACGTAGTCTAAAACTATACTAATTGCTTAGGAAGTTCACTAATATTATCATAATAAAACTCGCATTGACCCACATCGTTTTGCACCTTGTACAATCCATAAATAACTTGCACATCAAAGAGTTTGACGTTATTATTGTTATATTATGTGTACACCTGCTAAAACTAGGTAAATTAATTAAAATAGCCTCATTAACCTCACAAATTATTAGTAAACAAATACCTAGTCATAAATAAATTAAATATTGACACAACAACTGCTGTCCCGATACCCTGCAAATGTCGCTTATTCTAAAAACCAGCACAGTTTTCCTAAAATTATGCATGCAGTCAAGTAAACAGTGCAATTATTTTCGTATTAGAAACAGGTAGAAAGGTCTTGTGAAACAAGATATTCGAGTACAGGTTGCCTGTTGATGTTACCTATGTTCTTGGAACCATTAGAACCTTTTCTCTCAATAAAAATGTTCAACCTGTTTTTAAAAAGGTTGGTCATTATACTGAGGTCGCCAGTTGGTTGCCACATTAAAACGTCAAATAAATTCTCCTCTGGATAAATAAAAATGATTTTTTTTGAAAACGTAATGTAGGTTTTTTCATGCCTAACACACCCCCTGTTGATCAGGCTGAAATTTAAGGGCGCAAGAAATTTTCGGTCAATTGTGGGTAAAATTTAATGCGGACAAAATTACCGAACCGATATTGGATAAAGCAACATGGGGTGATGTTTCATGACAAGGTGACCAAGATTTGTGAACTGTCGTGGGGCTTATCGGTCTCAGTAAAAATGTGACTGTTTAAGTGACATGTTAAAAATCGCTGAGAAGGTCATCAAATAATGTACCTCTTTTAAATGGTAAAATAATAACTAAATCAGAATTAATAATTTTTTTACATAGGAAAGACTTCAAGAAATTTTTAAATTAGAGTTAAGAAACACCTAAGGTGTTTAAGTAATAATAATTATTCTGATTTTGCCAACCATATTTTGGAAACCAATCATTATTTTGATATAAAGAAAGGTTTAAATATTTAAGCACAAATATAATCGGTTTACAATTTGACAAATTTGAAATATTATAAATTAGAAAAAGTGTTAAATAGTCAATTAAATATAATTTTCTTCAAATGCTTTATAACTTTGTGGCATCATTATTAATTATATAATTGAAAATACACTTTGTATATACCACTTTATTTAAAATATATAAATATTTATATATTTTAAATAAAGTGGTATATACAAAGTGTATTTTCAATTATATAATTAAATATAAATAATAATCACTGTTTTTTTTATTTCATAATTGAATTTAATTTCATATTAATATTAATAATAAAGATAATTTATTTTTTAATTTCTAATATAAATGTCTTATTCAATATTTTATAATATTTTTTTATTAACATTTATGATTATTGATTAATTATTTCCTACTTTAATCATTTTTTGTTTATGTTTATAATTTGTATATTCTTACATTATTATGTTCTATTTTTATCATTTGTCTATACTTGACATTACTATTTTTTAGTATTCTGTGAATTCCTGATGAGGAAAGCTTCGCTTTCGAAACGTGTTGAAAAAATTCATTCATTTACAAAAATTTTAAAAATTACAATAAAAAGGAAAATGAAAATGAAATTTGTACACATAGTAGGTACTTGCACATACAATAAATTACTGATCAATGTTGCAACAATGATATTTTGAAATGATTGATTTCGTTGATGTAAGTAAGTAAGTCTAAAGTCATGGTGTTTGAAAGAGAGAGTACGAACACAGTGTGCAATATAGTTGTGAATGATGAATACTTGGAGCAGGTAGATGAGTTTGTGTATTTGGGAAGTATGTTTAAATTTGGAAAGACTGATAGGGATATTGAAAGAAGGGTGAATGCAGGAAACTCCATTAACGGAGGACTGAACGCGGTTGGCGCAAACAAAAAGTTGTCCAAGGAAGCGAAGCTAGCAGCCCACAATGGAGTGCTGATACCAACCTTGATGTATGGCAGTGAGGCATGGAACTGGCAGAGGAAGGATGAAAGTAGACTGAACGCTGTAGAAATGAGATCTCTGAGACGAATGTGTGGTAAAACCATGTATGATCGTGTGAAAAATATTGAGATTCGTAAAGAATACAAGGCTGATGGAGGCGTAGTGAGCAAGATTAAGAAAGGGACGCTTAGATGGTTTTGGGCATGTAGAGCGAATGAATGAAGAAAGGGGTGTAAGGAGAATATATGACGCGAATGTGAATGGAAGAAGAAGCCGGGGACGTCCAAGGAAGACGTGGCACGATCAAGTGAATCAAATACTTGAGTCGGGCCATGTCAGAAGTCGGAATAATAGAAGAGAATGTATGAGACGATGTATGAATGTGAATGAAGCAAGAGGTGTATGCCAAGATCGAGTTGTTTGGCGGTCCGTCCTCTCTGCCTACCCCTGCGGGGAAACGGCGTGATGGTTAGTTAGTTAGTTAGTTAGTTGATTTCGTTGACTGGCTGGAAAACCTCAACATTCCGTTCTGACCTCCACCAACTATCCTCCACCATTCGAAAAAGAAGTTTTTTTTAATGTAAAGTCCGTTATTGCTGAACATAACCTGACTCCTGTCTTAAAATGTTGCTATTTTTGCACTGTTATTGTGAATGTGTTCTCTTTGTATCGCTTTGTAAATGCTGCATAATATTTTATAATTTTATTAGATGAATGTACCTAAGGGACACTGTCATAATAATGTTACGAATAAATAAGAATATATATAATAATTATTTTTATAAACAATAATTATTAGCCTGAAACACTCATCCAAATTCCGAGCAAAGATAAATGTCGCCGACAGGACTCGAACCTGCACCCTTCTGATTGCCGATAAGATTAATAAGCCGACGAAGCTCAATGGTAGAGCATCTGACCGGCAATCAGAAGGGTGCAGGTTCGAGTCCTGTCGGCGACATTTATCTTTGCTCGGAAAGGTTTTTTTCAATTTGGATGAGTGTTTCAGGCTAATAATTATTGTTTGTAAAAATAATTGTTACCCTTTGCGCTATGCACAAAAATCTTGTCTTAAAAACTTTAGTTTATCAATTAATATATATATAATATGTTAAGAATGTATAAATAGAATATGTTTATAACTAGAATATGATGGAGCACTTTAGGAGTACCTCTGGGTGGAGTTAATTAATTATTTTCAAGTTTATTATAGTAAAGCGCACTTAAAGGGAAATAACGTAAAACTGCGCTATGTAAATGCTGTGTTATTATTATTATTATTGATAAAAAAATAAATAAAAATCAATTTTTATAAATAAAACAAAACATATAATTGACCGCTCAGTGTCTGAGTTGGCATCGCGTCTGGGTCTCACCCAGGCGTCGTGAGTTCAATTCCTCGGCTGGCTAAGTCCTCCATCACGATACAAGCAACATTTTCCGCTTACTGTGATGGTAGGAGGAGATTTTCAAATATTGTTAGGTTATTCGTAACCTGGGAATGTTTGTCTTTCTTAAAAAAATATATTTAATAAATGCGGAAGAGTGCAAGGGGGGACAGTCACCTTATAACGATAACTTTTATCAGATGTATGCGAATTTCAGTATTTTTGCTGTCAGTATATATATCTAGGTATTTAATAGTGGAGCACAAAAATAATAAAATTTTAATAATCTAAAAAAATGTATAGCGGGTTACGATTGTCTTGTGAGGCAGGTAACGTAAAGGTGTACAATGATAAAATATAATAAATATAAATCGCAGGTTGCCAGCATGAAAACGTACGAGTATAAAAAAATCGTACTTTCTTGCAAACTACCAATGCAAAAATAATGTTATCTACGCCTAAGTCGGTATGAATTTATCACAAAAATATATCATATAGGTTTTTTTTAGTTCCCGTAAAATAGAACAGGATGGTCACTTCATTGCCAGCGTGCATCGTGCATCTCATACTAATGAGAATCGGTCGGAATTTTTTGAAAAAAAAATCTTTTCATCCCTTCACCCCAGCACGTTTTCTAGGAGAACTTGATTAATTTTAACATGGAAGATGAGATAACCATTTCTTTTATCCAAACACAAATCAAGTTATGATGGGAACATGACACCAACTAAAATTCTTCGAAACCTCAACACAAATAGTTCAGTGAACGTCCCCCATAAACAAAAAATCAACAACAGCTACTAAAACTAAAACCCAAAGTTATTCGATCAATTATAAAAATTGGGACGATGTTTCTCGAAAACAGGGCTATAAGAAATCTATGAAATAATAGTATGACCATAAACAAATAATTATTCTAATAATATTTTTTGATAAATAAGCTTTTGATTGGGCAGGTATCAACTGAACGTAGGTAGTTGGTACTTGAACTAACCTAGCAAAATTAATTTATCATGCCATTAAAATAAACTTTATGTAAACACAATGAAGTACGAAATCCACCGCCCTTGAAATTTTATTTAATGATGTCATTTTAGCAAAAACATGGAAATCTTTTTCTATTAAGTGTTTGTTTTAATCGCTAGTATTTGATGTGCCGAAGTTATTACGAGTAAATATCATATTTAAATACATTGAATTGTTGAAATCGTTGTTGATGACTTGACATTTGGATGGCACGTTTCTTGGTTACTAGAAATGACAGTAAATCTGGTATATTATAGACCGGTTTCTCTAATCAAACCCTTAATTATTACTCCCCGACATCACTTGATAGCGGAATACAAGGATTCCGATGACGAAGCAACAGGTAAGAAAGTACAGACAACGGGTTTGGGTCACAATCCAAACATACCTTTCCCCTTTTCCCCACCTTCCTCTCCCCCTTCTCTTTCCCCTCCCCAATACCTTCAGCCTCACAACATTCCCCAATTGGGAATGCCATAGTCTCACTGGCTCCAGACGACTGGGAGCAGTTTGGGACTCTTGTGCGCTATTCATATTAAAAAAATACAACTTCCCGACAACTAAAACCCCGACTTCTTAACTTCCCGATAAACAAGAATCCTTAAAACATTGACAGATTAACTTCCCGATAAACAAGAATCCTTAAAACATTGACAGATTAACTTCCCGATAAACAAGAATACTTAAAACATTGACAGATTAACTTCCCGATAAACAAGAATCCTTAAAACATTGACAGATTAACTTCCCGGAAAAAAAATCATAGTTAAAACCTCCCCTAACCTAACGAATAGCAGATTATGTTGTTGATAAACTTATGAATGATCCTACATTTAAAAAATATGGGTGGCCAAAAACACATTCTACAACGATTATCTGGGATTATGTTTTATTTGTCTTATTATGCAAGGCTAAAAGTAAAGCAAGTAAACTGTAAAGCAAGGCTGCGTAATGTCACCGTGGTTATTCAATCTATACATGGATAATTGTATGCAAGAATTGAAAGAGGTGGGCTTG
>JAHDVE020012123.1:0-28091 GCA_022606495.2 Halesus radiatus
GAGATCTCATTTCTACAGCATTCAGTCTACTTTCATCCTTCCTCTGCTAGTTCTTTGCCTCACTGCCACACATCAGATTTGGTATCAGCACTCCATTGTGGACTGCTAGCTTCGCTTCTTTGGACAACTTTTCGTTTGCGCCAACCGCGTTCAGTCCTCCGTTAATGGAGTTTCCTGCAATCACCCTTCTTTCAATATCCCTATCAGTCTTTCCATCTCTCGTGAATATACTTCCCAAATACACAAACTCATCGACCTGCTCCAAGTATTCATCATTCACAACTATATTGCACACTGTTTTCGTACATTTTATTAAAAAAAAATTAATGTGTCAAATTTACTAATGTCGTTATTAAGTTCCGCAAGTTTTTATTATTGTGACAGCTGTTTCGGCGTTTAAGGCCATTTTCTAACTAAGGTTAATCCACATTGTGACTTATTTATATGATTTTATATACTCCTCCCCCCATTCTGATTTGGACGGGTTTTTAAAAATAGTGATTTATTATCGGTAAAACCGATTTAGTTAAAAAATTATTAAATTTCTCCGTTATGTGAATAATAGAATCTAAAATTATTTGCAGAACTTAATAATAATTATATTAAATTAAAAAAAAATAAAGAAACATAGTTTTTTATATTTACGAATATAAAAAACAAGGTTATAAAACTGTTACTCCACAGTGGAATGCTGATACCAACCCTGATGTATGGAAGGCATGGATCATCAGGCAGAGGAAGGATGAAAGTAAACTGAATGCTGTAAAAATGATATTCCTGAGGCGTATTTGTGGTAAAACTATGTATCGCCGTGTGAAAGCGTTGAGATTTGAAATAATGCAAGGCTGATGTGAGCGTAATGAATAAGATTAAGAAAGGTACGCTTAGATGGTTTGCGTTTGTTTAGCGGATGAACAAAGAAAGGAGTGTATTGAGAATATATGACGCGAATGTGAATGGAAGAAGAAGCCGTGGACGCCCGAGGAAGACATGTCGCGTTCAAGTGAACCAAATACTAGAGTCGGTCCATGTCTAGAAGAGTACGTATGAGACAATGCATGAATGTGGATGAAGCAATGGGTGTGTCCCAAGACCGAATAGTTTGGCGGTCCGTCCTATCTGCCTACCCCTGCGGGGAAACGGCGTGATCAGTGGCGTGCAGTCAAAAAGGCTGAAAAGCTACGCCTACCCTAAGATAAATGAACTATAAGGAAAACTTAAAGAATTTTTTTTTTTTATTCTTATTTAGTAAGGAACCATGTTTATTTATTCACTTAGCCATTAGGACATTATAAAATATTCAATTTACTGTCTAATAAATAAATAAAAACTTTAAAAACTACACACTGCTTACCTTTAATTATAGAGCAATGCACGCCATTCGACGTGATGGCTACTTAGTTATAAAAATTACAATGAAAATTTTGTTAAAATGAAACAAATATCAGTAAAAAATAAACTCACATACCCATTTTTTCAATATGCATCTCTTTCTGAAATTTTAACGCATAAATTTTTGGGACATGACATATTTCTTTGACCTCCATCGTTTGACGTTAGTCTGTCCTATGAGCATGTACCACTGATCAGGTTAGGTTAGGTTGCTATGTTACTATGAATGTAATTCAAACAGTCCTTACCACGACTCATTTTATTTTATTCATTGTATGCGGTGAACCATCCCAGCCGTGAAGTTTCGCGGTGAATTGCGAGCGGTGAATTTTCCTGGAACTCAGATCGACTGTTGGGGGCACAAATCAAACAAAACACACAATTATTTAAATGCCATGATGAAAAAGTGTAATGTAATCCTAAACGTGATTAGTCTACCGCGTGGGTATGCCGTGAGGTTATGGAATGTTCGAAAGGGCCTTTATGTATATTTTTGAGTACCTACTGCTTTGTTATGTAATAAAAACAAAACCGAACTTAAGTCATTAATTTTTATAACTTGCACTCAAGTCTACCTTACATAGTTTATTTATTGTATGGATTCTAGCTAGACGGTATGTTAATTCAAAATATTCAATGATGGGACTGAGAAACAAATGGGCCTAAGTTAAAAAAAAATATTTCGTTTTTATTGCTAAGGAATTAAAATGATTTTCTCTGTGACATGAGTAACCAATAAAATAGTATACCTGTGTTGTCTTATGGAATTGACCGTGTCCCCGAACTAAGTCCCGGGACCCACGACCGGGGACCTGTATTTCAGGGGGTGCTATAAAAAACCGTAGTTAGGTACCTTTTTTTTTTTTTTTTTAAATTTAATTTATTCAAAAAAAGATACATAATTAATAATTAAACAAGGTTACAATATTTTTCAAAAGTTCAATATTTATAGATGTACCCCTATAATTAAGCTGAGCTTGTGTGTATGGGGGTGTGTTATTTTTTTGTTCTTTGTTTATTTCTATGTTATATTATTCAGTGTATATTTTCAGTGTGTTTTTTAAGTTGTGTTTTAAATTTTTTTAAATCATTATTAATGTTTCCAATTTTTTCTGGTAATGAATTAAAAAATTTAACTCCAAGATATTTATAATTAAATTGTCCCATTGTTTTTTTGCATTTTGGAATTGGAAGAAATGATGTTTTTTTTTTTTTTTACATTAATACCGCACAAGAGTCTCAACTGCTCCCAATCATCTGGAGCCAGTGAGACTATGGCATCCCCAATGGGAGAATGTTGTGAGGCTGAAGGTATTGGGGAGGGGAAGGAGAAGGGGTAGAGGAAGGTGGGGAAATACCTGGCTATTCAGATCTGGTCACCAAACACGGCTAAAGCCATTTCAAGCGAAATGGCTTTTACTTGTGTTTGGTGACCAGATCTACATAGCCAAGTATTTCCCCACCTTTCTTTTTTTCCCTTCTCCTTCCCCTCCCCAATACCTTCAGCCTCACAACATTCCCCAATTGGAGATGCCATAGTCTCACTGGATCCAGACGGTTGGGAGCAGTTGGGACTCTTGTGCGGTATTTTTGTTAAGGTTGAAAGAAGACAGCGCCCTTGAGCTGATTTTTCCCGAAAACGGCGCTATACAAATCATCCAATTATTAATATTAACTATACTTTTTTTGATTCATCCTCTCACCAGCTGAGCTGTGCCCTTTTTGTCAATTGTTAAAATTATATTATTTAATTCCTTAGAACAGGCAATACGTCTAGCTAAGAATTAATATCGAACAGGCAAACATAATGCAACTTCAACATTACCTTGTATAAAATTTGTAAAATAACTCATTGACATATAAATCACTTTTATAGCGCTGTTTTTGTGAAAAATATGCGCTTCACAGTAATTATCACGTAAAGATTATATTTTACAGTAAAATAACGCGTTAAATTATCAAATTATTGAAATATTAATCTTAGATTCCTTTGCCTCTGAGCCACACTGTATCCATTCATCTTTTGGTCCGAAGGCCCAAATTGAGTGATTAGTCTCACTGTGACGGGCGGTCCAAAAAAACGGACAATAAATCATTTTAAAGAGGCTACCTTTTTCCTGCCTACCCTGTACCGTCTACCGGGTCCCACATGCCGGCCTCTGAGCACTAATTAGGTAGTCGGACGCTTTTATGTTGAAAAATTTGTTCAACCTTTTTATTGTTTTTTTTTTTTTTTAGTTTTCTTAGAGACTTCTAAATTGTTTTAAAATGGTAAGTATACCTGTTGCACAACCGCTGTGGGACAACCGCTCTACCGACTAAGCTAATGAGACCAGTTCAATTAACGCTGTCTTCATTAATATCATACTTTAAATTCAAGACTTGTCAATATATTGTCGATTAAATCATGGCTGCTATCTTCATGATGATTACAAAGTTCTACCCGAATATAAATGTAATCTAGATAATTATAATGATGTTTATGAGCTGCAATATGTTATTAAAAAAAATTAAATATTCGTTCTAGACCTGTAGAGAAAGTCAATAAATATCCAATATAAATAAAAATCGGATAGGTATATCCGAGACACTATCTATACCCTGTCCATCATTAGAACGACCTGAGAGCGCGCATGTCCTGCCCCTTTCCCCCACTACTTTCTCCGCGACTTGGTATCCACGTTAACACATTCAAAAACAGGATTTGTTTTTATTCTGTATTACCTACCTACAAACACAAATTTAACTCATTTTATGCATTTAAATAATTATGTTTATAATATTAAAATATACATATTGCATTTTATGTGGCATCAGGTTCATTAAAACAGCTAGGGAATTAATCCGAAATTGATAATATTATGATAATTTGACTGAACATCCACGGTATGAATGGGTTAATATCTCAGAAACGCGTGTATGGGCGGAGTTACATAGCCGTCGCAGCCGTGCGCGGGAGATGGGACGCATGCGAGGGGGTGGGTATGCGCAGTAGGAACCAAATTTGGAACTGAAGCAGGTTGTTCTTAAGTTAAACTCACAATAGATTGCAATTATTTTCGGGTTAAACTTTGTAATCATCGTCACCATTTTTGGAAATATTTTCCTTCAAGGCCTATGTCGTCTTTGGGGAAGATGTGTGGAGGGTCTTTTAGAGGATAGTAAGGAGTGAACCTGGGTCTTGAAGAGACCCATGTTGTAGGAGGGAGGAAACATAGAGGCCGGCAGATCATTCCTCAGCCGACCTGTTGAATACAAGAAGAAATCTTAGAAGCGACCTGTTCTCACATGACAAATGTAAACCGTGTACAAATGTTGTGCGTGCGTTTGACGTGTTTCCCGAGCACCGGTGCCGAAGGGATCAATAACGCTAGTTCCTCAGAGCATATTCCATTAAAATATCGGTAGAACAAGGACAGCATTCCTACCTGGCGTCTGTGGTTCTTCGATTTTTTATTCTTATTTATTTTATTTTAAGTGTTAATATTCAATTAATTATTATTAATAATCAAAAAATGTTTACCAATTTTTTATATGTTTTTTAAAAAAATTTCAATTATTTTTATTTTTTTAATTAATTACTTACGTACTCACATCACCTGTTTTAAATTTTTGTTTGCGTTTGTAATTTGTTTTATTTACTTATTATTTGTGTATGCTACACTGTAATTATTTTTAGTGAATTGTTTATCCTAGTGAGGGGAGCTTTGCTTCTGAAACATATATATTTATGTATTAAAACAGTGGTACAAACAAATCAATTATTATTAATTTACTAGCCTTGCTAGGGATTAAATATTTTTTTTGAATAAAGTTATGAAGTTGTGAATTCTTGATTGTCTTTTGAGTGCCATAATTGATTTGACAGCGAAAGTAATGCTTCGTGATGACTATTACTATCTCTAAACAAAGACAATTAATTTGGAAATTTTGTTTCATTCCACACTTTTTTTTTTCAAAATATATCTAAATAATAAAGTTCTTGAGTAGGTACCTACTTGTGTTTTCTATTTTGAAAATATACTACCGAAACAAACCTTTTTCTTTTGAATGTGTAGTCTGTGGCTAACCGGAGTGGTATATCTATGGACTAACCTCGATACAACAAATCGGTCTAGTAATTTTCGAGAAAATCGAGGACAGACAGACAGATATTCATTTTTATGTAGAGAGATTAACTATGACGCCATAAAGTTATTACGCAATCTTTTGAAGAAATTAAGTGACACACCGACCCCTTCCATCTCACCCCAAATTCCATTTTGTACCCTCCATTACCTTAGTGAGCGGCCTTAAATATAAGATTGCTATCAGCAAGTGCCGCAAGCACATAAAACACATTTTGCAATTCTTTGAAATAAAAATAAATAAAAGCCCTACAGTAGCAATAGGCAGCCCGCTCACTGGGTAGAGAAGGTGATTTCCACATTTATGCACCTCTAACACACAAAAATTTTACAATACGGTATATGGACTTAGTTCAGTGAATCCGCGCGTTGTCTCACGGTCGTTCTTCGCAACCCTACTGAGCAACTTTTCAGCCGAAATTTTGTCTCAACACTGTTCAAATGCACAAATACGCTCTTCCCAACGAAATTCTTGATCAAATTTACGATCAATTTAGGATATCGATTTTTGTGGATTAAGTTCCCCTCAACAAAGAGCAAGTTATAAAAAGTGTCAACAGGGTGAGCAGATGGCCCCGAAATATCAAATGTCATTATTAGTTTCCGGTCTATTTTACGCGAATCAAATATTGTATGACAAAGATTTATTTCCGTTTTCGTTTGTAAAAACATGTTTTTTGTATGTTTTAAATAAATCTGAAGAGAACCTAACTTATTTTTACTTATTATGAGCTACGCTTTGCCTTGTTTTTTCACGGACGAGAAACGTCAAATGTCAATTGTACGAAACCAACAAGATGCTTTCGCGACATTAGCAAAAGTCAAGCTTTATTTTAAACATATTTTAACGCACACGTTTGTGAAGTATAAAATGTTGGTTTATGTATTAGTTTTTAATACAAATGATATGTATTCTTAATAAATACAATATCACCTAATTTATGTTATTTTTACATTCATAATTTTTACTTTGATATCACTTTATTGTCTTAAAAGTGGGCAGATACTATTTTATTGCATATGAAAGTGGGCGGGCACTATTTTATTTCCTATGAAAATGGGCGGGCACCTTCATAGATAATTAAGGAAGTTCAACGATAAAAAAACGCTTCGAAACAGGCAATCGGAGCGAATGCTCAACAAAACACTTGGCTGATCGGTGACTCAGATTGATCATTCGAAAAGTTGGGAAGAACGGCCGTCAGTACCGCATCTTCGATTTTTTTTTAATTAATCTAAGCTTCTTAAGTGAAATAAACTTACTTAAACGATTTTCTATATGCGTGATTTTAATAATGACAAGAAGTACGACAAGTCAATTATCGAATTGTGTATTTAGGTCATAATGACAAAGGACGCTATAATTAAGTTGCCACTTAATTAATTAATCAAACCGTTGTCATTAAAAAATTACAATTAATCAGTACTGACAGAAATTAATCAATTAAAGTGGATCCAATTCGTAAAATTTGAACGAAGCCGTTTTGATTTATTAAAAAAAATGTATGTTATATTTTATGTAGTGAATTTCAGGCACAAATATTAAATTGTTCTCTGATTATTCCATAAAGAACTTATTTGCCACGTTATGTGATACAACCATGTCCGAAAAGGCTTCTTTTGACACTTGATACTCTATTATTTAATTTAAGCAAAGGTCGAGATTTGTACTATTTGATTAAAGTTCCTATGATGTTTATTTTAAAAATTGTAAAATTGTCCATAATGGAGTGCTGATACTAACACAGTGAGGCATGTAACTGGCAGAGGAACTATGAAAGTGGACTGAATGCTGTAGACATGAGATCTTCGAGGCGAATGTGTTGTAAAACCATGTATGATCGTATGAAAAATGTTGAGATTCGTAAATAATGCAAGGTTGATGAGTAAGATTAATACAGGGATGTTTTTTTTTATTTTTATATGAATACCCCTCAAGAATCCCAACTGCTCCCAACCGTCTGGAATCAGTGATATTATAGCATCCCCAACCGGGGAATGTTGTGAGGCTGAAGGTATTGGTGAGGGGAAGGAGAAGGGGTAGAGGAAGATAGGGAAATATCTGGCTATTCAGATCTGGTCACCAAACACGGCTAAAAGCCATTTAAGCAACGTTTCAATTCTGAATGGTGGTCTTTCACCAGGGCGATACTGACAGTATCTTCCATTCTGGAACACGTGCAAATATACTACATATTATTTTTAAATGAATTAATTGTGAAACAACACAAATTAATTAAATGAAATTTACTTGCGCACGCCGGGATTTGAACCCGCGACCTTCGGATTCGTAGTCGAGAGCCTTACCCCTCGACCATAGAGGCCGTCACTTAGATTTAAAGCGAATGAATGAAGAAAGAAGTGTAATGAGAATGTATGACGCGAATGTGAATGAAATAAGAAACTGGGGACGCTAGAGGAGGAGATGGCACTATCAAGTGAACCAAATAGTTGAGTCGGGCCATGTCAGAAGTCAAAATAACCGAAGAGAACATATCAGACGATGCTTGGATGTGAATGAAGCAAGAAGTGTATGCCAAGATCGAGTTGTTTGGCGGTCCGTCCTCTTTGCCTACCCCTGCGGAGAAACGGCATTGTTAGTTAATATTTTAAGTACCGCTTTTATAACCATCCCTTCGTAACGCTTGATACCATTTTTAACTAATATTTGGTCTACCGCCCGATTTCGCCGTTTTATAAACGTTCGTCAGATTACCGTTCGTTTTGACAGCTGTCAGTTGTTGCCTGACAATCGCTCATTTGAAACTGTGCACTATTTTAATTGAAGAGACGATACATAATTTGCGTTTGTTAAATAGATTGTGCGATTATTCAACATAAAAAAAACGGACGGGTAACGATCCGTCAACGAAACGGTTCGTTACGTAACAGAAAATTGGTACTTCCTATCACCTTTGCGATCTCTTTATAAAAATGATTGATTACTAATTAGTGTTTTTTCTTTGTTTCAGGTATGTACCCTTTTACGTAATGATTTCAATATGAAACTTTCTACGAAAATAGGTAAGTCGACAAAGTTTATCCCGTGATGTAGGTAGAGGCTAAAACGCCAAACACATCTTTGCTTAATACTTAAAATTCTTCTCCTTTATCTCGACAAAATTGGTAATAATTCTATTATTTTTATGGTGAATTATAAAAATACTATAGTAATGTTGTATAATTCGATAGACAGTCTATACCGCCTGTTCCAAACCGATTTGAACCAAACAACTACTTTAAAGGGCGGCACCACGATCTGATATGCATTCCACGTGGTAGAAATCACGTGTTAGCTCAGAGCACAGCATGACAAGAGGTATGGTACTGCTAAACAGCATCTAGACTCGCAAAAAATGTTTTACAAAAATAGAAAAAGTTGCATTGCAAGTGTTTTACAAAATATTTGATTAAAGAGTATTCTTGGTCGTGTACACCTTATCAGAAAAGAGGAGTTCTTGTGTCTGATAAGGGAGCCACAATTCTTAATTTGATAGGTACACAATATTTTATTTGCTTCTATTTATAATATGAAATATTTACGTACGTTTAATTTTATTTATTTGTTCTGATTGGTCATTAATACAGCGCAATTTAATGGGAAGGTTATCATATGATTTGATAATTATAAAGGTTTTGCATTTGATTTTATTTCTTGTCATTCCGTATAATTTCATACATATTATTTTTTTGTTCATGTGTACAGTAAATGGACGCTGTCTGTTATACCCAATAAAAAATTAAAATATACGGCCGCTCGCTGACGGTCCAGTAAAGAATCGACATAAACCGAATTCGTGATACCGAGAGCGTGCACTTTCATATATTTCTCTTTGGTATCAGGGAGCGGAAGTGGTATGACGTACTTCCAGTATACAGCAAGGTGTACGACATTTCAGTAACTTCATTCAAGTCTTTATTTTATTGATTTTAACTACGACTTTCCAATCACAGTGTAAAGCTATTCGACCGCAAGAAATAAGTATCTACCTTCGAGTAACAACCTACCTACTCCTCTTTTCAAATCTCCCGTAGAACCACTTGAAACTAAGTTATTTAAAAATCCCTCCCCAATATTTATCTTTCCAAGCCCACAGAAAGCCAGACGAACCCATTGGCATTAGATTCACAAGGTTGTACTATGTTGTATAAGAAATGACACAAAATCGGTAAGTCTAGTTTGTATAACGATCAGATTATCATATCAATATTTGCAAATACCTTCCGATAATATTTTAAATAAAAAAAATAATTAAAAACTTGTAACAATTATCAGAGCTTGTTTATTCAAGTAGTATTTAAATCATTTGGTTTATTACACCAAACTAAAAATCACGTAATTTTTCCTGTAGGGATAGGTAAAGAATACAAAACTCTGTTATAACACATATTTTTGCTATATTCACGTTTATACATCACACTTTTTTGTTATTACAACCCTTGACATGACTCGACTCAAGTATTCGATTCATTTGATCGTGCCATGTCTGAAGTACTGCCGCCTTCGGAACCATTCATTGGATAACACCTCTGCCATTGGTCACCACAAGTGGTTCGCTACGGTTGGTGATTCAGCAGGGGTTCCCGGATTCATGGGGTGAGGTTTGTCCAGGTCTTGGTGGCGAATGGGTCTGCGTGGTGGGCCGGTTGAAGGAGATCCTTTGACCTCTCCAGCTGGACTCTCGACCCATCATCTTACACTGCAGTGAAAGGGATAGCTGCATACTGGTCAGCGGCTGAGTTGCTATCGCTTTTGAGTCCCACCAATGTATCGTGAGTTTAATTCCTTGGCTGGCTAAGTCCTCCATCACGACACAGGCAACATCTTCCGCTTACTGTGACGGTAGTAGAAATTTTTTAAATAATGGTAGGCTATTTGTAACTCGAGAATGTTTGTCTTTCTTTAAAAAAAATGCTTATTCTATATTGTTCATGTTATGAGTCTACTAATCATTAAGATTTTAAGTCATGGTTTTAATTTGCATATAGTGTATATTTTCTCTACTGTACTGTTATTTTATAATTATATTAGGTTAGGTTAGTTAGTGCAAAGCGCACTTCATAAAACTGCGCTGAAACTGAGATAGTCTATTATTTTTATACGTCCGCTACTCCTGGACACACTAACCCCTAGATTCCTAACGTGGATGTTTTATCTATAGTTTATTTCTTTATTTGTCTATTAATTTTACATTAGATGCTCAATGGATTGCTCAATGGAAACTCCATTAATGGAGGACTGAAAGCGGTTAGCGATAACAAAAAATGTCGAAAAAAGCGAAGCTAGCAGTCCTTAATGGTGTGCTAATACCAACCCTGATGTGTAGAAGTGTGGCATGGAACTGGCGAAGGAAGAATGAAAGTAGACTGAATGCTGTAGAAATGAGATACACGCATGACCGTGTGAAAAATATGACCGTGTGAAAAATGTTGAGATTCGCAAACAATGCAAGGCTGATGTGAGTGTAGTGAGTAAAATTAAGAAAAGGATCCTTAGACGGTTTAGGCATGTAGAGCGGATGAACGAAGAAAGGAGTGTAAGGAGAATATATGACGCGAATGTGAACAGAATGAGATGCCGGGGACGCCCGAGGAAGACACGTCACGATCAAGTACTTGAGTCGGGACAGGTCAAGAGTCAGTATGAATGTGAATGGTTAGTTATTAGTTAGTTGATCAATGATAATATAAACAATAAGTTATGGTACAAAAATATCGCATTTAAATTAAATAATATTATATGGTATTCAAATTGTTCTGTGTAAGGTAAGAAAGATGGCTAGCTACTGTAAATGGTTTATTTGTTATGGTGCTTCGTACCTCACTTGAAGAGCATGTTTTGATGTGTTTTTTGGTGAGTCAGTACGCCCCATCTAGTGTTTCGTGTATCATAGCACCAAAGCAGAGTAATAGGGAATGTCTCCAGTCTCTATAGAGATGAGCTTCGGCTATATTCCGATGGATGGAGTCTTGTTCATATCCGTTCTGTCTTCGTTTTAAACTGTCTATCTGTCTGGCTTCTGCCTTCTGTCTTCCGTCTACGTCTATATCTAGTCTCTCATCCTCTCTCTGTCACTGAACAAAATATTCCTAGCTTCGTGATTTATGCCGATTTGAACGAAATTTGATTTATTTTTATGTACATATATATATATATGTGAAACTCCCGAAGTAGGAAAAAACAATATGACAGTTTAACGGATATTCTGAAGCTCCACAGTTCTCATGATGGAGAAAAAATCTTATAAGTATCGATTTATGCCCATTTGAAAGAAAAACTGAAGGTTTCATTTGTTTTTGTGTTTAATTTGTAGAACTGCATTTTTTAAAATTTAGTGTAAATCAAATTTAATAATGTTATTATTAAGTTCTGCAAGTATTTTCAGTTTTTATTGTTGTGACAGCTGTTTCGGCTTTCAATGCCATTTTCGAACCGCGGTTAATCCACATTTTGACGACTTATTTATTTGATTTTACTACTCTCCCCCATTCTAATTTGGACGGGTTTTAAAAAATAATGATTTATTATCGGTAAAACCGATTTTGTGAGGTTTTTACATTTATAATGTGTTTCCCCGTATTTAAATGATAATGTTTTCTTAATTGATTTATTTAAATGTCATTTAAAAGTGACCTATAAAATCCATTTCTTTAATGACCTGTAATTCATAATTAAAAACAAAAATAAATATAATACTTCTAATCCGTACTAGATATTTACTACACCTTAAATTTTGGAAAAAAATATCGTTTAGTTTGGTTGGATATTTTGACGTCAAATCCACGCGATTTCAACAGAAGTAAGGTAACTTGTGACCACACTGACGTGGCCACAACGCACTTCTATCGGTATGCTTCTTCGGTGTTTTTTCAACTGTGTACTGCGCTATGTGCACTTGCTAGTTATCTGCATTTTGTCATTGATCGAAGTAAACAGGTACTTATTGAGGAACTAAGTAAAATGTTTTATTCTGACAGTGGCGCACTGTAATATGCCCTGCGTACTAGCGACGAATTGCTTGTAATATGAGAATTTTTTACTTCCAATGAGTGGTGATAGCAAACCTGATGTATGGCAGTGAGGCATGGAACCAGCAGAGGAAGAATGAAAGTAGACTGAATGCTATAGAAGAGTCGAATTGTGTGAGAGATTTGTAATTAATACAAGGCTGATGTAAGCGTAATGACTGAGATTAAGAGAGGGATACTTATGTGGTTTAGGCATTCGGAGCGAATGAACGAAGAAAATAGTGCAGGGAGAATATATGACAAGAATATGAATGGAAAATGTGTGTTAAAACCATGTGAAAAATGTTGATATTCGTGAAGAATGCATGACTAATGTAAGCTCAATGATTAATATTAAGAAAGGGAGGCTTAGATGGTTTGGGCATGTTGAGTGGATAAGCGAAGATAGGAGTGTTAGGATATGCGAATGTGAATGGAAGAAGAAGCCGGGGACGTCCGAGAAAGACACGGCACGTTCAAGTAAATCAAATACTTGAGTCGGCCATGTCAGAAGCCGGAATAATAAAAGAGAATGTATGAGACGATGTATGAATGTGAATGGAGCAAGAATTGTATGCCAACATTATTTGTGAAACTTATTAATGATTTGTACGTAATTTCTGAATTGTATTCGACATTTACCTTAAAGGCGATCCACTTCCTAAAATTCGTACGAAATCACGCACTCTTTATGCATGTGGCGAAAAGGTTGAAATTGTAGATTCGTTCTAGAGGTGTATTTGACAAGCTTGAATAGCCATAGAATGAAACGCAGCAAATTTCACATCCAGACGCCTCATACTGTCATCCATTTTTCGATTTATATAAACATGGTTAAAAAAGCTCGTCGTTTTGTCTAAAAATAACGCAATATTTTATTGGCAGATAATCTGTTCAAACTTATGTGTGCTTCTTATTTTGTTAATATTTCAAAGCTCCATACTTATCGACATTTTTTTGGCAGAATTTAGAATAGTTAAAAAATAAAGAAGACCATCAGAAAAGCGACGTGAGCGTTTTTCTTGATCCAAAAGTCTTGCCATTCGGGCTTTAAATTCAGAAATTCGTATTCCAGTATTAATTCAAAATCAGATGAAATGGAATATACGATGGAGGGCAGTGTAATCAAGACAGAGCGCTATATTTTTACTGGTTGTCTCGGGGCTAGAACCAAAGGTAGTCAGTGTTGACATCAATTTCCATTCCAATCCATATGCAAGGCATTTCAGTGAATTAAAATAATATTAATTTATTTTGCAAAAACAGTTATAAAGTATAAAAGTATATAAGAAATAAGTAAAACAAAAATAGTTTTAAAAGCGTTATAAGTAGGAACATAATATTATAACATAATACTTAGTTAGTGCTTAAAATTATTGTGGGTCATGTGGAAAATATCCACATTTCCTGCGAGACAGTTAATTAACGTAGTGAGTCTTCCCAGAAGCATCACCATTGATAAGTTAGTTCTGCATCTGGGAAGAAACAGAAACCTGTGTTGGCGGCCTCGCGTGAAATTGTCAGGGACATAAAAGTCATATTTCAGCCAGGATGTCAGGTATTGATAATGCAAAGTTCAATAGTATATATATATATTTTTTTTTTATATGAATACCTCACAAGAGTCCCAACTGCTCCCAAACCGTCTGGAGCCAGTGAGACTATGGTACTCCCAAATTGGGGAATGTTGTGAGGCTGAAGGTATTGGGGAGGGAAGGAGAAGGGGAAGAGGAAAGTGGGGAATACCTGGCTATTCAGATCTGGTCACCAAACACAGCTAAAAGCCATTTCAAGCAACGTTTCAATTCTGAATGGTGGTCTTTCACCAGGGCGATACTGAGAGTATCTTCCACTCTGGAACGTTCGCAAATATACTACTCTATATTATTTTTAAATGAATTAATTGTGAAACAACACAAATTAATTAAATAAAAATTTGTATTTACTCTCGTATGTGCACATGTCTTCTCGAATTAAGACATTTTTTTCATTTATTTGTACTATCTTTTTTATTTTTCGTTTAATGTCCCGTACGCCACTGCGTTCTGTAACTCCCCCAGGCCCTAGGGAAACAGCCACTGTACAATATCCCGCGGGAGGATGTAATAAAATCCCGCCGCCATCTTTACCACGTATTTATCTACTGCGGATATAACGCCGTATAGCTCTATCTACATGCTCTATGCAGTGACGTTCTGAATATTTCATTGCTCAATTCAGATGGAGACAATTTTTTTTTTAATCGCTGGACAGAAATTGTCTAGATGTGTGATCAGGGGGTCTATTCCCCGTTCAATTCCTTAGGCTTAAAAACGTTTTGATTTTAATTTCGGTTCAGTTTCTCTCGGATGACAGCTGTCAGCTGTCATTCAGCGAATGACATTCATTAAAGTATCAATATTTGCATAGTTTGCAAGAGAAAAACTCTAACTAACTAACTAACTAACCATCACGCCGTTTCCCCGCAGGGGTAGGCAGAGAGGACGGACCGCCAAACAACTCGATCTTGGCATACACTTCTTGCTTCATTCACATTCATACATCGTCTCATACATTCTCTTCTATTATTTCGACTTCTGACATGGCCCGACTCGAGTATTTGATTCACTTGATCGTGCCATGTCTTCCTCGGGCGTCCCCGGGCTCTTCTTCCATTCACATTCGCGTCATATATTCTCCTTACACTCTTTTCTTCGTTCATTCGCTCTACATGCCCAAACCATCAAAGCGTCTCTTTCTTAATCTTGCTCACTACGCTTACATCGAAACCTAAGAAAAACTCAAAATTAAGTAAGTTGCCCATATAAAAAACAATGTTAATTATAAGAAAACAATGTGACAAGTAAAAACAATGTGCAACGGCAGGTGGCGGCATAGATAATCGATGTACCACCATACATATACCACGGCGGTAAATGTCACTTTTATAATAAAAAAGGTCATTACTATCTAGTGAGGTGAGTACCTTTTTACAAAACGCAATTCGTCGCTAAAAAGCGCATTTATTATATTAAAAAATAAAATAAAAACGAATTAAATTTCATTATAATACATATTGGTCAGGTAAGATTTGGTTTTCCGGCTAGTTTTTTTTTTATTTGTCGTACTTTTAATGACTTTAGATCAATGTTAAAAAGTGTGCCGATTTATCATGGAAGCGTGAACTCAGTGGCAGACCTCGGAACAAGCACCTTGTTGTACCATAGACCCTACATCAAATTGCCTGGGTTCTCTCTCCCTCGGAAGACGTGGACCTCATTAAAACGCGTCCGGTGCAGTCACAGCCGTTGTGCGTATATGATGCATAAACGGGGCCTGAAGGATTTAGAACTTTGTGAATGTGGACATATTCAAACAACAGAACACATCGTAGAAGAATGTCCTCTTCATCAGTTCCCCTATGGCACATCTGTGCTGAACCAAGTGACTCCCGATGTCGTCGACTGACTGAATAACCTCAGCACCCACTATGACCTCCACCAACTCTTCACCATACGAAGAAGAAGAATAGAACTGTGTGATCTATACCTATTTGAAAGATCGGCACTAAAATCGATTTCCAGAAAGAAATATTTCTATTGAATTTTTTTTAACTTAGGCGGTTCCCTCATGATCCGCTAATGAATCAACATAAAACGTCTTCCTAAAATGAACTGAACAAAATAATTAAAATTTTAATGCATCTATTTAGGTAATCATTCTAGTAAAGTAAATTAAAATGTAATAAATGTTTTGGAATTAAAAAAGAATAATGTCTCGCTGCATGGACTAACTAGCACACGGGTCTGCAGATGTCAGTCAGAGGTTAAATTAACTACTGTCTACTATGATCGCTCTTTTCGTGCGAATGGCTCGCTCATTTGGAATAAACTTCCCCTGGTTCGTGTTTGAGATTCGTGTACCGTTTAGCGATGAGTCGTTCATTTGTGCCGGCGCATTTTGATGAGCCGTAAGCGTACAACAGCTCAATTGAACTGTAACTCTTTTTAAACATACATCAAATGTTCGACAGGTTTCTTGGCATTTCTACAATGACGCATTCTAAATAAGGTCCTTTATTCTAATTTGGTTATAATCATCATATATGAGTTTACTTTCTACAAGGCTAAATTATCCCCACGACCGTGGGACTTGCAATTAATATTTGGCGCCATGACGCATCTTAAATAATTTGTTTTCAAGGATTCACAAATTCTTTAGAAGAGATAAAAATAATTACATCATTTATACGTGTGAAGGTAATGTACAGTACGTTAACGGCGCCTAGCAGTCGTGCATCTGGACGTTTTGTACCTACACCTATACGCTGGGAGCCGTATGAACTCATGAACTGGGAGTCGACTCTTAATATGTGCCAGCTCTTAAATGAGCCTTCGTTCAATTGAGTCGTTCTAAAATATTGAGCTAGTACCGTTTAAACAATTCGTGTTGCTAAATTATTCCACTCCGAGAACATATAATAGATTTAGCCATAACATTTTACTCCAAATTAGAATCGAACTCGGATCCCTCCATCTCCAACTGGTCCGCTGGACCACCAGCACTGACCCCCTCCATCTCCGCCCAAATTCCATCTTATACCCTCCATTACCTTAGTGAGCGCACTTGAATATAAGATTGCTATCAGCACGAGCCACTTGCACATATAACAGAGTTTACAATTCTTTGAAATAAATTAAATAAAAGCCCTACAGTAGCAATAGGCAGAACGCTCACTGGGTACAGAAGATTATCTCCATATTTATGCACCTCTAACCACAGTTGACACGGGAAGAGGGAGTAATGTTCCTTGGCATTGTACACAAACATTTTACAATACGATTTACAATCAGCTTTGCATTACATGTTGCATTGCGAGCGCTCTCGGTATAACGCATTCTTACAGCACTCGGTTTATGTTGATTCCTTACCGGCCCATTTGGCAGTCGCCTCAGAGTTGGACCAGGTAACTTATTTTTCAACAAAAGTTCAAGAATTGAAACTCAGCTTCCGTACCAAAAAAACCCAAAGAACGAAGCGGAAGTCTCTAGTATTCCGTAGCAGCGTAGAAACTTTTAGACGGGGAAGCGAATGGCGGTGACATCTAAGAGTAAAGGAAACAAATTAAAATTAAAATGGCATAAAATAGAAAACCGAAACAATACTATAACACAAATCATTATCGCTACATTATCCAAGCTACAATATTACATATTTTAGGAGTTAGTGCTGATATAGATGACGCTTTACTGTATAAATGGTGTAAGAAAATACATCAAAAACACCTGTTGCAAAGATCATGCATCCTCTTGGTTAATGAATGAGACTGATAGATGATTATGTAAGAAAAATGTTACAGTTTGTCTTGTGTTCCTCGTCGGTGCATTTAATTTAATAGTGGCGAGGATGGCAGGGCTGTCAATTAGGTTGTTAATGGTGTGTTTTATTTGTTGGTTGATTGCATATGAACATATAAAAAAAATGTTTATAAACAACAGGAAAATAACATAAAAATTATACAGGATCGAAACATACATTTACAATAGAAATACATAACAATGTTTTACAAGAGAGAAATAGCAAACTTGCCCTAAGTAATATTTCGACGGTTGGAGGCAAAAATCACGTGACACCCATTTTGGCACTTGCCTAGTTCACTCCGATCCACGTTTGTTTCCGATGATTTTGAACTGCTGTAAACAAATTACAAAATATTTTTTAAAAGGGTCAAAATAAACACTCTAACAAAACTCTGTTTTTGGAAACAAGCCTCACCTTTTTACTTAGTTTCTGTACTCGCACCTCTCCCCCTTTATTTTCGTTTCCCCCCCCCTTGCGTATTATGGCATATCTATGTATTATTTGCTCTGTGGTCACTGAGATCGAAGATTCAATTCCTTTAACGATCATTCAGGTCATTCACGGCCATGTTTTCGACCCTTTTCATATTTTAATTAAATTGTGATGAGTTGTAAAGCTTCACGGGTTGACGTCAAAAGCTGTAACGGGCCGAGGATCATCGTTTAAATGTCAAATTATCAAAATATGTATGCAAAATAAATATTATTTTTCAAAGGCTAAATCACATTGAAGGACTGGTGGTACCTAATGTACCAATAAATATATTCATATTATACATATACCGTTTGTAAATTAAAAAAAATAAATTCTACATTATATATTCATGTTGCCAACGTGTACCTGCTGATAAACTACAATAGTAGCTTAGCAGTTTTAATAATAATATTTTAAATTTACTAATTTGATAATATTTTAAATTTACTAATTTGATAATATTTTAAATTTACTAATTTGATAATTTTTTAAATTTACTAATTTAAGAATATTTTTAATTTACTAATTTGATAATATTTTAAATTTACTAATTTGATAATATTTTAAATTTACTAATTTGATAATATTTTAAATTTACTAATTTGATAATTTTTAAATTTACTAATTTAAGAATATTTTTAATTTACTAATTTGATAATATTTTTAATTTACTAATTTAAGAATATTTTAAATTTACTAATTTGATAATATTTTAAATTTACTAATTTAAGAATATTTTTAATTTACTAATTTGATAATATTTTAAATTTACTAATTTGATAATATTTTAAATTTACTAATTTGATAATATTTTAAATTTACTAATTTGATAATTTTTTAAATTTACTAATTTAAGAATATTTTTAATTTACTAATTTGATAATATTTTAAATTTACTAATTTGATAATATTTTAAATTTACTAATTTGATAATATTTTAAATTTACTAATTTGATAATTTTTAAATTTACTAATTTAAGAATATTTTTAATTTACTAATTTGATAATATTTTTAATTTACTAATTTAAGAATATTTTAAATTTACTAATTTGATAATATTTTAAATTTACTAATTTAAGAATATTTTTAATTTACTAATTTGATAATATTTTAAATTTACTAATTTGATAATATTTTTAATTTACTAATTTAAGAATATTTTAAATTTACTAATTTGATAATATTTTAAATTTACTAATTTGATAATATTTTAAATTTACTAATTTAAGAATATTTTAAATTTACTAATTTGATAATATTTTAAATTTACTAATTTGATAATATTTTAAATTTACTAATTTGATAATATTTTAAATTTACTAATTTAAGAATATTTTAAATTTACTAATTAAAACACAAAAGCCATCAAGAAAATTATACTTAAGACCCTGTAAGAACTAGCATTGTCGAAATATTTAACAAACTTAACATTATGACAATAAAACAATTATACTCTAAAACAATACTACTTTACATTCATAAATACCAACAAAAAACAAGAAATAACAACAATCACACATATTAGAAACACTAGCGCCCTTGAGGTGATTTTTCACAAAAACGGCGCTATACAAATCATCCAACTATTATTATTGTTATCTCAGAGTCAAAAACACATCCAACAAGGAACCACAAACACAACATTTGGACAAATACTATGGTACTAAACTCTACAACAGAATCCCACTATCCTTTAAAAATCACAACAGCCATAATAAATTTAAAAAATTAAATAAAACCCTGGATACGTTACACAGGGAGATCTGAAATAGAAAATACATTAACACCAAATACAGACTAACACCTAAACTACTCAACTGCACTTAAAACACCCCACCTTACAATTATTTTTTTTTTTCATCAAGCACATCAATTTAATATAATGTAATTTAATATTTTGTTAATGAAATCCTCAGCACGGGAAATCCAAGTAAAGATATCATAATTTGTTATGAAAAAAGACAATAATAAATCGTTGTTATTATTATTATTAAAGTGTTAATAAAAAAATAAAAATTGTCCATTTGATATGACTGTTTCAGAAACAGTTTTTTTTTGTCGTAACGATCATTTGTTTACGGTCAGAACTGATTAATGACGGTTTATTTCAGTCCACAGTGCGATTAATCAGTTAATGTGATTAGTAGATTATTGTCGAGTATGTAATTGTATTTTTTGTCGTCAAATCATTACTTAAGTGCTTGTAATTTTTAAATTACACTTACCACATCGATTTGCTTTTTCACTTACTAAATTCCACCGCGTAAATCCTTTTCCCCGTTCCTCGAAACCCATTTTTTTTTTGGGAAAACATGCTGTTCTCATACAGTACTAACTAACTAACTAACCATCACGCCGTTTCCCCGCAGGGGTAGGCAGAGAGGACGGATCGCCAAACGACTCCATCTTGGCATACACTTCTTGCTTCATTCACTTTCATACAACCTCTCATACATTCTCTTCTGTTATTCCGACTTCTGACAAGGCCCGACTCAAGTATTTTATTCACTTGATCGTGCCACGTCTTCCTTGGACGTCCCTGGCTTCTTCTTCCATTCACATTCGCGTCATATATATTCTCCTTACACTCCTTTCTTCATTCATTCGCTCTACATGCCCAAACCATCTAAGCGTCCCTTTCTTAATCTTGCTCACTACGCTTACATCAGCCTTACATTCTTTACGAATCTCAACATTTTTCACACGATCATACATGGTTTTACTACACATTCGTCTAAGAGATCTCATTTCTACAGCATTCAGTCTACTTTCATCCTTCCTCTGCCAGTTCCATGCCTCACTGCCATACATCAGAGTTGGTATCAGCACTCCATTGTGGACTTGTCTTCGCTTCTTTGGATAACTATTTGTCTGCACCAACCGCGTTCATACAGTACACTTTACAGATTAACTTATTACTTTGTTGCATTAACCAGCGAAGTTTTGTAAATGATAGAATGGAAAGACAGAGAAAATATTTACATAGATAATATTTAAAATCAATCGGGGGTATATAAATTATATATTTTTTTTAATCATTGAATTTAGAACGTCAATAGAATAAATAAAAATTAAAAAATTGAATAATCTTTAGACTTTTAGTAAACGACAATAGATGTCTCATATAAATAAAAAATCGGATATTAATCCGAGACACTGTCTAGTTTGCAATTGTGTTCGTGAAGAACTTTGTAATCATCATAAAGATAGCTGCCAATAATATGGGATTAAAAAATATAGGCTGATATTGACAAAGTCTTGAATTTGAAATATGATGACATAAATTGAGCTGGTCTTATTAGGTAAGTTGGTGAAGCGGTTGTCCCGGAAAGACAGAGGTCCTCGGCTCGAGTCCCAGATGCGACTGATATCTTTTTTATTTTCTGTTGTTTTTTTTCGGTTTCATGTTTCATTTAGGCTGTGTTAATATTATCTTCTTCAATGTATGAATGAATTTGTAACGATTGGAACTATTTTGACATAGGAAACACTTCTAGAAATTTTAGTATTAGAGTTAAGGAACAACTAAGGTGTTAAATAGACAAATTTGAAATGTTTGAAATCAGAAAAAGCGTTTATAGTCAATTAAATTTAATTCAAATAGCCATCTCTTGAATTTATTTTCATATAATTTATTTTTAATTTCTGATATGAATTTGCTATTCAATGTTTTATAATAATTTTTTATTAACATTTTTGATTAATTACTTACCAGCTTCTTACATTATTGTGTTCTATGTTTATCATTTGTCTGTACTTGACATTATTATTTTTTAGTATTCTATATATTCCTGATGAAGAAAGCATCGCTTTCGAAACACGTAGATGTCTGTGTATTTTAATAAAGCGGTGAATACAAAATAATTTTAATATTTTTTTATGAAAAATAACATAATTTAAATAAAAAATTATCCAGTTTCAAAAAAACACTAAAATTAATATTAATAATATGGACTTACATGGATATCGTAAAATCCAATGACTAAATAAAATAAATTTTAAACCAAGCGATAAAAACAAAATAATACACACAGCAGGTGTAGGGAATTATAACTAACCATGCAATTTAATTTTTTCTGTTAAGAATTTTACAAATTATTCCGAGGATAAATGAATGAACTTAGATAGACTATGATCTGTGGCTGTGAGGCTGAGGATGTTGGGCAGGGGAAGGAGAGAGATCAGAATTTTTTTTTGAGATTTCTCTACTGAGGGAGTATGGCTACTACCCGTGGCTCTATCCTACCGAATTTCTCTTAGGCATGCTCGGAATGAACCATCTGCGGGTCAGAAGGGATGTACACATTGTTACACATTTCTTCAGACTGATTCGCGGATGGTTCGAAAATTCGGCTATCATGGAGAGCTTTCATTTCTATGTTCCCGATGGTTATCTCCGTCACCGACAGCATAGACTGTTTTATCTCCCGGCCTGCAGGACCAACTGGCCAATGGTCATACCGGTGGGGAAAGCAATCTTGCTGTTAAATAGAATCACTTCGGATATGGACATATTTAGCATCAATGAAGCTGCGTTTAAACATAAAGCTTTGTTGCTACTTGTATAATACCAGTATGTGTTGTATTTTTTTTTTTTTACACTAACTCCACACAGGAGACCAAGGAGGAAATAATTTCCCTCAAGGCCTATATCATCTTTGGGGATGCTGTGTGGAGGATCTTTTAGAGGATAGGAAGGAGTGAACTTGGGTCTTGAAGAGACCCATGTTATAGGATGGAGGAAACACAGAGGCCGGCAGATCATTCCACAGCCGAGCTGTCGAACACAAGAACGAGTCGTAGAAGCGACCCGTTCTCATGTGACAAATGTCAACCGTGTGCAAATGTTGGCCGCGCGTTTGGCGTGTTTCCCGACTATGCACCGGTGCCGAAGGGATCAATGACGCTAGTTCCTCGGAGCATCTTCCATTAAAATACCGGTAGAACAAGGACAGCATTCCCAGCTGACGTCTGTGCTCCAAAGATTGCAACCCGTTTGTTAAGATAGGCGAATCTGTCAAACGGACCGCCCGTTTCTGCACAGAGTCAAGGGTTTTTTTCAGATATTTTGGGACTCCCGACCAGAGATGGCTGCCAAATTCTACAGTGGGGCGCACTTGCGATTTGTACAAGGTCAGCAGTTGTGTACTATCTGCAGTATCTGCGGGCTCTGTACAATACGGCCAGCTTCTGAGAGGCTAACTTTACTCTGGCTTCGATGGAGCCCCCATACCTGAGCTGGTCGCTTAAGGTTACACCAAGCATATCAATGGAGGGCTTGTTGGGAAGATTAGTTCCATCAAAGGAGACTAGATTGTCATTTCGATCCCTTTTAGACGTAATCAGACATGATTGGGTCCTTGAAACATTAAATTCGACGAGGTTATTCTTTCCCCAAGAGGAATGCAATTTTCTGAGATTATATATGTCTACCTTCTTTCTTTTAATTTTTATTATTTTTTATAAGTAATTATTTAGAATGTTGTACATCCTGTTTTATTTAATAATATCTTTAAAAATCGCTTAAAATTTTGTTAATTCTTTAAATGAATAAAGAATTGGATTGAATTGAGATGGGAAGAAAGAATGTTGGGCTATTCAGATCTGGCCACCAATCACGGCTAAAACCATTTCGAGAATTGTCTTTCACCGGGGTGATACTTTGAGTATCTTCCACATTTAATTCGATATAAAAATAAATCTGACGTCACAAACTATTTCATCGTGCCTCCGCGAAAATAACGTTTTTGGGGGCGGTGGGGAGGGGTGGCGTGCGGAGAGGTTGTTTCCCGTTCGATCTCTCCCAAGGGGGCGATGTAAGAAAGTAGAAGAAGAGAGTGAAATGGTGGCGACTACCAAGTAGAACCGCCACCCGCATAGCTCCTCCTGTACTTCTACGGCGGCTGGGGTACAGTCCGCTGCAACAATCGTCTGAACAAAAATAATTTCTTACGAGTATATTATATTAAATTTTTATTGAAAGTTATTGAATCTTTAAAACTCATTATATACTTTTTTTCGATCATTAAGTCGATCTTGGCATACACTTCTTGTTTCATTCACATTCATACATCGCCTCATACATTCCGACTTCTGATATGGCCCGACTCAAATATTTGATTCACTTGGTCGTGCCATGTCTTCCTCGGGCGTCCCCGGCTTCTACTTCTATTCATATTGGCGTCATACGTTCTCCTTACACTCCTTTCTTCGTTCATTCGCTCAACATGCCCAATCCATTTAATCGCCCTTGTCTTAATCTTACTCATTACGCTTACATCAGTCTTGTATTCTTTATTAATATCAACATTTTTCACACGATCATACATTGTTTTACTACAGATTCGCCTCAGAGATCTCATTTCTATGGCATTCATTCTGCTTTGATCCTTCTTTTGCCAGTTTCCTGCCTCATTGCCATACACCAAGGTTGGTATCAGCACTCCATTGTGGACTGCTAGCTTCGCTGCTTTTGCACAAAGTTTTGTTACCGCCAACTGCATTCGGTCCTCCGTTAATGGAGTTTCCCGCATTCACCCTTCTTTCAATATCCGTATCATTAAAGTTCCTCTTTGTGGCAGTTTTCTCTTAAGGGCGATTGTGCAGTGAATTTCCATTAAAAATATTAGAAAATATGACAAAGTTGCTTTATAATAATAACACGTTATAACGTTACAATGCCCCTTTAAAATTCCGCGTTTAAAGTTCACGCGACCGAATACTACTGTCGAAGGGCAGCCCGATATTCTTCGTGTTCACATTATTTCGCAGCCCACTGTCGCCTAGAAAGTTTTGTATTGTGGATGTAACTGCTTACCATGTCTGGGCCTGTCTACCTACTAAATAATTCACTCCCCGCCGGGGTAGTCAGTTAAATTACGGCGTACTGCTGTCTCTTATCTCCTGTTTCAATTTAGGTGCCTTTTTACGACGGGGACGTGAGGGTTTTGACAGTGGCCATATTAAATTATTGCTAATGTACGTTTCGAAAGCTGCGTAGTCAAATTATCGCTGAATTTGCGTCGTCTCTCGATTAAGACGTGGATTATTGAAGTCATCGACACAGTAATATTTTTATCATTAAACATCGGATTCAGAATGTCGCTCAGTCAATTTTGGTAATATGAACATATTTTGTAGTTTTTTTTTAATAAAATATTTGTACACTAATATGTTAATATTAGGCAGATTAAGATGATAAATGAAGGTGAAATAGGAAGGGTAAGATGGGATCCAAAGACTTACCCCTAATCCCTATTTCTATACAACGGTCAACGGTCAATGCAGCATAGTTGCTCTGCTAATTGGCGTGTTCTGGTAAACAGAAATTCTCGCTTTCGGAGCATAAAATAGTGCATCGGATATCCCAGGAGTTTACATATTAGGAACATATAAGTATACCTCTTTAAACAGAGGTGGATTACATATGGTTCCAGAGATTAACTTAAAGAAATGTTTACCTAAAAATATTTTTCGGCGGCTTCTAAGGTAGGAGTCGGGATGTATATAGGAATGGATAATTTATATACTCTCTCAATTAAAAGTAACGCACAATCCTCTGGTAAACGGAAGTTCTCGCTTTCGGACCATAAAATAGTACGTTTGATCTCCCAGGAGTATATATATTAGAAACGTATAAGTATCCCTCTTTAAACATAGGTGGATTATATATGGTTCCAGAGATTGACTTAAAGAAATGTTTACCTAAAAATATTTTTCGGCGGCTTCGAAGGTATTGCAATTGAACATTCTTGCGAGGAGTCGGGATGTATATAGGAATGAATAATTTATATACTCTCATATAAAGGTAACGCACAATCCTCTGGTAAACAGAAGTTCTCGCTTTCGGAGCATAAAATAGTACGTTTGATCTCCCAGGAGTATATATATTAGAAACGTATAAGTATACCGCTTTAAACATAGGTGGATTATATATGGTTCCAGAGATTGACTTAAAGAAATGCTTACCTAAAAATATTTTTCGGCGACTTCTAAGGTGTTGCAATTGAACATTCTTGTGAGGAGTCGGAATGTAAATAGGAATGGATAATTTATATACTCTCTCATATAAAGGTAACGCACAAACCTCTTTTGAACTCTTTCTATGTCGAAAATTTAGATGTGTTCAGAAGGGGCCCAGATAATAGAACTGTGAACAAGTGTTTCATATGTTTTTTAAAATTAGTTCAAGTCCTCCATCAGGTTCTCGCTTACGGTACATAAAATAGTGCATGGGTTCTCCCACGAGTTATAATAATTATATAATGATAATTTGACAATGTTTCTATAGCGTCGTTTAGTGATCAACATCACCCCAAAGGCGCTGTAAATTTTCCTTGTTAAAATGCTTTCTGAACTCAAACAAATGGAAGGTCATTCCATGAATGTGGACCCAGTACATTTGATTTAATTATTTGAAACTCACATTGTTAACCAATAAAATGTAAGAAAGCTTTGACTGCTCAACTGCGAACAAATCCCATTTTAGGACAGTCAAATTGACAAGTTTAGTTCATATTAAGTGCCACTATACAAAATAGAAGGGAAAAAAAGCTAGTATTGACATAGTATGGTAATATAATATATATAGAAAAAAGTATATTAATTAAGTATAAAGAGGTGTGAATGTACAGAAAAAAATTATGAACGTACTTATGAAGAGATGAGAAAAACAAATATTACAGAAGAAACAATTTTGTATATGTGTTTGATAGGTACTGGTTGGTGCTATGAGGAAAAAAAATGCTCTTAAATTTGAGTACTAAAAAAAAGATAATATTATTGAGAAATATTGATAAGATTGAGTTACGTATCACTCAGCTCTATGAGCCGACGACGAAACTCATGGATGCAGCCCGAAGAGGGCGCAGCAAATAGTTGTTGAAAGCAATGCTTAGAAATTTACCAGCATTCGTGCAAGAGGGTTCAGCCAGTCCTTTCGACGCATCAGACTTGGCCGACCTGAACGTGAGTTGCCTTTCAGTAACTGTTAACTATCATGAGCAGCAGTTTTTTTGTTTTTTTAATTTTATTTCATTTATTTTGAAATTCAATTTCCAAATTGTACGAATGATAAAATTAAATAAAACCGTTAACCGTTTTTTGCTCTCTGTGAATAACTTTAAATAGATACATAATGTAATTTTTTTATTCTTTTCGTAGAAAGCAATTACTTTGTGGTTTGACATATTAATTAAATAAAACAAACACTTTGTTTTAAACCACTTTTTTTTTTTAAATTTTCATCTTTGGGGATGCTGTGTGGAGGGACCTATAGAGGATGGGAAGGAGTGAATTTAAGCCTTGAAGAGACCCATGTTGGAGGGTTGAGGAAACAAAGAGACCGGCAGATCATTCTACAGCCGAGATGTCAACACAAGGACGAGTCGTAGAAGCGACTCGATGTGACAAATGTCGACCGTGTGCAAATGTTGGGCTGTGCCAAGTTGCCAGTTTCCCGACTGTGCACCGGTGCCGAGGGGATCAATGACGCTTGTTCCTCAGAGCATCTTCGATTAAAATACCGGCAGAACAAGGACAGGATTCCCACCTGAATTCTGTGATCCAAAGATTGGACTCCGTTCGTTAAAATAGACGAATCTATCAAAGGGTTATTTTTCAGATATTTTGGGGCTCCCGACCAGGGGTGGCTGCCAAATTCTACAGTGGGGCGCACTTGCGATTTGTACAGTCCTTTGTACTTGATCCTCCAGGCGTTCCTGTCCTGCGCTACGTCAACGGCATCCGTC
>JAHDVE020012124.1:0-27275 GCA_022606495.2 Halesus radiatus
AAAAAATCTGACGGCCTTCGTAGTTACGGCTCTGAATCCGGAGGTCACGGGTTCAGAACTCGGCATACGCAAGTGAATTTTATTTGATTAATTTGTATTGTTTCACAATTCATTCATTAAATATATTATATGAAGTATATTTGTCGCATGTTCGAGATTGGTAGATACTTTCAGTATTGCACTGGTGAAAAAGCACTATTCATAATCGAACCGTTACTAAAAATAGCTTTAGCCGTGTTTAATGCCCAGATCTGAATAGCCAGATACTTCCTTACCATTCTCTTGCGCATCTACTTCCCTTCTCCACTACCTTCCCTCACAACAGACCCTAATTGAGTATTCAATAGTCTCACTGGATCCAGACGTTTATTGAACAATTGGCTCTTGTGCGGTATTCACATAAAAAATAAGTTTTCCTCTTTTTTTCATACCTATTGTTTTTCTTTGAGTCGCACAAAATTCTCTAATAATTTTTAATGAGGTCGTCATTGTCCCACTGGCCCCGGCTGGTGAAACTCTTGTGAAGTATTTATAAAAAAATTCAGTTCATAGTTGAAACCGTGATAATGTTTAGTAAAGCCATCAAAAAATAATCACCCTGTAGTATAAGATGTTTTGCTTCTTATATTAAAAACTTCACCTGAACCCAGTTAGAGGTGAATAAAAACATCAAGGAAAATAAGAGCACCCAGTAGAAAAGTTTCATCTCACTAAATACATTTCAATTTGAAAATATCTAACATTTTTTCTAAGTGTCACCTAAATTTCCGTTAAAAGCATTTTATAAAGTTGTTCAATAATTCAATGCATTCTTAATTTGTTCCGATGGGGCGAAATTCAACGTATTAAAACGGAACATCATCGAAACATAATTTCATTTCCTTGAAAAAGTTATTTGTACACTTTTTATTTAGCTATTTCTTTTACATAGTGCCTGTTTTATATTTGCCTTTATATTAAATTAATATAGGAATACCTAGGGAGGGGGTCGTTATCGTTTATTCATACGGCGAACTAGGATGGTTTAGCGACACCTCATTATTTAAATACAGCGTCAAATACCTCAGGGTTACCAAAAGCAACTTCCGAATCGCGCGGTTCTTAGGGTAAAATTTTACGCGTCATTGCTCTAAGAGGGTTGGGTAGTTTTCTTCAAAATGACTAAGGTAAAGTGTTTTAATGAATTAACCGTTTTAATCATCCCCTACAACTTTCTTCTGGAAAATTTTCAAAACTTCATGCCATGTCTCCAGAAAAAGGCAGAGGGTAGATTTTGTAATAAAATTTTATAATTTAATATTTATGGATGGGAGAAGAAAAAACTTTAAAAAATGTCTGGATATTCAAATCTGGAGGCCTATTCTCGTTCTTTTTAATGAAAATTCCTTATCCTTTTCCTTAGGCTTAAATACTTCCATATATTTATTTATTTATTTACGCCCATTACTGGTTGTTAGATGGACATTTACAAATAACAATGAAAATATTCATATGTATTATAATAGATAATATAAAAAGAAATAACATAATTTGACGCTTTTATTCAGAGTTAAATAGTTTCAAATAACCTAACGCTACTTGATAAAAACACCATACTAATGCATGCTTAAACTGAAACATTGATGTGCCAAATATGTTAACAACATCGAAGTATTTATTCCCCTGATGTTGAATCTGTCGCATAGGGTAATAATATTGCGACGCTGAAGTTGAATTGTCTCAATAAAATATTAGATTCTCTTTTGTCCTACGACGTACATGAAAAGCAATCAAATATAGCAGTTTATGGGTATAGTACAATGAATTAACAATCTACGCTCGGATATTTTTTCTAAATTTAATAAATGAAGTAGATAATCATAGCCTATGCATTCTCTTGGAAGGCCCATTCTAAAAGTTACGCATATCAAATTTTTTCGTTAGATTCTTTCAATAGAGTGTGAATGAACTTCATAATTCGGAGACCAAACTGTGGAATTATATTTGATATAACTCCTCACTGGTGATATATACAATGTTTTTTATAGTATTGATATTATTGAAGTCACTTGATACTCCTAAAATAAAGCCGAATATTTTCAAAGCTTTATTATATATGGCTTCTATACGCTTAATAAAATTGAGTTTCTTTTCAAACCATATACCCAAGTCATTAATTTTCGAGACAGAAATTAACGAAATATTACTAATGGAATAATAAAAAATATTGGATTAATTTTTCGGTAAAACTTGATAATTTGACATTTGCTTATGTTTAGTTATTACTTGTTATCCTGACACCATATAAAAGTCTAGACAAGTTATCTGACAGCGTATGACAATCAATAACATTTTTTATTACCTTTTCAGATCGTCTGCGAACATTTGCACTCGATCATAATTGAAAATATATAACACATCAATAACAAATAACAAAAACAGTATTGGCCATAAATGTGATCCCTGGGGAATATATATATATATATTCAGAATATATATATAGAATATAGAATATATAGAATATATAATATATATAGAATTCCCGACACTTGGAAAGTCATAATCGATCAAAATTCCCCGATAACATCACTTCCAAAATTATTAGAATTACCCTCAACTTCCTTAAATAAAAATAACCCGGTTACTATGCGTAAACAGCCTATTAAATGTCCCACCCCTACCCCCACCCCTTTATCAACACGCGTTCTGCGTCCTAGACTATTAAAATGATTTGCAACCACTTAGGTTTTGACTTTTGGATTGAACGGACACGCTCAAGCGATCAGTTCAAAACAAAACTCAAGACATAAGGCCTCTGAAGATGGACAATGTGATTTGTCCGAAACGTCAGGAGTTAAAAAGTCCTTCTAAGGACTACATTACGCGGGTAAACCGAGAAAATTATTCTACATATATATATATATATATATATACATATAGATCCTGTAAATTGGTACTGTAAGTTTAAGGACATAAGCTTTAAACTTACAATACCAATTTGTTTTATTTCATATTATGTACTCCCGCCAACAAACAATTCATCTCAATATTGAGAAGTATTTATTGAAAAAGTGTTTTTTTTCCAAGAAATTTAAATTGGCGCTATGTGTGAACGCGTAGCACGTTTCGTTTAATCTCATAGATAATTTAAAAAAATATTTTTATATATACTCGTATACGTCTTTGGTCTAATTTAATTTCAGAATACATTCTTTATAAAAATAATCTTGTTCTAAATAATTAAAGTTTTTTTTAAGCTTCACGTTTTGGAAGTTTTATTAAAATTGTGGGAATGGGAAAAATATGCTAAAAACTATGTGCAGAAATAATAATAATAATATTTATTTATTTTAAAGACACATTATTTAACAAAATGTACGAAAGCTTTGACTGCCCCACTAGAAACAAATCCCATTTAGTATATTCAAATTGATGATACAAATTGTGTATACCAGATAATTTGAGTATAGTCTAATAGTTAAGTATTTATGAAGAGATGAGAAAAACAAATATTATGTAAACAATTATATATATATATATATATGTGTTTGATAGGTACTGGATGGTGTCATGAGGAAAAAAAATGAGTTTAAAATTAAGTGCAAAAAAAAGGTAATATTATTGAGTAATATCGATAATATTGAACTACGTATCACTCAGCTTTATGAGCCAACGACGAAACTCAGATTGCAGCCCGAAGAGGTGGTGCAGGAATTACTCCATTCGGAAGACCGTTTTCGGTCTTTAATATTTAAATATAGAATTTGCATAATAGCTTGGTGGCGAATTTATCGTTGGGTTTTCGTGGCCGGGTAATTCGGCATAAAATGGTTCAAAAAGTGATTTAATTAGTTCCTTTATCAGGGGAACGTTTGTGTCTTTGCTATACATACGTTTTTATTTATTATTATTTATGTAAAGTTGTTTTATAAAATAACATACACATTTGAAAACTTCGGAAACTAAAAAATGCATATTGTGAGGGATAGTAGTGTTCGTCAAGTTGACAAATAATTAGTCTTTACGTATAAATGTATTGTTGACAGTATGGAAGATCCACAGTTCCTGGTATTTAGGATGAACGAATTATGTATGAAGAATGAGCTAATGATGAATGTAAGTAAGTCTATATTTGAGGTGTTTGAAAGAGAGAGTAGGAAAACAGTGCGCAATATAGTTGTGAATGATGAATACTTGGAGCAGGTCGATGAGTTTGTGTATTTGTCAAGTATGCTCACGTGAGATGGAAAGACTAATAGGGATGCTGAAAGAAGGGTGAATGCAGGAAACTCCATCAACGGAAGGCTGAACGCGGTTGGCGCTAACAAAAAATTATCTAAAGAAGCTAAGCTAGCAGTCCACAATAGAGTGCTGATACCAACCCTGATCTATGGCAGTGAGGCATGGAATTGGCAGATTAAATTAGACTGCAGGGTGTAGAAATGAGAACTCTGAGACGAATGTATGGTGAAACCATGTATGTGGGACACTCCTGTAAGACCAACATAAAACATTTACAGCTGATTCAAAATGCCATGGTAAAATTGCTAGTAAGTAAAACAGTTTTTAAGCAAAGGCGAGACATTGATATCATGTACAAATCAATTAATCTATTACCTGTTCGTGGTCTTTTGTGGCATAAAATTCTACTGCAACATATATCTGAAAGTCCGTATAAGGCAGTGGTGGATCATGTACACAATACACGTTTCACACAAAATATAGGAATGATAATGCCAATATTTCAAAATAAATATGGTCAACGAACCCTTGAATACATTTTACCATTTATATTTAACAAATTGCTGTACGAATTTAAAAACAATTGTCCTATGATGAAAATCTCACTGATGTTAAAGTGTTGGCTTTTGGAAAGTAACCTTGTGTATTGATGGTAACAAATATGACGGTCTCCTTGGTTGTATAGCTCCTAGATATCTGGTGTATTTACTGTTACGGTGTTAATATTATATTTAAGTCTATCCTCATTGTAACCAACCTGTACTGCTGTTTTATGTATATATGTATATATTTTTTTAATGTTTATCTCTTAATTTATTTAATACTTACAGATGCTTTGATATTTCTGATATTTAGGTAATAGTTATATTTTTGTAATATTAATGTTTTTATAATGTTGATATTTTTAAAAGTATTGATGTTTTTATAATATTGATATTTTTATAATATTGATACTTTTATAATATTGGTACATTTATAATTTTGATATTTTTTATGATATTGACATTTTTATAATATTATTTAAATCGGTGTTATAAAATTGGACTCTAGTATCTCAATAACAAAACTGTAATGCTTTTACCATTATTTTTTTTCTTTAATTTTTTTTTTCTCAACTTATGTACAGCACAAGATGCATGCGCCTAAATATAATAATTTTTGCCCTACATTTGTATGATGATTGTAATTTATTGTTGTATTATATTATATTGTTGAAATAAACTCCTGCTGACAAGCTACTTGCAGTGGCTTAGCGGGTATAAGTTCCCACTGTATATAATTAATATTATACAATAAAAAAAAATTAAATGTAGAGAGAATGAACGTACATGCCATTAAAAAAAAAAACAATTTTCATTATTTTAGAGGCAGCTTAGAAAATTATTTGTGGATTTATTGTTTTTTTTTTATTTATCATATTTGGTATGTACTCGTAAATATGATTACGTCAATAAAAATACAAAAATAAAACATAAAATAAAAACTTTTTCGGGTCGACATTTTAAATTACGTAAGGAAAATTTGTGTTCCAAAGTAAATTGGTTGTTTATAATTTAATTTAAAGTTCAACATAATGCTTATTTTAATATTTAATAAAAATATATATATCATTATATATTCAAAGTAGACGGGTTAAAACATTTTTTTACATCAACGTTAGCTCCCCAAATAATTGTTAAAGGTGCCTTTAAAATCACGAAAAATCAATTCCTTATAATTTATAAATAAATTATTTCTAATCCGTACTAGATATTTACTATGCTTTTTGAGAAAAGAAATCATTATCTTCAGGTGAGTATTTTGGCCCCAAATCCAAAATTAAGTTTTGTATGAAACCGGCCGCGCAGCCGTTCCTCTTAACTCTACGGAGTAATTAGCAAAATGTTTATGGTTTCAAAACACAATAATCCTTAAAATGTAATCCTTTAAATTCTATATAAAATACGTACTGAAATTTTAGAAAAAACGATCAAAATTGTCTTAACTGTCCACAAATTATAAGACATTTTTAAAATGTCAATTAGTATATAATTAATATATGTGTCTAGAGTATAAGTAACAATGAATGTGAGGTATGTTTTGATTTTTCGCCTCTGAACTTATTACTTAGAATGTTACTTACACTACTCTATTCCTGTATTTGTTCGATTTATTATCTTTGAACATACTGTGATGTGTTTTGCACCTATTTATTATAACTAACTTTATATGTGAAAGTCCATATAGGGCGTGTATTATACAATAAATAAATAACTTCTGGTATAGAATTTACAGGTACATTTGTGGTAGTTAGCAACCTTCAACGTGATGTTTAGGGCCATTTCCATTGAGCACGGTTTACATACTCCGGTTCCAGTATTCACAAATATTATATGATACGGGTACTTACTTGCCGTCGTTTATATAGTGATTTCGTGGTTATTGAACTATTGATTACGTAACTGGTCAATAATTTACGCATAGTACGTAATCAATGTACTGTAATATGTACTGATTAACTCCGTTTTATTTGTGAAAGCCTTTTTTGGATAATTTTCAAGTAGGTAAGATAAGACGGTTGTGTGTGGGTGGGTGTGTGTTTTTTTTTTAATATAATTTAAATCAAATTGAATAATGTTATCATTAAGTTCTACATGTATTTTAGATTTTATTATTTTGACAGCTGTTTCGGCGATCAACATTATCAAACTGTTGTTAGGCCACGTAGAGTTGACTGATTTCTATGATTCTATTTACCCCTACTTAATTTCAATTTTTATTGTGACTAAAATGATTTATTACCGGTGAAACCGATTTACTGAGAAATGAATTCTGATAATGGATTCTCCACTCTGTGAGGTATTTACATTTGGAATCTGTTTGCCCGCATTAAACGCAATGTTTTATTAACTGACCAGCTGATGTGTACCCGGCCATGCTCGGGATTTTTTTTTTTCGAATAAAGTTATGTATTTGTAAATTCTTACTTGTCGTTTGGATGTCATAATTGATTAGATAGCAAAATTAATGTCTCGTAATGAATATTAGTATCTCTAAATAAATAAACCATCATTTGGAAAATTTATTTCATTCAAAACATTTATTTTTTCAAAATATATTTAAATAATAAAGTTCTTATGTAGGTACCTACTTGTGGTATCAATTTTAAAAATATTCTACCCAAACAAACCTTCTTCTTTTGAAGATTTAATCTGACGTTAATCAGAGTGGTATATCTATGGGCTAACCTTAATACAACATGGCGCGTTCAAAGATATTAAAACTAAATTTAAAACGTTATAGCAACAGTTTTACATATTGGATTTCATTAGAACTACTTTAAGAAAGACAAATATTATTTTTTATGTACACAGATTTGTAATTACGTGAAAACTATTGACTTGAATTATATTGTTTTGGTATTTCTGTTCGTTTTCTTACAAAAATTGCAAAAATATCAATACAATTTTTTACTGCTTTTTTAAATGTATTACATTTTTAAAAATTCAATCTAAGATCAAAGTTATGAATCGCAAATATATCGAAAATTCAATTACGCCACCCCAACATAATTTTTTTTTCTCCAAAAGATTCTTTTTAATCAGGATTGTCATTTCTAAAAATTGAAACGATTTTTTATTTGGATTCGCCGTTTATTAAATTAACGTTATCACAATTGAAATAATTGTAATTGATATGGTCAAATATGCAGGGGATAGGAAGGATAGGATAAAATAGGAAGGGTAAGATGGGATAAAAGACTGATCCCTATTTCTCCATAAGCCTCCTTTGGTTGTCAATACACTGAGCACATAAATAAAATAGTAAGAATTCGACATAAAAAAACACAGACGATATTCATCTGCGGCGGGATCACAATATGATAGATCGCGGCGGTTACAAACACAATAAAAATATTGCGGCGGGTTGCGAGTGCGAATTAATGCCAAGTAAACGATATCACATCGGACAATGATGTGGGTAGAGTCGATGGACTAGGTATGGATTACAATGGAGTAGGTTTATAAGGATGCGTATTATTGTGCAAATCAATCTTTAGGCTATCCAAGTTTAACCGTTACCGAAACGACCATTATTACCGTATAATTAATTATCAAATGGACGTGAGGTTTCTATGATAAAATGTATTACAAATTGTGGATAGATGGGTTTCATTTCTCAATTTGTTAAAAAATTGACTTACAGATTATATATATTGTATTATTACTAAAAATAAGAAGCATTAAATAACTTACATAGCGAGGTTTTAGAAAGAATCGCCTCAATTGCTTCGTGCAATCACTAATTTTACTTCAAAATACATCTTTTGTATAATTAATACTTCTCCAAAAATCCCTATTCGTAAATTCTTATCTTTTGTAGCAACAGTTCCTTTGTCTCCATAACAATGAGTTAACGAACATACAGCATTATTACCGTACAACCGAACAGTGCAAATGTCAACAGTTAACAGTTAGTTGCTGCGCCACAATGTCGGGGCTTGGATGTCAAACAACTTAACTACAACAGAATTTAACTAGAAACACAATGGGAATTAACCCTTTCTTATAAACAATTCTCCTAAAAGGGGATGTAATTTACTCTGCGACATTATACCCGATACTTGAAAGAGTAATTATTATTATTGTAGAATTTTCATTTCGCAAAATGCTTTCCAGCTGGAAGAATTTAACTCACGGGGTAGGTACGCGATTTAATTATTTGCTTTGAAATTATTTACCTATTATCAAGTTACTCGTGACTTATTTTGACTTATTCCAACTGCCTAGAGCCAATTTAATATATCTCCTGCGGCGAAACAGCATGATGGATAGATGCTACAGACATTTATTACCGTTTAAGTTTATTCCTAGTTATGAGATAACAAACATTAATTTAAATATGATTCAATGCCACACTCAAACAAGTATAAAAATTTACTATAGTCAAGACGTTCACCAACATAATACACGACAACACCACAAACTACACATATCAAAAATACACTCGACAAAATAAGGACTGAAATCATTGGAATAGATTGCTTACACCAGCGATAACAAGTTGCCTAATGAATTGAGACATGTTTGCGCTTCAAACAAATCTCGAAATGATGTTATGAGATCTCATTTTATAAAATGCTATTGGAAAACCATTTATTAAAGATACCGACTGTATCGAACGTATCTACAGAGTAGATTTATTTAAGTCGATAAACTTATTTACTTATAACCAAATATAAATTATTGCACAACACATGCAATACCGAGCCGAGAGCTTGTATTGCACCACAAATGCAATATCAAGCCGAGATTGCACTACAAATGCAATCTATTCGATTACACAACTGCACTATAAATAGCGAAGGCAAGGTGGTATGTGCCTTCTTTTCACTTCAACCGCAGAACAGACAACATGTCCCCCCTATGATACCTCAACCTGCCACTACCAGACAAGAACAGTCTTCTACACCCAGCAACCGCTGACTTCACCACTCGCTACCTCAATGACTGACCATACTGGTTGGTGCCATAGCTCAACTTTGCTCGGAGCGACAACATCTCTATTGGGAAACTACCAAACGCCTTTCTCAAAAGAATTCGAAAATCAAAATAGTCGTGCGTCCCTGTGTTCCAATGCCTTAATATATACCCACTTTTTCTTGTGCGGATCCTACACGTCTCGTACACAAACTCTGTTTTGATAGTCGACCTTAAGCTTTACAGATTCTGATGTAGGTATATTACTTCCTTGTTAAACAGTGTTATGTATTTCAATTGTAACTGTATATTGCGAGTATTTCCATTTATTTATGCTATTTTCATTTACATATTTGCTTTGAAAATTTTGTTAAAGTTAATATTATGTAGCAAAAATTAACAGTCCCAAAATGAGTTGAATAGATAACTTATAGGAATGCAATATTGTTGTAAGTCTTTAAATAAATAAATAAAAAATTAAAATCTGAGTAGGCAACTTCTTCATCTCTGAATCAAATATTAAATGTAATTACTTAATTAAATATCGTACTTCCGCAAATCCACCGCCATACGTCCTATACACTAGTGCACACGCGTTTTTAAGTACTATTATAAATGTTAAGTTACAAGAATATTATACTGAAGGTTTTTTATTAAACAACCAGCAACCATAGTAAATATTGAGTTTCATTAAATTTAAAAAATTTACGTAATCGCAAACGCAATATTTTCAGGTATTGGCCTATTAAAAATTATTATTAATTATTTAGTAGTTAGGAAAATGTTTAAAGTTTCCAATTAATTTCTTAAATTATATATTGTGACATACGTACGAGAACTTTAGATAAGACGTTTAAAAAGGCCTTCACTAGCTTTCAAACCGAACCTCTTTTGAACATGTTGGTATGTATTTCATAGAAAACAGATCAAGAATTTTATTTACAAGAAACGTTAAACATTTTTCTAACTAGCCGTTAAATATTTAGAGAAACATCATTTATTTTATTAATTATAATTATAATTAGATGATTTGTATAGCGCCGTTTTCATGAAAAATCACCGCAAGGGCGCTGTAAAATTACTTGCTAGGGTTTATCATTATCATGTACAAGCATATATAAAAATATAATTACCTGGCAGGTTACTCCAGATTAACACATTATTTTATACAGGATTAACTACGATTTTAAACGCACAGGACACAATATTTGAAAATACTACGCATCGCATGGTATTGAAGTCACTGTGTAATTCTGTTTGATATTGATTTTATATTGGGTCAGTGTTTATTTGTAAAAAAAATGTGTGTGCATATATTTTTTTTTAAATTTAGGACTAAAGTTTAGATTTGAAAAATGTCGAAAAAAACTTTAAAAGTATTCTCAATATTTAACCGATATTTTCGATGACATTCATTTACATTTACAAATATCTATAGTCATTTGCAGATTATGAAAACTTTCCTGTCATTTACTTTAGGTAGGTACTAAAGGATAGATTCACTATGTAAAATAGGTATGCAACGGTACCATTCATGGTTATGACTTTCCGAAAAGATTAGTTTTAAGCTTCGCTCTGAATTCTGTCAAGTCTTTAATCAATCTTAAATCGTATGGTAGTTTATTCCAGGCTTTAGGACCTGAGACGCCGAAAGCACGCTCAGCAATCTTAGTATCTACTGTGCACTTCGGTTTCTTCAACCTGTCGTATTGCACAACATATGGGTTATATTACTCAGAGGCGTGAATTCCACACAGTTACATTAGCACTACCTCCCATATTTTACTCAAATAAAAAGTAAATAATATTTAAAGTTTACGAAAATATTACTAAGAAATTACTTTACATTTACTTTCAAAAGTACATACAGCTATAAATCGTAGCTTCACGCGCGCCCCACTTATAGCCTTAATATAACGTGTCAAAATCAGGAACTACGTATGCAAAATGTCACATTCAAATGTTTACGGAATTCTGCACAAAAAATGTCCATGCGTGCTCAATGCGCATTCAAGAGAAGACTCGTTAATGTTAATGTGGCTAAAGGCCGTGCCTATTGATACAAATTACAAATGTATCAACAAGTGCCATCTGTTGGTACCTCTATTGATTAGTACAACTTTACTAACGAAATAATTTTCTTGTTATGTTAGCTTTCTTTCATACAATTGGGCGATCGAAAAAAAAAAAATTTACAATAAAAAACACATAAATTTGTTGTAGACCACTTTTATTTTATCAAAACTCTACCGGTTTCGGAAGCACCCTTCCTTCATCAGGAGAATATTAAAACTAACTTATGATATAAAATATTGACAAGACATATAAATTTTAGGTGTTGGAGTGGGGGGTAAGCAAATGGGTAGGGGTAATTGTAGGATTTCCGGGAAGAACAGAGCGATTTATTGGGAAAATATTCAGAATGGGACTAAAAGATAAGTTAATTTGGTTATTTAAAATACTAGCATTATTATTAAGGGATTTTCTAATTTCGAGTGCTTCTAAGTTATCCAATTTTTTGCTTTTATTGTTACGGTGAAGAATTGTAACCCCTGTGTCCTTGTTAAAAGTGTGATCTTTAGAAATTAGATGATTGGCAAATTCTGAGAAGTTATTATTATTTAAGCATCTTAAATGTTCTGTGACTCTAATATTTATATTTCTAGTTGTTTTACCTATGTAGAACGATGGACAATCATTACAACATAGTTGGTAAATACCTGAGTGGCTTAATTTATGTTCTCTATCTTTAGTATTTTTAGTAATTTACCTAAATTGTTATCAGTATAGAACGCGGGTTTAATGTGAGAAGGAAATTTTTTTGTGCTACTTGAGGAAAAGTTGGATATATATAAGATTCTGCGCCATTGAACGGGATTTATTATTTTATTATTATTTTCAGGTGTATTAAATAAAAATGTATTTGTTGAAATTAGTTTAAGTTTCTTATTGAGGATTTTATCAATTAAATTTGTAGAATAACCATTATTTAGAGCAATTTGTTTAATTTTTGTAAGTTCTATCATCTGTTATTTCACGATTGAATTCACGATTGAATCCACCAAATATCGACTGAGGCGAGCAGCCTAACCATTCTAAAATTAACACGTCCGTAGAAAGTTATCGAATAAAATATCAATTAATTTAATCATTGAAGAAGATAATATTAACATAACCTAAATGAAAGATGAAACCGGACAAAAGGACAGAAACTAAAAAGATTTCAGTCGCATCTGGGACTCGAATCCAGGTCCTCTGCCTATCCGGCTGTACTGTTAGAATCACAAATGTCAAAACAAGGATGAGCTTTACCGTAAGTAATGTTATATTCTATTCCTAATAAACCATAACCAAACATAAGTAAGCAAATTATGTACCTTTCTAGATAATTTAACTCAAAGAATAATAATAGTATTGATCATTAACATTATCATAATATCCCTCTTGATAATTAGTTTGCTCATGAATGCTGAAATTTCGTTCATTAATAATAGTTTATTTTTATATTGAACCACAATTATATAATTTAAAGTCGTCCAAATTAAGTTTTAATTTCGCAAAAACTAAAAAAATCTATATGTAAAACACAAAACAAAATCGGGAAATAAAATTTCCATACTAATTCAAAAACAGAATGCGCATGTGACGTCAGATGTTCCAAATACAATGGTACCAACATAACAATGTGCTTCAATGATATGATTTTATATTCACTTTTAAATAACTATTTAAAATTCTTCACACAATTATAGATAATAAAAGTTGTATAGCCAGAACCGTCGTTTGTTGATCTATATGAATATATATTTTTAAAGCCATTACATTTTTCACCGGAGTTCCTTATTTCATTCAAATATAAATAGTAAAATTTTGGTAAGAATGGAGAAAGCAACCTACCAAATAACAGTCTAAAGCGTGTTCCAGTAAGCTAAAAAGATCCTAATAACTCTTTCACGACTAGCTCAGCATTCTCGAACAAGTCGTATTCTTTCTTAGTCAACTTTTCTTCGCAATAAGCGCTCAATGGTTTATTCTCCCGTCTCACGTACCTCGCTAATTACGGCTCCAATAATTGCCCAGCACGTCTATGAAGATATATCACAAACTAACTTGGCTTAACTATCCACATCAATAAGTCGTTATACTAACTTCAACTTGCCAAATATTATCATTTAATGCTAATAATTCAATTGATGGTTCAGTGAGAGAGGGACGATAGATTGGTATTAAAGGTACAAAAAAAACACGATGAATAATTTAAAATATTTATAAGCCTTATTTTTTTTAAATATAATATAATTATGTATTAATTACTAGCTAATGAGTACCGGCCTTGCTAGGGATTTTTCACTTGTCATTAGGATGCCATAATTGATTTGACAGCGAAAGTGCCTATCTCCAAATAAAGAAACTTTAATTTGAATATTTTATTTCTTTCCAAACGTTTATTTTTTCGAAACATATATTAAATAATAAGGTTTTTAAGTAGGTACCTACTCGTGTTTTCTGTTTTGAACATATTCTACCCAAAAAAAACTTATTCTTTTGAATATGAAATCTGTGGCTAACCAGAGTGTTATATTTATGGGCTAACCTAAATTAAACATGGCGGGTTCAATGTTTTACATACTAATGTTAAAACGTTATAGCAACAGTTTTATATATTGGATTTCATTCAAACTACTTTCTAAACCTTCCCCGCACTAATAAAAACAAGCTGTGCTATTTTCAGCGAAACCGGTAGAGTAATTTTCGAGAACATCGAAGACAAACAAACTTACATTGATTTTTATATATACATAGATAACTGTTAATCATTGAAGATAATATTAAAAACTCCCAAATATAAGCACGAAACCAAAAAGACATAGAAAAGAAAAAGTGTGGCAACTGGGAACAAAAAATATTAATCCTAGACTTACAGAAAAAGTCAACAGATGTCCCATGTAAATAAAATCGAATAATTATATCCGGGACAATATCTAACGAATACAAATTAATTCTGGCAGAATCTTGTAGTTTTTAAAAGATAGAAGCAAACTAATATGGGATTGAGGGTGATATTAAATGTTCTTAAAAGTCGGAGTATGATACCGATATAAATGACAGGATGAATTGAGGTAGCCGTATCTCAGTTGGCATAGAGCGCAGGTCCCGGATAGACCGTGAGCTCCTGGGTTCAAATCCCGGCTGCTATCGTTATCTTTTCTTTTCTCTGTCTTTTCGGTTTCATGTTTCGATTTAGTAGTTGTTAATATTATCTTTAGTGATTAAGGCGATGCAATGGGAAGTAATGCAAAATCATGTGTTTTCGGTTTGAGAATTTGATGGCCTCGAAATATCATAGATGCTTTAATTAAATACTGCAAGTAGAGCGCACCTTGGCCTTTTGTTTATCCGGTCATTTTTTTGGTGTGTCTTTTTATAAGCCTAGAAAAATATAAAGTATCAGATATTAAAAAAAATGTTTAAAGCGCAAACTCTCCTACTTACGAACCCCTTTTCCGATATTGTCGTATCGTTCATTACGGTCAATTAAGTTTTATAAAATATGGCCGTAAAACATTTTAATAATTATGTCTAAGCTTTACAGAATAAAATAAAACACGCATTTTGATGATGGTTTTTTGCGTAAATCGAAACATGCGTCCGATGTTAACCGGGAATCTCAACCTTGTCGCCACCTGCATAGGGAGCGCGTGATGTCGTTGGAATTTTAGGAAATAAATAAATAAAATTATTGTGTTTAATTCGAACAGCTGCCTCGCCGTTCAAGGCGATTAGGACTACTTATTTGGATGATTTTATTTACTCCTACCTAATTTTTTTTCTTTTCATGGAGTTCATTATAATGTTCTTAAATATTTTCAGTAAAAACCGATTTACATAGAAATCAATTACTATAATTATTATTGTTTATTCTGCGAGGTACTTAAATTTAAAACCTGTTTTTCCCGCTTTTAATGATGGCAGTTTTTTCGTTTTTGTTTTATAATGACGTGAACGCTATTTAAATCAATGCATTTGAAAGTGAATGTGAATGGAAGAAGAAGCCGAAGAAGACATGGGACGATCAAGTGAACCATATACTTGAGTCGGACCATGTCAAGAGCCAAAATAACAAAGGAGCATGTATGAGACGACGTATGAATTTGAATAAACCGAGGAGTGAGTGCCGATACCGGGTCGTTTGGCTCTCCGTCCTCTCTGCCTACCCCTGCAGAGAAACGGCGTGATGTTAGCTGGTTATTTAATTCCCTGAATTATTTCAAGGCATTACATTGTTTAGATTTCCTGAAAACTCGTGTTCAAAATTCATGGAAACTTCATTAACGGAGGATTGAACGCGGTTGGCGCTAAGAAAAAGTTGTCCAAAGAAGCGAAACTAGCAGTCTACAATGGAGCGCTAATACCAACCCTGATGTATGGCAGTAAGGCTTGGAATTGGCAGAGTAAGGATGAAAATAAACTCGCTGAGGCGAATGTGTGGTAAAACCATGTATGATCGTGTGAAAAATATTGAAATTCATAAAAAAATGCAAGGCTTATGTAAGTGTCATGAGCACGATTAAGAAAGGGAAGCTTAGATGGTTTGGGCATGTAGAGCGAATGAACGAATAAAGGAGTGTAAGGAGAATGTATGACGCGAATGTGAATGGAAGAAGAAGCCGGTGACGCCGAGGAAGACATGGCACGATCAGGTGAATCAAATACTTGAGTCGGTCCATGTCAGAAGTCGGAATAATAGAAAAGAGTGTATGAGACGATGCATGAATATGAATGAAGTAAGAAGTGTATGCCAGAATCGAGTTGTTTGGCGGTCCGTCCTCTCTGCCTACCCTGTTGGGAAACGGCGTGATGGTTAGTTAGTTAATTAGTTAAATTAAATTGCCTGTAAATTGCTTAGCTATGCTAGGCTAGGCTAGCCGGTTAGTACTTACCTAAGGTCATTAAATAAATAAATAAATAAAAAATAATTAAATTAAATTAAAAATTCACGCATCGGTGCGCAAATGCGTCCACAGCCCGTAACACTGTAAATAACCGAAGTGTAAAATAAAAAAAACGTTAATATTTATTAAAAGCTTCTTACGCTTTTTAAGGTAATTTTATAGATATTTTCGAGTCCTAAAATTCATTTTATGAATACTTTCCAGTCCTAAAAATTAATACCAATGATTCAATAAATATCACCTCTTCTTGTGCCACCAATCATCTAATAAACGTAACATCAATAGAAAAGGAGAAACAAATAACCATGTAAAACTATCATCTCTATAAATAAATTTTTCTAAAACTGTGTTCATCTGAAGCGACCTGCCAGGTAAGTATGTTTTTCTGTATCTGTTTGTACATGATTAGTTAAGAAATATTTGTACAGCGCCCTTGAGGTAATTTTTCACGAAAACGGCGCTATACAAATCATCCAACTATTATTATTATTATTATTAGTTAGTTTAGATTTCATGAAAATACTAAGCGAGGAGAATTAGTCATTATTCCTATTTTAGATAAAACAAATACTTTGTTATAAATAACGAATTTATTTTACTTTTACGTCAACCGGTTTCGTTTAGATCAAGCTTCGTCAGTGCAAATATAATAACTAAAGAATAATATAATACCTATACATGAAAAATACCCATACATAAACAGTACGTATATAAATAGCAAAACTCTGTATTATTCTATAGATATTATATTTGCCCTGATGAAGATCTAAGCGAAACCGATTAGCGTAAAAATACAATAATCTCGTGTTTATTTTATTTAATATGATATCAAACCACAAAGCGATCTTATGGAAATATTCTTATTTTATATATTATTAATACTTAAAATATTTGCAGAACTTAACAATAATATTATTACATTTCATTTACTTAAATTTTTACGAATTCATTAAAACTTATTATATTTCATTAGAAACGGTAAGGTCTTTGTTGTAAGTTTCTCCTTAATTGACGGTCTCAGTGGGTGGTGGTTACGATCTTTGGCTACGAATCCGGAGGCGGCGGGTTCAAATCCCGACATGCGTGAGTAAATTTTATTTTGATTAATTTGTGTTATTTCACAAGTTATTCATTTAAATTAATATACTCGTATACCATATTTGCGGCACGTTCCAGAGTGGAAGATACTCTCCGCATTGGCCCGGTGAAAGACCTACATTCAGAATCGAAACGTTGCTTGAAATGGCTTTAGCTGTGTTCAGTGACCAGATATGAATATCCAGGCAATTCCATATCTTCTTCTTTCTCATATTCTTCCCCTGCCCACTATCTTCATCCTCACAACATATCCCAATAATTGGGGATGCCATAGTCTCACTGGCTCCAGACGGTTGGGAGCAGTTCATGTGGTACTCACATAAAAGCAAAATATTATCTTATGCAAACAGCGCAATTCAATGTGAGATTTAAAAAATCCAACGTAATACTTTTTCATTGCCAATTATAAAAATTAACCTTTTAATCTCATGTAAGAAAAACAGGGCTTTAATATTTTTGAAACATCTCGAGTCGGTTAGTTATTTAACACATAATTTTCTTTGTCAAACAACTTTAACAAAAGAAGGCATCTTAAAATATGAAAACTGAAAACGTAATTATTGAAAAATTTCTATTGCGCTATGAGCGACATTTACATAAAGTATATCATTTTATTAAAAAAAAATGTTTTTAAAGCTAAAGTACTTTGAAAACCAGAACGCTAGAAACTCATGTATCAATTGTGATATTATTTATGAAAATCATAACGTGGTTTAAGAAATACGGGCACATAAATAATCTCTTTTACCTTTGAGCATATTTGCAAAATTTTATTAGAATGTTTCCCTCACGTGACGTGAAGTCGGCCGTAAATACTTCTCGGAAGGTAGAACGCGGACCGTAATGCCATAACTCAACAAATTCCCTGACTTTCAATATCTGATTTAGCCATAGAATAAAGAAGAACATAAGAAATGCGTATTGGACATGTTTCGTGATACAAAAGTGTGTCTATTCGGTCCTCTTTTGAAAGTCGGGATTTTTAGCTGAGAAATCGCTAAGAATAAGAGCGTTTTCCGCGTTTGCCGCACCGTGCGCCTCCAGCTGAGCGTGATTTCGTAATTACTTTTTTTTTAAATTATATCGTCTTATCGTATGTACACATCAAAAGTAGTTTTCGCAGAATAGCTTTATACACGTATTTATATCTAAAATATGTTTTATCTTAAATGGTATCTTTAAAATGATACTGCTACTCTTATATTGAGTTTATCCTCACTGTAACAAAACTGTACTACTGTTTTTTTATCTGAATTTATTAAATAACTTGCTGATATTTCGATATGTTAATTATATTATTTAAATCGGTATTATATAATTGGAGGTAGTATCTCTATAATAAAACTGTTGTGGTGTTTTCATACTCTTTAAACATTTTTTCCAACTTATGTACATTGAACACAACATGCATGCACCTATACGAGTATTGTTCTATTATTGCACTACCTTTGTATAATGATTGTTATGTATTGTTGTGTTATATTATAATATTGTTGAATTAAACTCCTGCTGATGAGCTAATTGCAGTGGCTTAGCGGGTACAAGTTCCCATTGCATGTAATTAATATTAAACAATAAAAAATAAGAAAAGGAGAAACGATTTTTTTTGGTCTCATATTACAAATGAAAGTCACTATTTTTTCCTTTTTTTTACAAAAAAAATAATACAAGGCTTTCCTGTAAATAACTACAAAATTATGTTTCTAATACAAAATAAAAATAACATTATTTCATTTGGAATGGCAATAAAAAATGGCAGTCTGAGAGATAAAGAGCGCTGTCTTTTCTGTATTGTCAATGTCTCTCTCGGGGCTAGAATCAAAAAGTACCAAGTCAAAGGCACACGGGCTTCCAATTAAAAGTTCGTCTACACGCTCAATCTTACTTGTCCAACTCTAATTTGCACAAGTAAGCATGTATGTTAAGGCGGCAAAACGGTTTACCGCGCACACGGCTTGTACGAAAGTTTGCGCAAATAAATACTGTAAACTGTGCAACGTCTGCACGACAGCGACTTGTGACCGTCCTTAAACTTTGCAGATTCTAATGTAGGTATATTTTTCTCTCGCAAAACTACATGTACATATTTTTTTGTTTTTTTTTATATTTTCATTTACATATTTACCTTAAAAACTTATAATGTTATGTTGCAAAAGTTAACAGTCCCAAAATGAGTTGAATTAATAACTTATGGGAATTCAACATTGTTGTATGTCTTTACATTAAAAAAATAAAAATTGCCAAACAGATTGTGCAAAAGTTTGCGCAAACACAGAATACTGTGCTGCGTATCAAGCATTTTCATCGGTCAATTGAAATTCTCCCCGTCCGTATGCGCAAGATTACATGTGCTAACCGGTCCGTGCAAACCTGTCGCAATCATTTGAAGTGTATGCAAGCCATTTGCGCATTATGCAGTTTCGCCGTCTTAAGGTTTTACTTACATTTGCAAATTAGAGTTTGGGGACCTTAAATCTACGTGGAAGGCACTTCTAGTGCGTGATCTTTATTCTATGGATTTAGCTGTCGAATTCATAGCAAATAAAAAAATATTTCATGGAAGCTTGGTTAGGGAAAATAATGTTATAGCCTTTGTTAGGATTTTTTTCCATCGGGCAACACCAGTCCATTCGGTTCATATTTAGAACGTGTAGCAAACTTCTTTCTCAGAATTCTTTTTTTATGTGAATACCGTACAAGAGTTCCAACTGCTCCATTCTAATCGGAACCAGTGAGACTATAGTATCCCCATTTGGGGTATGTTGTAAGCCTGAATGGTATGTGGAGGGGAAGGAGATGGGGAAGAGGAAAGTATCTGACTTTTCAAATCTGGTAACCAAATATGGGTAAAGCCATTTCAAGCAACGTTTCGATTCTGAATTGTAGTCGTTCACCAAGGCGATAATAAGTATATATTGTGAAATAACACGATTCAATCGAATAAAATTTACTTTCGGACTCCGAGATTCGAATCCCCAATCTCTGAACCTTAAAAGTTAATTTCAACGAACGACCGGAGACCGTTTTTCAATGCAATGTAAAACCACGCGTGTTCTGATTCAGGTACTTCCCAACCTTCTTCTACCCCATCTCATTCCCTTATCCGCTCCTTTCAGCTTCACAGCATTTAATCCCCTAATTAGGGATGTATGAGTTCCACTGGCTCCGGAGAGTTTGGAGCAGTTGGAATTCTTCTGCGGTATTCACTTTAAAAATGGTACAATTATGTTCCAACTTTGTTAAATTAAGTGACATCTTTAAATAATTCCAAAAGAATTATTTTTTTCAAAAACCTTTGTCGTCATTACAAAATCTTCTACATTAAAATACTTCTTATTCTGTAAACAATTACTGAATGCTCTGTAATACACAAATAATTGATGAATTAATCAAGGAAACCTTCTCTGGGACAAACCACAATGCCATGGCATTAAATTCATATTATTTAGGAAACCTTTCAATTATTCAGGACTGAAAGGGTTGTTTTATTGGGGTTGAAAATAAAATAAAACAAAAAACATTTTAAAAACACTCTGCCAAAAAAAAAACACAAAACAAACATGTTAGCCAGTCTTTAAAAAACGTTTTACTTTATTTTTAATTGCTATTTGAACATAGAATACTAAAAAGGTTTTGTAAGAAAAATGCAAATACAGAAATAAACAATTTAGGAATACAGTGGTGATTTTTTGAATGGAAGGCTTTTCGAAAATTGAATAAATCGTTTGGACAAAGAACCTCATTTGTGACATGTTCCTCTTCAAAAGTTCAAAAATTTCTATAACCTTCCCCCCTTAAAGAAATTTTTTTTTCATACCGACGGGAAAAGGGCCGCGGGCGAAAATGTTTCTCGGTTCAGGTTCAAATATCTTGACAGTGATAGTAGCATATTTGCAAGGAGGAATTCAAAATGAATATCATTAATTACGAATAATACTAACGCATTAATTAACTACCGTCAAGACAAAATTATACAGGCGTGAATTTCAAATACTAATGAAAAATTACACCTACTAGAATTACACAATTCAAAAGAAATATTATAATTGAACCCTCTCAAATTTGAACCGATAAAAAAATAATAAAATATTTGACCTGTGTAATTTCAGTATATGTAATTATCTCCATGTGTAATTACGTCCATGTGTAATTTCGTGTGTGTGTAATTACTGGCAGGTTACGTAAAATTCGCGCCTACGTAATTTCTTAATGTAACTCAATTAATTATTACGTCAATTTGTTGCCATTTAAACGTAAATTTTGGAAGCATGGTTAAAACTTTTTTTTTAATTATTCAAATTTAATACAATTTAATTCAAATTACTATAGTGCACTTCTCTTTTAAGCAATGCTCTTGTACGTTTACGTAATAATGTTTCCTGAAAGTGTTACAAGAAAATACTTACATGAAAATGTTACAGGGTTGGTGGTTTACATAATGGAAAAAGGAGAGTCCAAAGCAACAAATTTTGAATTAGTTTTTACAATATATATATATTTTTAAATTTTATTTAATATAAAATATTTAATAGTGCAGATATACCTTAATAGCAAATTATAAAAAAAATGTTAATTTATTTAACAAAAAGTGCCCAACTCAATAGATAAAGATTATAATATCATATGTAAGTATAATGTGACACAGGAAATATACCGTATAGACAAATAAATAATCTTATAGGGGTATGTGTGTGTGTATATTTTTTTTAGTTTGCTGATAGTCTGATACTTTTAAGCTTATTTTGAAGTGTAATAATGATAAGTGCATTACCCCCAAAAATATTCAAATTGCCCTACAGTGGAGCGTGACCCCCAAGTTGAAAAACACTGTTGTAGGTAATTCAGCAAATATTTTGTTCCGAAAGATTTTTTAGTTGTATCATCAAATATTATAACAAATTTCGGGAAAGTTTTGAGGTGAACCAAGTTGGAAGAGGAATTAGATGTAGAAGAGGAAGGTACGAATTCACCAGGGTATTACTGAGAGTAGGCACCATACGCGGAATGAGTAAATCCAGTGATTTAAGGAAAGGCGTACAAAGTCATGTACATTAATAATGATTTAATTTGCCCTCACCGGGTTTTGGACCGGTATAATCAAGGACTCCGTGAATCATTCAGTTTCCAATTAAATTTTGAACGTAATGAATATTTTCGAAGATAATTTTAATATTTCAACGATTCGCAGAAAATTCTTTAATATAGCGATTGTGTCAATTTCAAGTAAAACGATCTAACCTAAATTAGACAATATAACATTTGATTTCATCACTAGATTATTTTAAAAACCAAACAAAGGTTTTGTTTCAAAATATAAATTTTAGAAAATATTTTAGCTTAAAGGGAACGGCTCCATGACGGCCTCCATGGTCGAGGGGTAAGGCTCTCGACTACGAATCCGAAGGTCGCGGGTTCAAATCCCGGCGTGCGCAAGTAAATTTTATTTAATTAATTTTAAAATAATAAATACTATATTTGCGCACGTTCCAGGGTGGAAGATACTCTCAGTATCGCCCTGGTGAAAGACCACCATTCAAAATTGAAACGTTGTTTAAAATGGCTTTTATCCGTGTTTGGTGACAATATCTGAATAGCCAGGTATTTCCCCACCTTCCCCTTCCCCTCCCCAATACCTTCAGCCTCACAACATTCCCCAATCGGGGATACCATAGTCTCACTGGCTCCAGACGGTTGGGAGCAGCAATCTTGTACGGAATTCGTGTAAAAAAAAGGCTGCGCGCCCTGTTTCATAAAAAACTTAATTTTGGAGATTTTCAAACTGAATGATTTTTTTTTAATTAAAGAAGTAGTAAATATTTAGTACAGGTTAGAAATATTTTATATATTTTTGTATTAAATTATAAAATACAGGATATTAAAGAAATCAATTTTTCGTGATTTTTGAGGAGACTTTAATATTTGCGGGTGTAAATATAATAATAAAACATCTATAAAACAAACTGTTTTTGGGTCCAAACGTTCCAACGTAAATGGGTCGTTCTAAATTTTAATTAAAGTACACCATATAATGCTTATTTGAACTTTTTTTATTATTCTATTTTATATTATTTTCATAGCAAATGGAGAATTTTTTTTAATTACCACTAGCCTCCATTTAATTGCTAAAATTGCCTCTGAAATCAAAAATTCAATTTCTTTAATGGCCTTCATTTCGTAACTTAAAAAAATATATAAAAAATACTTCTAATCATACTAAAAATTTGCTATACCTTGTCACGAAAAAAAAAACATTCGGCTTAGGTGAGTATTTTGACCTCAAATTCAAAATCAACTTTTGTGTGAAACAGGCCGCGCAGTCGTTCCTCTTAAAGGCTAGGTACTTTTAATCAATTTATCCATTAAGTGCGTAATCAATTTATAAAGTGGTAAATACTAAGTATATTTTTAAATTAATTTATTAATAGGACACAAAGTGAATACCAATCGTTCGAAGAAATTATAAATGAACAAGCATTCAAAGCACCTTTTTAAATCACAGGTAATATTAAAGTGTTTGTACAATAAGAAGATAATATAATAGATTCTTCGATCACATTTTTTACATGACTTTTGATTTATTCTGTCTAATTTTTTAAAATATTTTACTGGCAACATTACAAACGTAAGGTTGATGAATCAAAAGCATTTAATTACGCTGTCTGACTGGAGAATTATTTCAGATCGAGTTTTATTAATAGTCATTAATCATCTTATTGACAGCCCTGCCATCGTCGCCACTATTAAATTACATTTACCAACGAGGAACACACGACAAAATGAAACATTTTTCTGCAACATGTACACAACCAACTGTCAGTCACACTCACTAACCAATGGGATGCATGATCTGACAACAAGTTTTTAGGTATTGTTGATATATTTGCTGACTCCATTTATAAAATAAAGCGTCATCTATACCAGCACTTTGATGAATCCTACAATTTATCATTGCAGCGTGGGTAATGTTATGTTAATGATTTGTGTTATAATGTTGTTTTGGTTTTCTTCTTAAGTTACTGTTAAACGTTTTAAAAATGTTGTTTAACATACTTCGTGGTTTAAAATGTTTTATTTTTATTAAAAAAACTTTGTAACTTTTTTCCACTTATTTATTTTCGAGTGGACCGGTTTCGCCCTATGATGGGCATCGTCAGAATGGTACAATTAAAACTTAATCTATAGTAAATATACATAGCATCGATGTCAGGAGAGAGTCCCCGACCTTTCTAATATTGTTTTTATCTTTGACTTGAAATTTGTTTTATTGCTGACAGCGATGTTTAATATTACGTTTTTTAAAACTGTTTTCAAGTTGGTTTATTACCCTACGGAAGACGGATTATATTGTGTTTGTTTATTTAATCTATGGGTTTTTAAAAAAGTATATAGTCATTTGTGTCAGCTTTTATTTGAAAACGATTATTTCGGGTTTTGTTTTTTCCCTGTGATTTCCGTCTCGTTTGCTAAAATGAATTTTTTAACAGTTTTTTTTTCTGTACTTAGATAAACAACGGGTAACTAGGTACATTTTAATGGGTCTTTAAAATATGTTATTATTTAATAACGGATACTCTTATCCTTCTTAGAGTTGGATGTCTGCGACAAATTTCCCAGTTATATTTTACCCTGGTATTTTATATGTGTTGCCTATTTACATTCATATGTTAGATACTATTAATGCATACAAGTAAAGTTGGAATAACTTTATGGTTTAAAAAATATGTACTTACAATTTTCGATAGCGCATTATATTCTGCACTAAAAAAAAAAACTGTAAATTCCCATATGGGCGCACAATCAAAGAAAAATAAAACACACTTTATTGCTAAAAGTACGATTGTATATGATACTAAAACCATAAAAACAGTTTGCATGTTTGTGGGAGATATAATTGAAAGTGAGGCAAATAATAACGTGAAATTGGCCGAAATGATAATTAATTGAGGCCTTCACGCACATATTATTTTCTCGTCCACAAATTCGTTGTTTCACGCTGTTTTCTAAAATTCTGTAAATTACGCATCTTTTTTTATAGCCGCGTATAAATCAAATTGGAATCGGCCGCTCCCGTGAATGTAAATGATGGATCCAGATCCGTATTGGTAATATTCTTATCATGTCAGAATTTTCCAGGCATTTTATATTACTAGATACCTTTTTTTATATTCTCATGTGTAATTCATTAATACTCTACACTAAATTAAAAAAGTGCAAATCATACTTTAAACTTTTATACTTTAAAATTTTATGCTTTATACTTGAAACTTTTACATCTCATATGGAATTCATTATTACTCTACAATAAATTTTCAAAAAAATGCATAATACTTTTAAAACAAAAACAAAAGAAAACAACATTTTTTTTTTTTTTTTTTCTTTATGGATTCTTTTATATTCTTTCATGTATTTGTATATTAATATGAACTAAACTTATTAATTTGACTGTCCTAAAACGGGATTTGTTCCTAGTTGGACAGTCAAAGCCTTCTTAAATTTTTCTGTAAAATAATGTGTGTTTCAAATAAATATTATTATGTACTTTATGGCTATATACTTTAGTTTATAAGGTGTATAAAACTTATTTTACTTGTACTTAATTTCGTACAACTCTTATGTTAAATACCCACATAACTTGTATATTATAATCTTTCGAAGACAAGAATACAATATTTTCATAAGAAGCAATCACTCTGTTGTTTGAAATTGTAATAACTAAAACAAACAAAGAACTAACCATCACGCCGTTTCACCGCAGGGGTAGGCAGAGGGGGCGGACCGGCAAACAACTCGATCTTGGCATACCCTTATTGCTTCATTCACATTCATACGACGCCTCATACATTCTCTTCTGTTATTCCGACTTCTGACATGGCCCGACTCGAGTATTTGATTCACTTGATCGTGCCATGTCTTTCTCGGGCGTCCCCGGCTTCTTCTTCCATTCATATATTTTCCTCACACTCCTCTCTTCGTTCATTCGCTGTACATGCCCAAACCATCTAAGCGTCCCTTTCTTAATCTTGCTCACTACGCTTACATCAGCTTACATTGTGTTTGTTTACTGAATCTATGGGTTATTCAAAACATTATATAGTTATTTGTGTCAGCTTTTATTTGAAAACGATTACTTCGAGTTTTGTTTTTTCCCTGTGATTTCCGTCTTGTTTGCTAAAATGAATTTTATAACAGTTTTTTTGTCTGTCCTTAGATAAACTACCGGTAACTAGGTACATTTTAATGGGTCTTTATAATATTTTATTATTTAATAACAGGTACTCATCAGGGTAATATCCTTCTTAGAGTTCCCTTTGGATATCTGCGACAAATTTCCCAGTTGCATTTTACCATGGTATTTCATATTTATATTGGTATTTTATATCAACGACAAACTGCTCACGTACCTCGAGAAGAACAAAATCATTAACGACCGCCAGTACGGAACCTCTCGTGCGGTGATCTTCTCGCGTATGTGACGCATGTTTGGGGGCGGTGCCTGGAACATTATGGTGAGATTCAAACGGTCTCACTGGACATTTCTAAGGCC
>JAHDVE020012125.1:0-56939 GCA_022606495.2 Halesus radiatus
GGTAGAAAAAGGTTGACTTATGTCGTTGTGTTTTTAGCTGTTATCGATAAAATCGTATAGAAATATTATAAAATTTTAATAATATTTTTTGTTTGTTTTTTCTTTCAGTCCTAATTTTTATATACCTTCAATAGACGCCTATTGTTGGTTTGTTATTATGGATAGACTTTAAATTTATCTTTATTATAATTTGACGGCCTCCATGGTCGAGGGGTAAGGATCTCGACTACGAATGCGAAGGTCGGGAGTTCAAATCCCGGCGTGCGCAGGTAAATTTTATTTAATTAATTTGTGCTGTTTCACAATTAATTAATTTGAAAATAATATACAGTATATTTGCGCACGTTCCAGATTGGAAGATACTCTCAGTATCGCCCTGGTGAAAAACCACCATTCAGAATTGAAACGTTGCTTGAAATGGATTTTAGCCGTGTTTGGAGACTAGATCTGAATATCCCAATTGTATTTCCCAACCTTCCCTTCCCCTTCTCCTTTCCCTCCACAATACCTTCAGCCTCACAACATTTCCCCAATCGGGGATGCCATAGTCTTACTAGCTTCACACGGTTGGGAGCAGTTGGGACTCTTATGCGGTATTCATATAAAAAAATACACTCTCATAAGGGCTCTTTATTGCTTAGATAATTTTCATAGAATAGTCCAAATGTTATACATTATGTTAATGATATCAAAATAAAATAAAAATAAATAAAAATAAAATCAAAAAAATCCTTAAGATTAACATGGTTCAATTTAATTTATTCAATTTGTGCTTGAATATTTCCTCTTCTGCATAGTATCTATCACCAGGACTAACACTTTAACGAACATCAAGATATATTATAGGACAACAACATTGTCATTCGATGGACCCCGCTGCCAAACATCTTGCAAGTTATAAAACGCAGTGATCGAGTCAAGCGTGACGTCACCCGCCCCCGAATCCTTGACCATACCCAAGGCGGAGGGACGACGGACCGCATACGACAGACGCCGCCCTCGCAGCCTTACATAACGCCTGAGCCATCTGATTCTGGCTGAGCCGTAGACCTTTGGGCGGGATCCAGTCCGCCCAGCCCACACGAAGTTACAGAAACTGTTATATCTAAATCAGGAGTAATTCTCTTGCAAATAATAAAGATACTATGTAACAGCCTTTAGTTCGTGCAATTTGAAGTTATTTGGGATTTTGCATAATTTGATTGATTTTTTGATATCTGTGTATTAATTGAGTGATATTTTGAGAAGGTCGGACTAACTAATTGCTATATTTGCATTTTGAGTGACACTTTGAGAAATTTGTTATTTACAGTAAGTACTCTAAAAATACTTTGTAACTTTGCTCTTGAAAGGCAGCCTAATTGGATTAGATTTGAGGCTGTAATGAGGCTATACTGCCGTCGTAAGTAAAAACACAATATTGAGACTCTCAAGGAAGATACTGTGTTTTTACTTACCACGGCAGTATACCTCTTGGGTAGTCTAATAAATAAAATTAATAGAAGCTCAGTATAATGTCAGCGATTAATGTATTTTTACACGAAACCTAATTATTTTTTTGGCTTTAAACATTAATAGTAGTAGAGTCACGTCGTGGCATATCTGCCACCACGTGGCACGTCCTCATAAAACTCATTCTATCTCCTTTTCTATTATGGTCTTACATATGATATTAACAGTATTAGAAAAAAGAGAATACCAAGCTTACTCTTTGTATTTAAAAGTTTACCATAGACGCACCCGTAAACTTGCGAATGAAACAACATTTAGCATTTGAAAAATATTGATCAAAGTTTGCAAATTTTTTGAAAAACTTGTTATTTTTTATTTTTAGTTTCGTAAAAGTATTTTAATTAAATACGTCTGTTTGTAATATTAAAATGTGTAATAGTATTATATCTCCTTTCAAAAACAAAATGAATTAATTTTGGGATACGTTCAATAACAACTAATCTATTTGAAAAAAAATTTAAAGCAAAATTTTCTCTAAATAAATCCATAATCTGACAGATGTTTGTAACTGTCATGATGCTATATTGTCTAGACCACAGTTAAATATGCTGCAAAAAACTCCAGAATCATATGGAAGTCGCAAAGAATTTTGCAAGAGATCCATGAAATATCCGTTTAATTTCTCATAAATAAAAGGAAAGTCACGCTTTTTGTTTTCACAGATTTCAAATATGAACATACTTTCCAATAATAGCACAGATCGAATAACGAATGTTACAAATTAATGCCCTCGGATTTAAGCTTCTATGCTCCTAAAATATGAGGGACAGTACAGTATTCTAAAATATTTCATCCAGTATTCAGTACTAAATAATGAAGATGATCAAGTTATGCATTTTGTCCTTAGACTGTCATACTCTAACGATCAGCACTTGAATAAGCGTTATCAAGACGCAAAGACCAATAAAAAAAAACATTTGATCCAATATCCAAGTCCAATTTGTAAACGTGCATGATCAAGTTCACGCAGATTACGCGAGTTGACTCCTCTGGGCGGCCCCCACACTCAGTGGGCCGGTACAGTGAACCCATCAGCCGGCCGCCCATCAGCTGTTCGGTGTTGGGCCTCTTCCTTGTTGTGATACTTTTCCGAGAACAGCGGTGCAGTGAGGGTAGGCGGCGCCGCGTAGGCAGGGGTGATCCCAGAGGCCGGCTAAGGCGGATGGCGTAACGTTGTCAACATTGGACGCATTAACGGCATTGTATGCGGCAGGAGTGCGGAAACTTTAAATCTGTTTATAGTTTCGCTTCCAATAACATTATAACGTCAGGTGGATTGTTGACTTCAGCGAGAGATTAACCTAAGAAGAACCATATTTTATCTTACAGTTATTGAGAAATTAGAGATGGAGAGATTAATAGATGAAATTACATAATGTAGAATGTAACACTGCTTTAACTAATTTTGAAAAATCAGGAGCAAGCCCAGTATTTTCATTTTTCCTGCCAATACTAAGATATTGGTGACATAAAGCTTTCATGATATTATCATCTCATGGCTCAAGCAAACGCTATGTTTTTCTAATTAAACACCTTCTAGTTCAAAAGACATCTAAAGATTTTGATTCCACAATTTTTTTTCTTTGTATTGATGAATTTAAATGAAGTTAATCATGTTTTTTTTATATTGGGACACACACATATATTAACAGTATTGTAGTGCGAAGTATGATCTTATCCCAGTATTAAACTGTAAGTATGCAAACTAACCTGGGCTTAAAACGATCAAAAGCCCTATAAGCAATGTTGAAGACGTACCAATAGTGAGAGTTGAAATATACCATTCGTGAGAAAAGTACCTACCACTGTCCGTAGAGCCTATATCTCTAAACACTTTAATAGCAATACTGAAGGTTGAAATTTAAAAAAAATATTGCCGAAGAGCTCCACGTGCACATCGTGCCGACCCCTGCCTTTATCAACGTAACGTCCCGTGTCCAAACATCGGTTGTAAACGTAAAACACACGTAGGCTTAGCGCGTATCCATTTCAGACGGTTCCCACGTAGAAGCTGAATAGTGTACAAGATTATTATTTGATCAAGTTGTGGACTGTTTTTACGCTGCACGTGGGAATGTCAAGTCGTTGGTTTGTAGGTGAGGAATTTTGTGTGGTGTGAATCGGAAATTGACCCCAGCAATGATTTGTGAACATAAAAATAAATAAAACATATTGGTTTGCAATAGTGAGACTATTTTAAGCAAACTTTCTCAAAATATGAAATTCAGATATGCCAATTTAGACAACGCTGCACAACAGGTATTCATTTTTATAATATAATTATTCCAACCACCTGTTGTTAAGTGGGGGAAAGGAAGAAGTAGTTTACCTTTAAGTTTAAGTACCCGACTTGTTTGTTTTGGTCATTAAATATAATTTAAACCATTTTAATAAAACTATCGATTTTGATTGATGGTTTTTTCTTGGGTAATCCTGAGAACATCTCTCCCTCTAGAGCTTTTGGGTCCATATGATCGTTTTTTTGTAAATATCTATATCAGGTAGCGTATCTTTGTTGGGTTTTAAGCGATTTTGTTCTTCTTCGTTCTTTGAGTCTCAGATGATTTGGAGAGCTTTGACATATCCATCATCAGGACAGAAACTTAAAAAATCTACGGTAGACGTGAATTTGCCAACAATTATCTGCATCACATGTTTACTCGATTCGTGTAAATTTGACTAGCAATTTTATGCGATAATGAACTCTAAAGTAGTTTTCTCTACAGCCTATTATCACATGTCATTGCTGTATCAGATGTAACTTTGTTGTTCCAAGGGCATGTGGTGTTAAAACATATATTTGTCTTCTAAAGAAAATCGTGTGTCAAGTGCCAAAATAAACTCGTGTAATTCCAAAGCATTAAATATTATTTAAATACGAGCTTTGAGAGATACAGTGCGAGAAAAATATAAAAGCTATTAATTATAACAGGATAAAATACAAAAATACTATTTATATTATATGTAGTAATTTGTCACCGACTTACTTATTAAGCTGCCGCTAAAGCTTTGACGGTCGCGTTAAAGCTAAATTTAAAGTATTGAATTCTCTAGAAGTGAAACAAAAAAAAATAAAAAAAATAAATCAATGGTCACAAATTGGCACATGATTCTCGGCAGACCGTAATTATTTAAAAATAAAAACCGATCGAATATTTTATAATAAATTTTTAGTAATTTTTTAAACTCTTCCAGCGAATTTGTAAAAGTTTATTATTTGAGTTGATATTTCAGCGATCCTCTGTCGGCCGAGTGTAAAAGTTGTAAATTTACCAAACTTTTATGTTCAAAGGTTTGGTCGCAAATTACATCAACCGAAAAGAAAAGTAATGTTTTAGCTCTAACGTTAATGACAGAGAGCATAAAATACAACAGATTTTTTGATGAAGTGGCGTGTTTTTTAGACAGGTTTGCACAAACAAGTAAATCGGAAAATTCACAGATGAAAAAAAACCGTAAGGAGCAAGAGATGCTGCATTAAGATGACAACTTTTCTAGGTGCGTAGTAACAGTGATGCTCTTTGGTATGGTGGTTATTTTCTGGTGGTTTTGTTTGCTGGCACGATCTCTTGCTGTGTGCTTTTCATAGTATTAGGGACTCATCGCAGAACGCTGAATAATATGTTTGAGGGGTTATTTTGGGTGTCCGCTCACGCGCGTCAGTGTTCCAATTCTGGACACGCAATGGTACACAAATAGTTGGTATTCGATTTTTTTATTATTTTTAACTCCTGTATCATTACCACATGCAAATTCACAGGTGAGCAAGCCGTGCTGAACATCGCAAGATGCGTGGGAATTAAAGATATTTCTCTTCGGGATATAAATACCATATCTTACACACGATTTAATAATAAAATTATCAAATATATAACTCTATTTCGACACAGATTATGGAAAATCAGCTAAAATAAGAAACGCAAAAATACGAACAAATAAAATACAGTTAATAAAGCATTGTAGCATTGATACTGTTTTTTTTTATCATGGAATGAGGGTGGGTACTATGGACAAACAAAAAGCGAAAGACTTAAAAAGTTAAGCTGGGATGGCTCAAACAAAAGACAAACGGAGAAAAAAGTTAAACAGTGAAAACCGATATTTAATTATTTTGCAGAAAAAAAATTTGCTGAAAAAAAGTAACGTAGAATAGTCGAATTAAAGATGAAAAGTTATTGACAAGAGATGAAAATAAACTCTGTTTCAAAAGATTTGTGTATTGCACACACGTTACAATGCTGATCCTTCAAAAGCTCCGAGTCGTAAGTAACATGTCGTTTATAAAACAGCATTACTAATAGATCTTTGAGATAAAACGAAGAAAATACATTTTTCGGCTCTCCAATACATTTTTTACTTCGGTTAGTTTTCAACATGTAAAGTTACATAAACACAACTTGACTTCTTTATTTAATACGCATTAGCAAGATCGTGGCGTTTCAAACAAATTTCCACTTTTATTCTACCGAAAAACAGAATGATTATGTATCGAACAAAAAGCTGGTAAAAACAAATTTATTTTCGACGTTACATTTCAGTTCAAGAACACTATTATGAAAACAAATCTGATCATTTGCCAGTATACTGAAGACAGCAAAAATAAAATGTACCGTGTACCTAATGATTTACATTTAAGTGTACCATGATCGGTTGAATTAATTATTTACATTCATTTTCAGGTTTCGTAATATTATTATCTAAAACTTTTCTACTTCTGTCATCTCACTAGTTTGTATGAACACAATTGTAATTTTTCGAGAAACTTGAAGAATTCATTAAAATTTCAAAGTCAATATTCAAGTTCTGTGAAAGCTCTATTCAATGTCTGTTATTATTCAAGCACTGTGAAACAACTGGCGCATAATGCGATAATAATAGAACTTCGAAACTTTGAAAATTTGACGAAGCGTTGAAATTTCACGATACAACCCTCCCTGAATAATGTCCCGGTGAAAGACAACCATTCAGAATCGAGACGTTGCTTGAAAAGAATTTAACCATGTTTAGTCAGGTGCGTCCAAACCTTCGACTTATCCATCTCCTTCCCTTTCCACTCTTTTAAACCTCACAACACACATTACGGATGCCACAACATTGGGGATTTTAATTTATTTTTATTTTTATATGAATGCCGCAAAAGCGTCCCAACAGCTCCCAACCGTCTGGAGCCAGTGAGACTATGGCAGCCCTAATTGGGGAATATTGGGGAGGGTAAGGAGAAGGGAAAGGGGAAGATGGGGAAATACCTGGCTATTCAGATCTGGTTACCAAACACGGCCAAAAGCCATTTCAAGCAACGTATCAATTCGGAATGTTGGTCTTTCACCAGGGCGATACTGAGAGTATCTTCTACTCTCTAACATGCGCAAATATACTATATATTGTTTTTAAATGAATTAATTGTGAAAAAGCACAACCGAATTAAATAAAATTTTCTTGCGCACCCCGGGATTTGAACCTGCGACATTCAGATTCGTAGTCAAGAGCCTTACCCCTCGACCATGGAGGCCGCCAAAACGGGACGCGCAACATTCCCTAAACTACTAAAACTAAAAAGGCGGGAATTCTGTGCGGTATTCACTATTGTCTAAAAAAATTATCACCCATCTGCTGTACATCTAGTGCATTGTGTTAAATTTCATTTTAACACCAACGAAAAAGTGATTTCATCGAGGAACGAAATATTGTTCAACAGTAAATTCCATAAGATGCAATGAACTTTCGGGAAAAGTCCCACCAAAAGTCACATTGCATCACGTATCCAATAGTATGGCACGTATTTTGGCATACATACTGATCTAAATCCGTAGCCCGTGGAACCGAAAGCGATTGTTTCCACGGCTTCCGATGATTTCGGGTTGGCGTTGCTATGTTTAGGCCTTGCCCACGACTCGCCAGCTAAACGTGCTCAACAACATACCCACGAGGCTATTTCTAGCCCAGACACCTAGTAAGCAAAGAAGATGAATCTCAATTGAATATTTTAATTACCACAAACATTCATTTATAACATAAATACAGCAACGGCCGTTCTTTCCAATTCCCGATTGATCAATCTAAAGCACCGATCAGTCAAGTATTTTGTTGAACAACGCTCTTTTCGCCTGTTTCCAAGCATTTTTTATCGGTGATCATCCTGGGGTGTCCGCCAATTATCGTAGATGTTTGCAAAAAGCTTTTATAGATCGAGTTGTTTGGCGAATATTGTATTTATTATGAACACACGTAATTTGTTTTGGATGCAGTAATACATGAACCAACATTTTATACATTTACAAACGTATGTTTTAAAGATATATTGAAAAATTAGGTGTTAGCTAAACTTTTGAACGTTTCGTACATTTGACTTTTGACGTTTCTCCTCCGTGAAAAATAAGCTAAAACGTAGCTTATAATAAGTAGAATTAGTTATTCAATTTTTTTAAATATTTAATTATTTTATTGAAGTTTAAAAAACTCATTGTAATATTTAATCATTGAAGAAGATAATATTAACATAACCTAAATGAATCATGAATCCGAAAAAAAACAACAGAAAATAAAAAGATATCAGTAGCATCTGGACTCGAACCCAGGATCACCGTCTTTCCGGGACAACCGCTTTACCGACTTAGCTAATGAGACCAGTTCAATTTATGTCATCTTCATCGATATCGTATTTCAAATTCAAGACTTTGTCAATATCATCACCTATTTTTTATTTTCTAACGGAAAGACAGAGGTCTTCGATTCGAGTCCCAGATGGGACTGATATCTTTTTATTTTGTTGTTTTTTTTTTGGTTTCGTGTTTCATTTAGATTATGTTAATATTATCTTCTTCAATGATTAGAATAAGTTATTTTTTCCCTTTTTTTAAACACAGAAAATAAAGAATTTCTTCAAAAGATTAGTATTCACTTTGTGGCGTCATTATTATTAAAAGAGTTAAAAAAATTATTAATATACACAGATATCAACATGTTTCGAAAGCGTAAGGATCTGTTTTGCTATATTAATTACATTTTTTGGCATAATTGTGTACTTTTTAGTATTTCAATATGTTCGTTTTAAACAAAACAGAGATAGATTTATGATATTTTGTCTTTCATGTTTTGTATGTCCCATAGAAGACCAATAAAGGTTGTTAGACTTAAATACTAATTCTATAAAAATGCATTAATTGTAATACTGTAAAACTACACAATTTTTTTTATAATTAAAATAGTTTCCGGTTAATTTTTTAAACGATGAATTCACAAAAAAAGTTTATGTAGAAACATTGCTTTTCCCTGGGTCCGAGGAGGTTAACTAGTTATGTAGCTTGGTCTATCGCAGTGCGCGTACAGGTACACATTTTTTTGTTTTGTGTATTTTGGCGAAAACATGTGACGGGCTGCAGTTTTAAGGACTCAGTAATAATGTCCATTAACTATTAATTAATTGTTAATTATTCATGTATTATTATTTACTTATTAGTATTTACTGATTTTTATTAAATTGTAAAGCCGCTTATCTCAACACAGGATTGTCCTAGTGAGATGAGTGGCTAATGTTTTTGTTGTCATAATTAAATTAAATGAAATTAAAATAAAAATGTGTACGGAAATATCCAAAATTTCCATGTAATTTACACATATCTTTATCTTCATTGCTTTGATAATTTAAAAAATGGAGTTTTGCTAAATTACCTAGATCATTTTTGGGTATTTTCCACTGTAAAAAAAGTGAGCAACATGTAAATCAAACATCAAAGAAAAAATATTCAGGAAATACTCGGCGTTTCAGAATATTTATAACGTAAATCACCAAATTCTGCTTACTAGGTTTCAAAGTACGGCATGCGCAATAGTAATAATTGACGTATAAGTATCTTATGTCTTTTTCCAAAAATTAAACATGACTATATTTAAAACATAGAACAAGATTTTTCTATGTACGTTTATTTGTTCCTTGACGATTCAACACACGTACGAATCGGCACACTTTTTAAAAGTGTTATAAAGTAATTAAAAGTACGGACAAATAACCTGAATACCTAATCAACCTAATCTAATCAACTATTCAAAAAAAAATATGTTTAATATATTTTTTTAATCTAATTTATAATTTTAAAAAAAGTTTGTTAGGTTAGGTTATATTAAGTTATCAGGATAGTTTTTTTTCGTACTTTAAATGATTTCATATCACTTTTAAAAAGTGTGCCGATTCATACTTCATAGCGCGTATTGAATTATCGGTTCACCAGTTTATTTACAGGTTTTAGTGTGTACACTTGGTGGTTTCCTTGCGCGTGTTTTAACCAACATTTTCCTAGAAATAAAGTCCATGATGTAAAAGCGACACAATACTATATAATCGCCTACTCAGTCTAGTTGTCGTTGATAACGAATCACTGTAACTACAAACTAAACATAGTTTCTCTTCTCTCTGTGGCAAGATATGATAAGATTGTTCTGACGTCAGAATGGAACTTTTAATTACAATCGCAGACTTATGGAAAACAAGAAGCTATTTGTGTTTTATTGGGTACAAGAAATCTTATTTACATTTACTATTGCTATAAGTTTTTAGAAATATAACTGCCATAGAATAGGAGGAAATAGCATTGGACTGGGTCAGTTATCCGAGGTTGGATTTTAAAATCAGTAAGAAATGCCCAGATCCACAAAGATTTTCTGCATCTTACTGCATTTCAATATTTCACTCCTCTACTGTCCATTTTTAGTATTAAGCACTGATTGGTTCGTAACGCGTGCTCGTTTTTTTTTCTACAAATATGATGTTATTTATCCTTGTGGAGTAAACAACAGCAAATCTCTTCAAGTTTATATCAATAATTTTTTTTCAACAAAATGTAATTGTCAAATTAAGACTCAAAGCACAGTTCATTTTTCCATTGATAGTGTGATGACTTTATATTCCCTAGTAAAGTTGACTGCTTTTTCTTTTAATATAAAAATGCACTGCTAACGTAAACAAAACGTATTTTTATTAAACGTAGTTTATCTCGACATTAACGCCACATTAATGCAGAAAAACAACAGCGAATGATTCATTGCTAAACAAAGGGACACCTGTGTGTTGATCAAAACCTAATACTAAACGAATTGCATACTTATTGCTCATCTGTCACGGAATAAACAACTATAAACAATGGAAAGACGTAGATCAAAATTAATGTGTTTTTGGAATTCCAACAAGTCTTCCAGGAAACCAAAAATGTATGTAGGTAATAGGAGTTAATAAAAAAGATTTCTTTTGGTATATATCAGGAACAATTTTTAGTTTAAGACGTTTTTTTAGTTAAAAAGGGACAATTTTAAGTTTGTGGAAAAATACGGAAAAAATAGACATCGGAAATTTTTGCTCATCTTTAAAAATCTCAGCAGAAACAACTAAGCTCTCGTATAAAGTGATAAGATCTGTTAGCGTGGAATTTTCAAACTACGTTAGTAGGATATAATACTATTATTGTGAGAGATGGACAATGGAATATTCATACTTTTAACCCTTTTAACAGAGAAAAACCACATAAATCTCAGGTCTATATATTTCATGTGTGAACAATGGAAATAAAAAAAAATGTTGTCTCGTTTGAAATCGAGCAGTAAATTTGATATTAGTTTTAAACTTTTTATAACGTGTGAGTATAATATTTTCCAAGAATTATTATTAGTTTCAATTTTTCAAATTCAACAAAAAATAAAATAAACCGAAAAGTGATAGTCAAGTAGCGACAAGGCGGGAATATAATAAATCCTTTGTTTTGGCTTGTTAGGTAAATGTTGGCAAGGCGCTTGAGGTAGTCACTATTTCGGTTGCCACTGACGAGGCGCGCAAGTATTTGGCATTGTTTACAGAGCGCGGAGCCCGAATCATCTCGCGAACATTCTAACAATAATTGCTCGGGCCCTCAAAGCTTCGATTGATGCGGCATTATGTGTCTAGTTTTTTGGCAGACAACAAAATCGTCGATGATTAGTAAAGTAAATGCTATTTTTCTCATAATTAACGTGATTTATCTTTAAGAAACGAGATGATTCCATTTTATTTTATTTTTGTGAATACAGCGCAAGAGTCACAACTGGCAGAAGCCAGTGAGGCTAAGGCACCCCAGATTGGGGTATGTTGTGAAGCCGAAGGCGTTGTGGAGGAGAAATAGAAGAGGGGTTCGGGGATGGGTTGGTCAATTCCGTCGTTTTTTGAATTAGTAAATGTCTGATATATTATAATTCATTTTTCTTACCCAATTCTCCCAAAATCTAAAGAAATAAGAAACAGCTTTAATCTATAAATGTATTTGTTAAAGCTCTTACAACTATGTACATTTAAAAACCATACATAATACAAAAAAGGAATAATGTAATCCTTCCCCACTAACAGTAACTACTTATTTATATTTTATTATTAATTTGCTATTTCCCGAAGCTTCTTAAAGTCAGATTTAAATAATAATAATAATAATTTATACATTTTTAAGGATAATATTAGTAATTTTTAATATGGAAAAAATAAAAATAAAAACCAGATAATCATATCCGAGACACTCTCTAGATTGCAAGTATATTCACGTAGAACTTTAGATAGTGTACTGTAGATAGTAGTAAAAAATATGAGAATTTCATTAAGGATAATATTGATATGTATAATATCGATAAAATAAATGACGACAAATAATCAGGTCTCATTAGCTCACCGAAAAGTCAGAGATTTTGGGTTCGATTCTTAAGATGCAATCGATACCTTTTTATCTTCCGTGTCTTTTTCTTTTTCCTATTTCATTTGCGTGTTAGTGTTAATGTCAATGATTGAATAAACTTCAAGGTTTATGCATGTTTAAAGGAGAGCACATATTTAAAAAATAAAAATAAATATAAGAAAAAAAGTTTCTGCTGAATGCTGTGTTTTGCTTATTAAAAAAAAAAATTATTCAGTTCTTATTTTCCTTCCAAGACACATTTTTTGAGATTCAGCATCTCTTTATCCACAATTGACGAACGTCAAGTGAACGAAAGTGGGGAAGTGCGAGTAAAGGAATTTAACCAAAATTTGGATTCTGATAGCAGTCTGTCATCAGGGCAATCTGGAAGTACCGACCCTGTGACAGATCGTGGAGATAAGGCGGTGTTTCAAACATTTTTATATCGTTAAATTAACGAGAAATGATTATAAATTATTATATTATATTTATGTAATAATTATAAATATGAAGAAATTTTTGTATCGTTTTAATGTAATGGTGGAATGCTTTTAATCAGATTAATATTTGCATAACTAACTGTTGTCCAATTGGAGTGACTGGTATGAAAAATCTCTGATTTCCACCATATTTCTCTGTGTTGGAAACTAAAACGCTTCGTTAATAAGTACGTTTCCTCTGGGAAGAAATTTTAAACTTTAGAAAAACTTTACTTTAATCGGACCCCGACACAGTTTAAGCATGTATAAGACAAAATAGTGTTCCATTAATTTATTTGTAATGTTGTATGTAGGTACCTAATTTCAAAGCAGTTAATCAATGGGAGTTTTTTTAAACTGAAAAATCTTATTTTATCTGGTTTATAGAGTTAAGGTAGGTCAACATATGTAATATACACGTATATACATATACATATACACACATTTATACAAATATGTACACATATGGGTACATATTATAAAAGCATATTAATATTAAAACAAAACTGAACTTTTAGAATATAAACAAAGAAGTAGGTCTAAAATGAAACATTAAAATATATAAACATATATATCAGAGATACAATCTACAATGTAATATAGAAAATATAGTCTAATATTAACTGTTTCTTTCAGCAAGGCAAGCATTATATTCGGTTTTCTATGACATGTGTATCACTAATTTCGGCTGGGAACATATTTAAGCAATCAGGTATCGTGTAATATGGCGTTAATTGTCCATCTTTTTAAATATGCTTTGATACGATTATTATAAAATGTTGTTTTTCAAACTTAAAATGGGTAAACCTACATACATAGGTAGATTCGTAGAAGAAATAATAATGTGGTTTGACATTATGCATAAGAGAAAACAAACACTACGTATATAAATCACTAGCGTATTGGCATATTTGCTGCCAATCGGTTTCGAACATTTTGGTTTAGATTCTTTCGGGGAATATAGGATCGCCTTAAAAAATGGCTATTTTTTTATGAATTGATAAATTGATAAAAATTTCGCTTCCGAAAAAATAAAAGAAAAATTTTCAACTGGGTGATACTGAAAACAGTTTCTTCGATCACTTTACAACTTTACACGTATTTTGCATTACGTCAAAAGGTTATTTTTATGATCAGATTAAGAATGGACCCACAATATTACGCAATATGAATTGCTTGCGTGAAAATGTTATAATTTAATAATCAGCATAGGAATTACTTAGTAATGCGTACAACGGATAAATATGTGATGATCAAAACGAATTGTCTGCGAAAACAACTAATACGTCAATATCGGGAATCGCTTTTGCGGTAAGAAGGTTTACTACGAATTATAAAAAAGATTTACAATTTGAGGTTTACCAATAGTGCGCACTTTATTGTCAGCTTTAGGTGGGAAAAAACTTATCTAAATCATAAAAATGTACATTATTTGAGAGTCCGTAAATACACCTACGCTTTATTCCGAAGGAATAGACTGAATCATGGACACGCCAGACATTACAGTTTTTAGTCCTTGCAGCAGTATAATCATCATAATTTTATTAATTACTTGTGCATACGTACGTACCTAGTCTCAAATTTTAACTCAGACTGATATATGGGTTAATAAAAAAAAAAGATTTTCTATTAGTTCTATTTTTAAATTTGATAAAAATATTGTTTGGAGAATTTCTATAGGAGTTTTATTGAACGCTTGGATGGCCCGGTATAACAACGAACAACTTTTCAAAATAAGGAACTCCAGTGAAAAATATAATGACATTGTATTCATATAGAGCAGCAAACGCCGATTCCGAATATATAACTTTTATTGTATATAATTATACGTACAATTTATAAATCGTTATTTAAAAGTGAATAAAAAATCAGCTCATCAAAACACCGTGTTATGTTGGTATCATTGCATTTGGATCATCTGACGTCACGTGAGAATTTTGTGTTTGGATAAGTATGAAAAAAAATATTTATCGATTTTGTTTTGTATTTTAAATATGTATTTCTTATAATTTCTTCAAACGATTGGTATTCACTCCGTGGCGTCATTATTAATAAATGAATTTAAAAATATACTTAGCATTCACCACTTTATAATTATAAATATACAAGTATATCTACATCTTCCGAAAGCGATGCTTTCATCATCAGAATGCTAAAAAATAATTTCAAGTATAGACAAATGATAAAAATAAACACACAATAATGGAAGCATAGACAAATTAAGTAGGTAATTAATCAAAAATGCTAATAAAAAATATCATAAAAGATTGAATAACAAATTTATATTAGAAATAAAAAAAAAATATTTCTATTATTAATATTAATATGAAAATAAATTCAAGAGAGAGCTATTTTTAAAAGATATTTGATTATTTATTAAATTTAATTCACTATTCACGCTTTTTGTGATTTTTTATATTTCAAATTTCCCTAATTATAAAACGGTTGTATGTAAACATTTTATACCTGTAAATATCATTTAATTTGGATTGGTATTTTGGCCTCAAATTCAAAATTAAGTTTTGTACGAAATAGGTCACGCAGCCGTTCTTCTTAATGGTAAACACCTATATTATCAATTGAGTTAAAGTTTCTAAAAGTTTAAAAAATAAAAACAGAATTTAATTACTTATTTTTAGTTATGGTTTACCATGAATAGAATATACAATTATGTAAGGTAAAGCTCATCTTCGTTTTAACATTTGACATGCTAACCTCAAAACTGATCAAAATCGACCGGCCATAGATTTGAAGCATTTTGGCGGCCATTGAAAAATTGAAACTTTGAAAATTAATTTAACCATGATAACAAATTTTGAAAAAAAAACGAAATATACTGGTATTTAAGTCTGAACGTTATTATTGATAAAAAAAAATAAAAAATTGGACTGGAGTTCCTTATTGCGACTTATGAAAAAAGTTTGTAAGACCATTGTAAGAACATTAATTAAAATGAAGATGAGGTTGATATGTCTACCTGTTTACGTAAATATTATTTTCATCCACCGTATTTATGGGTAGGCGTTCGTTTACTGCTTTGATAAAGTTTAAGAAAAAGCGACACAGATTATAATAAAATTAATTGTGCTATACGAAATTCTCGATTTTTGATAAGTTTCCGAGAACACCCAATATTATTTATGTATCTATAAGATAATTAGCATATGGATTCACAATCACATTTCCTATGAACCTCACTATGTATTCAAAAATTTAATTGTTTTAATAATTACATTATATTATATTTTATTACTTTTGGTAAATATTAAGGTTTTCCATTGCGGTAACGGATTATTAATAATTAAAACCACAGATAAAAACAATAATTGACTGTTTGATAGACCACACACAGCGTTTTATTTGATTATTGCATTGCGTTCCTGATGCACGAAGGAACCATCGTGAAAAATATTGAAATACTTAACAACTGATAAATATTACATTGATGTAGGTGTTAATTATGTTGAACTGAAGCCTGACACTAGTTGAATGATAGTTAGGTTGTACTGTTGACTGTATTAAGTTGTAGATTTCATGTCTTTACCGCATTACAAGTTTTTGGTAACATTATAGATCCTTAATTCTATTTACATGTCCAGATTCCCATTTCAGTTTCCATCCTTTCAGACATACGTTGAAACATCAAATGATTTTTTCACAATTTGTTGGTCTCTCAGGTTTGTCCACTCTGCCAGTTTCTTAGTGGCACATCGATGCTGCATGATGAGACGCCAGCCGCTATTGAAGAGCATTTTTTAGGAATCCCCCTTTAGTCAGACAAAAGTCAACAATCTGCTCTTCCATGGGAATAGTAATATTAATACCCTTGTAATATTTTAAAGCTTTTCCGACCGCATTAATTAGCCCCTCAATGTGGGGATGCTATAGTCGCACTGACTTCAGGCACTTGGTATTTTTGTGCAGTTTTCACAACAATAACAAAAATTACATCTATCCAATCATCTAAACGATGTATTGATTGAAAACATGGCTCTTAACAATCGGTTCTTACCGTAATACATACTAAATGTAATTTATCGAATCAGTACGAATATTGTTTGTACGTTTTTTTGGGTATTTAGCCGTGTTGAAGTTCCTCCTCCTTTTTTAGACAATATTTCTAACAATCTTGCTGTCTCGTTCATTAGAGCAACCTGCCTGAATTGCCGGTAAGAATCTTAATTTTCTATCGGCCAGTAGGATATCTACATAAATAAAATGAATCTATTAAAATATGTAACACATTTCTTTTATCAACTGTTGAAAAAAGTACATCTTCTGCCAAAAAATCGGCTACACGTGGCAAAAAGTATCTAGACTATCTAAATACAGTTTCGTGCTAATGACTTCGGGGCGATGTAAAAGCAAAACTTCAGCTCAAAGCAGATTAGAACTAGATAAAGTATCAGGATTTTGATTTTAATTAAGAACATTCATTTTAGAGCAATAACAACTCTTGCCTGACGTCTCCAAATTGTTATTTTTTTTAACCAGCAGGCTTTCTCCGCGTTCTCATTTTTTGATCATATTTCGGGACGATGATTTCATTTTACAAGTCTATACGTGTTCAGGCCATAGATGTTGTTTGTTAGCAAAGTTAAATAATATATGTGTTTTCAAAGAATTTGATTACAAAATGGTATTGGTCTCAGTTGTACCATGAAATAGTGATACTGAAATAAGCAGGGATGATCCAGCACAATAGCTCAAAAAGTCTAAAAATTGACAAATTCACAGTTAGTGCTGTTGTAACGTAGTATTTAATTCATCTTTTATGCAGCACATTGTTGATTTATGCTTTTATGCGGAAGAGCAGAAAGCTCGTTTACTCTGGACTCATAAATTAAATTTTCATCGAAGCATCGATGATTTAGTTAGTAGAGCATACAAGCTTCTAAGCTTCGTAATTAGAAATTCATATTCATTTCACAACACGCAAGCACTGAGGTTATTATACAACATGTTAGTGTTAAGCTTTGATGTTTCTGCATACATAACTTTCCTTAGTTGAAATATTTTATGTTTTTCGTCTATATGTGTATTTGTTTAAACTATACAGTTTTTTTTTAATATTAATGAGCATTCCTTTCCTAAGTACAAGCATCAGCTTACGTTAGGAAAGAATATATATTACACAAAATTGTGTATTGCACATATCTGTAAAATATGTAACAAACTACCAATACTAACTAATATATAAAAAAAGTCTATAGGAGTCGAATTTTCTCATTTGGGCCCCGCGTGAACTAACTTACATTTTGTGCATTGAAAGAGTTCACAAGAAACTTTTAAGATTTTTATTTTTGGGTCTCTACCGACGATACTCATCTATCTATATTTAGGGTATGACTCTTTGCCACTCCTTAGAGACACGTAGACGTATTTCTCTGCAATTTTTTTTCTTTTACTTAACGGTAACATATTCAACAGTGAGATACTGGCTGAAATAAATTTCTTCGTACCAGAATCTCACTCTTAAAGACGCCACAACAACTTCTTGCACATTCGAGTCTATAAACTTATTTGGAACTCACCTGTGGCGAGAGCTATGCACTTTCTAAATCCGGTGGATAAAAAAAATCGACTGTTTTTTTATGTCTTATAACGCATTTATAGATTTTTTTGCACATACACTGCACAAACGGTACAACTATAATGAATTAGATTAATAATCTATATAGGTGATAAATATTTTATGTTTTTTCATAAAAAAGGCATTTAAAATAAAATATTATTTCTACTTGTTTCATGAGTGGAACAAACTTTTAGCGTCGCCCTGGTGAGAGGAACCTTTAAAAAAAAAGTTGCTTAAATTGCATTATCTGTGTATGTTGACCAGATTAACTAACTAAACATCACGTCGTTTACACATAAGAGGTAGACAGAGAGGATAGACCCCCATTCAGTGCTTCATTCACATTCATATATGGTTTCATACATAATCTTCTGTTAGTTTTGCCCTTGACATGACCCAACATAAGTGTTTGATTCACTTGAGAGTGCCACGTATTCCTCGTGCGTCCCTGACTTATTCTACAATTGCTAAATAATTTCCAATCTTAATTTTCTCCTTCTCCTAACAGTTTAATTAACTTTCGTAAGCAATATTTCCGAAAAAATAGGGATTCCTTCATTCCGCTGGCCCTGGGCGGTTGGAAAGCTGTTTTTGTTGTTGATAAGTACGTTGTTTTATACATAACGGATCAATACATTCTACGTACAAACAATGTTTAGTCGTAAATAACAATCCATTTGTATTTGTTAGATTTTATTCCATCATCTTTTTATTGGTTTCATTTACTCCCACATTCAACTGTCCTATCTCACGTTTATTTCAGCTTCACAACATTATCTTAATAATGAGATAATAATAATAATAAAAATAATAATAATAACATTTACCAAGCGCTGTTTTGTGTTATTTCACTTCAAGTGTATCATTATTCCATTGGAAACTTTCTTGTACGATCTCATATAGGCAAATAAAGGTGTGTGAAAATTATTACCTGAAAGTAAATAGATAAAAGAAACAAGATAGATGGGCAATATAAGTATGAAACCGCACGCACAAAAGAGTAGCGGATATCGTTCACCCATACAGTTTTTAATTGGATACAATAAAGAAAAACACATGAAATGCGATGTGAGCGTATTTGGGGATCCAAAAGTCTGCCCATACTTTTCTTAAATTAAAATAAATAATATATATATTTCATAGTTATTTCGTTTAGATCAAATGGAATGACGATATACAATGCAGGCAGACTCAGAAACATAGAGCAAGCATAAATAGCGTATTTTCATAGGCTGTATCGAGTCTAGAATCAAAAGGTAGTAGTTCAGTGGCTACATTTGGATTTCTTTCAAAATGACATGTAAGGCACTTCTGTCTTATATTATCCTTTCAATAGTTTCTATCCAAACACCAAACGCATAGCTTTCATTTTCGCCGTCTCTTTGATGGTTTATGAACTAAACCTCTGAATTCTCAATTTGTTTCTATTATCTAGAATGTTCTCAGTAACACTTCCTCTGTAATTCTAAATACATTGAAAAAGCAGGGATCTGAGTCGCCTCGCAACGTAGACCGTTCCGAATGTCCTTATTAGGAGCAGCCGGTGGAGCAAATGGAGTTGCAGCCCACACGGCCAACTTACGAAAGAACAGCCGAAAAACAACGGGCCAAACGATACAACGTCGACAAACTATCTGAATTTGTTAATTTGTTTGACTTACAAAGTTTTCAGTGAGTGAATATAAGTATTTTGACAAATATACACACAATGAACAGGTATTTTGTCTATGTTTAATGCAGGTAAACGTACACCTTGTTAGAGTGAGGGGCCCTTTGATCCTTGACGACTTGTAATGAATGTATTTTTTGATTTAACGCATTTAAGCAGATAGAAAATCAGGATAAATTCATTTGCAAAGAATCATTAAATATATATAATTTTTTATTTCTTGAAAAGGTGTGTAATCACCTGTGGAGCCATATTTAGTAAATTAATAACAATTAATTTGTTTGAACCACTGTATTTAATATGTACACCTCAAAAATGAGAACGCTTCGCCATTTTGCGTAACACGCTTAAAATATGAAAATATCAAAAATCGTGAAGCGTTCCATTTTTTTGAAGTTTACATGTTAAATACAGTGGTTTAAATAAATTATTTTTTATTATTTTACTAAATATGACTCCATAAAGTAATTGTTAATAATTTATTTTATATTTTATTAAAATTATATTTATTTATTTTTTATGCTATAATATAATAGCGATACAGGAGTATATTTGAAGTAAATGAGTTCATACAAATATAAACAATGAGTGAATACCGATCAAAGTTTTCAGAATAATATTTAAAAAAAATTAAGCTTTAAAGGTCCGCACTCAAAAATAGATATTCTGTAGACTAACTACAAAGAATACTACGAATGATTTATTTGTAATTTCTACATGGGTAGTTAGGAAAATTTTTACGGTATTTTAATGAAAAAAGTTCTTAGACTGTAAGCTTTTAAGTTCAATTTGAAACGAGTATTGGATTTTTTGGTTTAAACGTTCGAAAAAGCTTTAATTGTTTTCAAACTGCACCTATTACAGACATTTTAGTACGCATTTCACAGGATTTAGTTTGGGAATTTTTGTTATGAAAGGAAACCTTAGATACTTTCCTAACTAACCGTACAGAATTAAAAAATAAACATTTGTAGTATTGCTTGAGTTAGCAAACTACAAAGTGTTGTCTACCGGTTCTTAAAAGAAATTTAACTTTATGAATTTGAGGGAACGTTTTTCGTAAAGATAGGCATTCGAAATACATAGTTTTGAATGACAAAACGTAGGTAAATTAAAACTATTTTTATGACATTCAGGTAGTCGTGAATCACAACATAACGTTAACTATAAATATTCCAATAACATCCTTGAATGGCAATAGACAAAGTCTTTTTTCGACGATTCGTAATTCTATGATTGCACAATATGGTGAAATGAGAAAAATACGATCTTAGTCCTGATAGTGTCTTTTTTTCCCATGACGTATCAAAACTGGAATAAAGAAAGACCACGTAGCTGTACGAGTCGTATTTCAAAAATTATAAAAAAGTTCCCTAAGATGGAAGACGTATTACATGAAAAAATACTGTGGGTGTCAGTATAAAAGCAGCCTCAATACTCAATATTAATTATAATAGTTTGTATCGTTTAAATTAAATTACTTCGAAAAAAGCGGTCAAGGTACGTGAACAAACTTCATTATTATGACAAACTATGTTTAAATCTTTTGCGTCAAAAATTGTAAACCATAATTTTTGACAACTGAAGGATATGGTTCTATCCATACAAAATATACGAAAGTAATGGAAGTTTGCGCAAATGGATTTTATGTGGCAACAACCAATGAATGACCCAATGCCATTGTCATTAAAAAAAATTACATTAACTCCACACAGGAGGCTCCGAGGAAAATAATTTCTCTCAGGGCCTATGTAACTTTTGGGAATGCTGTGTGTAGGCTCTTTTTGAGGAAAGGAAGCAGTGAGCCCGGGTCCTGAAGAGACCCGTGTTATAGTTATATATTATAATAGTACCACTCGTATTTGAAATTAATTTATAGCTATTATAATTTCTACAAACGATTGGTATTCACTTTGTGGCGTTATTATTAATAAATGAATTAAAAAATATACTTAGTATTATTTATATCTACATTTCTCGAAAGCGATGCTTTCATCATCATGAATATACGAATACTATATAATAGATGTATTCATATATTCCTGATGATGAAAGCATCGCTTTCGAAGCATGTAGATATCAATATATATTTATAAAGTGATGAATACTAAGTATTTTTTTTAAATAATTTATTTACAGCTATTATTTCATTTTTGGAATGCGTTGGCAATTAAACCTGTAAACTCTAGAAATAAAGTCAAATACATAGGTACCGGTACTTGTACAATTAATCAATCATTAGAATAATATCTCTTATTTAACAATGACTTCACAAATCGGATTTCAGGCATCATTTCATCGAGGCTATAGTGAAGAGCACTTTTCACGAAATCGTTTCAGGCGACCCATTCATACCTTGCTAAAGCCAGTTGTGACTTCAACAGTGATTCCATTGAATGAATTGCCGTTTCCTTAGATGAAATAGGAACAAAAGTGAATTAACTACAAATGCTGGCGACCTTTGATTAGTTTGTGACACCTACACTCTCCTAACCCACGTTCCACGTTACTTTGAAAAGGTATAAGGAATAATTTTGCAGCACCATTATTTTGTAATAGACGCTAGTTCCTCCCACGGATGTCGGGGCCTTCCAAGGTGATCAGCCAATCAGAAAGCGACCCAGCACTAATCAATCCGAGGTTTCCGTGACGTCACCATAATAATGAGACAAATACATATAATAATCGGTCGCCAAGTCACACGTGAAGGAATCTGGTGTCTCCAAGTTAGGACAAAGTTATGTTTGGATAAAGCTGGCGGAACGAAGTGCTTGCTCTTTGTAATAAAGCCTCCCAAAATTAAGTGGCATGTTTGCCTGGCAGTTTTCTTGCTTGTGTGAACTCGACGAAATAGGGTTTATTTGACTGTATTAGCTTGACAATACAGGTTTTGAACAAGTAAATTGAAGAAAGCTCCTTTTAAGGAGTCTTGAGAGTTCAGAGTACAGTTCATGCGAAATAAGATCTGGAGATGTCAACGTACTCGATGTTTGAAGTAGTGTTGACTTAAGACTGTTGTGAAATAAATTTAAAACATTATTGTAATAATTTTGTGTAGACAAATATCGATAGAGTTTTAAATGTGTTGAACGTGATTTTAAGAGAATCATTCAGAAAATATGCAAAATATCTGAGCTGATTCCTGGGAAACACCATCTAATGGGGTATCAATCAGGTAATTATGCCAATTAAAAAAGGGAACACATGATAATTTAACGAATAATATCCAAAATGTGTATAGCTGTGTTCAAAAGGAAAGGTGAATTTCGAATTTTTTCGAAAAGTATTTATTTATTCATCAATATCCATTTTCTTCCCTTCAAAGTAATCGTTTTTCACCTAAAACAACATCAATAAAGTGGTATTTTTCAATCTTACCATTCTAGCTCACTCAAAAGTCACGAGCCGTTACTGCATGCCCACATATAGATTTCTTCATTCGTTATTTTGATACTAGTAATGTGGGTTTTTTTGTAATTTTAAGAATTTAAAAAAGTTATTAAATATTTCAAAACCATTGAAGCTAGATTAAAAATTTGTCTAATTCTGACGATATCTTTGATAGGTAGATACCTGGTAGCACCCTGGCATTCAAAAGAAATTCAAAGAAATTCAAATTTAATAACGTTATTATTAAAGTCCATAAGTATTTCAGTTTGTTATTTTTGTCACAGCTGTTTCTAACTAAAATACTTGCAAAGCTTAATAATAACTATCGTGAATTTGAAAATTTTCATTTATTTTTAAAAATTGTAATTAGAATGCCTCAATGTTATATTGTGCTCCTCGAGAACATCTGGACATAGGTTTTCAAGGGATGAACAGTTAAGAAAAAAATCGATTGTGGCTATAAAAAAAGATAAATATAAACTGATAAAAATATCGTATTTGCAATAAAACATTGTTCCATCAGACTATGTGATGCCTTTTTTTAAAAATTTGTTTTTATTATTATGACAGCTGTTTCAGCATTCAAGGCCATTTAGAAACTGTGTTTAGGCCACATTGCGACAACATCTCGACTTACTTCTTCGGCGACGACTTACTCTGGAATTTGTTATTTAAATCGGAAGTACTGTCTAATTTGACCAAAAGGATAATTGAATTATTAAATATAGTTGACTAGGGATAAGTTAGTTAGGGGTAAGGCTCTCGACTACGAGTCCGAAGGTCGTGGGTGCAAATACCGGCGTGAGCAAGTAAATTTTATTTAATTAATTTGTGTTGTTTCACAATTAATTCATTTAAAAATAATATATAGTATATTTGCGCAGGTGCCGGAGTGGAAGATACTCTCAGTATCGCCCTGGTAAAAGACCATCATTCAGAATTGAAACGTTGCTTGGAATGGCTTTTAGCCGTGTTTGGTGACCAGATCTGAATAGCCAGGTATTTACCTACCCTCTTCTTCCCCTTCTCCTCCCCCTCCCCAATACCTTCAGCCTCACAACATTCCCCAATTGTTAATGCTATAGTCTCACTGGCTCTAGACGGATGGGAGCAGTTAGGACTCTTGTGCGGTATTAATATAAAAATAAAAAAGCGGAACTAGCCTCATTCATCCCCCCAGCCTAAGTGCATAGTTAAGGATTTTATTATCAATATGTAAACGGTTGATCAGATACCACTAAACTTGTTACAAGCGAACGACAATTTTTTTTTACATCCCACCCTATTTTATTGTTGGAAATGTTCTTTGTTTTACATGTTTTACATTATAATTGACGATATTTTGACATTATAATTGACCACCCACAAAGTCATACATGATTAAAAAGAAGGAAAAAACTCAAATATTATAAAATCATGTTGATTTTTTAATCGGTTTATCAAATGACTGCATTGGCATCGAAACAAAGAAATCCGTACTACGTTCGCAGGCAGGTACTTGCATAAGCTTAAAGCTATTTTCCTTCTGAAAACCTCGAGTACATAACAACGGTAACACCGGTAAACATCATATCATCTACGCGTGTACAACATCCGCATGGCGTCACGGGCTTCCTTACCCTTTGTTAATGACTTGTTTTATCATTGATGCTATCATTTTCATACGTCACAGCTATTGGATAAGGCTCTGAACAAGCAAGTCGATAATTATGATTTTATCTACCTGGTCTCAGACTGCTACGTGATCTGGCTTTGTACGTTGATTATGGCAGACATTATGTTGCGTCCGACACATATAAATTACATAGAAACTACGTATGCACGACAGGTAGTGGACGTATTTGACTGACGTCAAATGGGAATGTTTTCCTCATGCAAACATTGGATGATTATCACCGGTGAAAATATTAGATCATGTGGTTAATTCGGTTGGTGAACGGTAAAATGGTTAGAGGAAAGCTCAGTTTAATGCTGTAGCCGAAATTCGGTGGAACCAGCTTGTTAGGTCTCACTAGCTCTTAATCTTTTACAAAGATAAGTAATCGATTGTTAGAGTTCTGGAATAAGGAACTCCAGTCCATTAAAAAAAAATCTTTAATAATAACGGTCAACTTAAGTTTCATGGTTAAAATAATTTTCAAAGTTTCCATTTTCCAAAGCCCGCCAAAACGACCCAAATCTATTGGTGTTCGGTTTTGATCAGTTTTGAGGTTAGAATGTAAAATGTTAAAACAAGGATGAGCTTTTTCATACATAATTTTATATTCTATTCATGGTAAACCACAATTAAATAAAAGTAATAAATTTATGTACCTTTTTAGAAACTTTCACTCAAAGAGTAATAATACTATTGAGCATTAACATTATCATAAAATGCGTACGGATAATTGGTTTGCTCATGAATACTCTAATTTCTTTCATTAATAATAGTTTTTTTATAGGAAAAATCATTATATAGCATAAAGTCACCTAAATTAAGATTAAATTTCGCCAAAACTAAAAAAAAGTACAAAACCAAATCGAAAAATAAAATTTTCCATACAAATCCAAAAACAGAATGCGCACCTGACGTCAGATGTTCCAAATGCACTGGTACCAACATAACAAGATATTTTGGTGAGATGATTTTTTATCCACTATTAAATAATGATTTATAATTTCTACCTACAATTTCATATAATGAAAGTTATATATTCAGAATCGGCGTTTGATGGCCTATATTTTTAAAACCATTACGTTTTTCACTGAAGTTCCTTATTGCATACCCGTCTTTAGAGTTTTAGAAATCAGGAGATGGAAGCGAAAAACTGATGGAAAACCTCAAATACTAAAAAAAAATTAGTTTTAAATAATAATATAAAGGTCTAAATAATCAGACTTTTTTTTTTGGTATTAAACGAAAAATATTTATGTTGTATTTACGTTCAGTGCATTTCAAATACTTCAGATTTCCAGATTCCAGAGCGGGTTAAGTTCTCCACGACTCATTTAAAAGCAATACAATCGCTAAACCTAAGTTATGCTGAAGATCGATTTATTGTTTTGAAAGGTAAGTATACGACGCAAAGTGTTAAAGATTTTTTTATATGATACTTGTTTAATTTGTTCATTGAAACATAACGAACAAATGGTGTCACAAAATATCATTTTACCAAAGCTCCAGAAAATCCAGATGGAAAAGCTGTGCTTATAACACGACCGTTCAACTTACCGCTCGAGAGCTTTTAATGAGATAAATATACGAGTATAATAGATTTTCTTAGAAAAAAATTGAATATTTAGTACAATTAGACGGTTAACTATTTTAAGTCTTCCCCGAAAGAAAAAATCCCTCCATAATATATAGAAAATAATTTCCAATGTCAACCCTCGTCACCTGAATAATAATGTCTAAATCTATTTTCATGTTGTCCAAAGGCTCGCCACGATAAATGGTATCAGTTTCATATTTATCGATTGTGGGTTGCCAGGAAACTGAACGGGCTCTAACAATCGCATTCACAACAAACATGAACATAGCTCTAGGGATTCGTTGTTCAGCGTTATCGCCGGCCCAATTCCCAGAATACCAACCCAGCGTAGAATGACGTCATTTCATTCATAAATTCACCAGCCCCCCAAAACCCCATCCCCTCACGTAGAAAGAGACAGAACGCGCAAGGGATGGGATATTCACGAAATCCTTCGGGGGTGAGCCTGACATTCAAAAACGGCAGAAGGTTAAAGCGAGAAAGCTGAATCAAACGACGCATGCGCATCGGGTCTTAGACAACATTCGTACACCAGCAATATCCTAGGTCACGTGTCCGATTCATTCAACAAATGGCTGAGATAGAAGTTTTGTTAGAAGCGACCAGAAAGCTTCTGTTGCTCGTGGAAAGCTTCTTGTTCGGTGATGAACGATTCTGGAGTTGTGCGCATCTGTCTGTCGTCGTCATGGCGACGTCCCGGAAGCAAGCCGTTTGCGTTCGCTCACCCTGGAAAAGCGGGAAAATGTTTCGGGAAATTTCCGCTAGGTGGTGGTGGTGGCGTCCTTGGCAACGGGATTTGAATGAAATTATAATGTAGGTACCTAATAATTATGCTGAATTTGTGGGTTCGAAGATTTCTGGCCATTGGCTTTTTGGGGTGGAATCGTAAAGGTGAAAAACTTTACTTTTTTTTTGTCGTAACATAGAGGATTTATAACGCCAAAGTGGCTATACAAATGATATTAAATTATTTTCTTACGCGGTTGAAATCAACACCTCTACCTCTACATTGATAAAGAATTTTTGAAATTTGCAAAACAATCGAATAAAATAATTTTTGCCAATCCATGGCAATTACATAAAAATTAATTCATTCATGTCAACACTTTAATCATACCATAATTTCTAAACGAAAAAATCTAAATAGTTTGTGACAGTGTGGGGAGCTTCGGGGAGCTACCCTGGTCATGGATTTTGAAGACGCCGTTGTTAAACAAAAAATATCAAATAGTTATTGAATTTTCACGTGCAGTTTATAAATAAAGCAACACATTATACAGGTTGTCTCAGCACGTAACCGACGAACTTTAACCAGTGATTCTTGAGATTATTTCTAATAAAAAAATGTTAATAATTTTTTTTATTTTTTCTATTGATTGTGCCATCACTAGTCACCCAGCCGAGTAAGAACTTAAATCCCAACACAGACCCTGATTTTCCTATACTTACTTTTTTATGTTTTTATTATTTTTTTGTTTTTAAATTACCGGAGACCAAAATGCCGTCTAAAATTTTAGGCTCAGAAATCACTGGTTACAGTTTGTCAAGTACGTGCTGATACACCTTGTATACCTGTTGTCCATCTTCTCAGATGTATGATATCCAGTAACAAGTCAGTAATACTTTGTATGCAGCAACAAAATGAAAATTTTCCACAGTGACTGTTTCATCTGCCGTAATGTTGTATCAGATGAAATTGTACTTAAATAACTGAATCGGGATGGAGATCTATCTCTTTCTTGCCGCCGAAGACAGTAAAAAATATTATGAAATTTTTCATCGAAATCGATCAGTGAACAAGATCTACTTATGGGCACTCAATAAAAACCAATGAATTCACATAAATTATCGTCTTCAAGAATTTAATAGGCATAGACACATAAAAAACAAAAAAAACATCTATGGACGATAATTTTATAGTCAGGTTTTAAAGGCGTTCCTAGGACCTGCGCCACATCGCATCGTGGCGAATGCCGTGACTAATGGCCATTTTGTATCGAATCTCTGATTAAACGTTCATGTCGTCGGCATCCACAGTGACCGTACCCTTGGCCTTTTTATCGAATAAATTACACTAAAAAGAATACCAATAAAGTGTAAAAAGTTACAGTTCATAGGTAAGATTGTATAGAGGGTTTAACGACATTCTCAGTTCAGATGCGTCTTCATTTAGCATTTTTTTGGACTTTTTCCTTATGTATTTTAAGCGATCGAAAGGTTTCACAGAGCTTTTTTTTATAAAATATTCTAATTTAAGGTTTGTTAAAACAAAAATATAGAACGGCAAAAGTTTTCAAACATAATAATAAGATAAAAAGTAGCAGAACCTAATAAAAACATCGTAGATTTTTAATGTGCAATAAATCTGCCAATATTTTTTTATACATATGTATAATAATGATCATTATTACGATTTTTTATGAAGAATAAATAAATGAATATAAATAAGTAAATATCAAAAATACTCGTATATTTGCTAAATTATTTAGAGTTCTGCAAATTGAACACAGTAATAATAAATAATCTACACTTGTCCTGACGATGGAATGGTTGTTCCGAAACCTGTATTTAAGCTTAATCTGTATTTATCATTCCGATCTGAACAGGTAGATATGTCCCAACTTTCTTATTTTGCATTTCTTTCTCCAATCCACTTCTATCAGCTTCACAACATTCCCTAAAGTGTGAATTCCAAAACGCCATTGGCTGTGGGCAGTTGGAACTCTTAAGTGCAATCACATAAAAAAATACACTTGCATTTGCAATACGTTATCTAAAATCATATTACATAACACGCTAATCGACATTGGACGTAAAGCACATTCAGAGCTTGGCTCGCAGCTTTGAAACACTCCATTGCTCATTCCACCAGCTAGTAAAACGGCGATATATATTTGACAATTCCAGACAATATCATAAATTACATACAAGTGGTGTTGTGTTTTGCATAACATTTCCTTCATACGTTTTCACAGCACGAGATCCAATTCAGCCATCCATCAAATAACTTATTATTACTTGTCATCCTTAAAACTTAACCATTTGCTGGTATTTTTTTCTGTACTATTAAACATTTTGCGTGGTACTTATTAGCATATTTAAATTTCTATGCGATCCTGTCAGAAGGATAATTAAAAATTTTGGAAGCATGCAAGTGGAAAGATACAATGTGAATATTTTTTTTATTCCTAATGAATCATTCTGAGAATGTACACATCTAAACTACCCACGCAAAGTTCAATATTGCAATACTGATAATTTGAAGAATCCTTTCGTAGTTTTTATAAAGTCAGTGAATAATTAAATTCCTTCGTTGCCTTTTTAGTCTTCTTTTTTATTGTACGTACGCAAAACATGAACGGGCTTGTACCTGAGTTTTCTAGTAGGATCACATTTTGCCTTATCAAACGAAATACTAATATTTCCACCAAATTTACTTTACCATTTCCACTATATTCCGGTTATTGTTAGATTAGTAGCAATATAATATAAGTGATGTTAGTAAACAGTGCAGAAAAATGTCGTTTTTAACTAATAATACTTCAAATTTATTAATTAAAAACACCCCAAATACTATCCAAGCAGCTTTTTATACTGATAATTAATTAAAAATAATATATTTTGAATAACAAGGATACAGATAATATTTTAAATAAATCGGGGGTACATAAATTAATTTGTAACGATTGCATCTTTTTTACATTGGAAAGACTTCAAGTAATGTTAGTATCAGAGTTAAGGAACACCTAAGGTGAATTTGCAAATCATATTTTGGAAACCAATCATTCCTTTGATATAAATAAAGGTTTATAAATTTTACATTTAAATACAACCGGTTTACAATCAAACAAATTTTAAAAAAAAACAGAAAAAAGTGTTAATAGTCAATTAAATATAATTAATAATCAAACACATATTTTTTAAATAGCTGTCTCCTGAATTTATTTTAATATTGATATTAATAATAAAACCAATTTCTTTTTTAATTTCTAATATAAATTTATTATTCAATGTTTTATAATAATTTTTTATTAACATTTTTTGATTAATTATTACCTACTTTAATCAATTTTTGTTCATGTTTATAATTTGTCTATTCTTACATTGTTGTGTTCTATGTTTATCATTTGTCCATACTTGACATTATTATATTTAAGTGTTCTGTATATTCCTGATGAGGAAAGTATCGCTTTCGAAACATATTGATATGTATACTCGTATATTGATAAAGTGGTGATAACAATAATTATTAGCCTGAAACACTCATCCAAATTGAAAAAACCTTCCGAGAAAAGATAAATGTCGCCGACAGGACTCGAACCTGCACCCTTCTGATATCCGGTCAGATGCTCTACCGTTGAGCTACGTCGGCTAATAAATAAATAAATATATAATAGTGTTTCATTCAATAATTACTGTTTTTTATTATATTTCACCTGTAACAACCAACTTTATTAGTATGAGGAAGGCTTGTAACGGCTAAATCCCTCAATAGGTGGCGCCGAGACAAATTATGTGCAGGTTCGAGTCCTGTCGGCGACATTTATCTTTTCTCGGAAGGTTTTTTCAATTTGGATGAGTGTTTCAGGCTAATAATTATTGTTTATAAAAATAATTGTTACCCTTTGCGCTATGCACAAAAATCTTGCCTTAAAAACTTTAGTTTATCAATATATAATTTCTTCAAATGATTGGTATTCACTTTGTGGCGTCATTATTAATTAATTAATTGAAAAATATACTTTGTTTACATCACTTAATAAAAAATGCTGTCATCATCAGGAACATCTCAAAACTGAAAAATAATTTCGAGTATAGACAAATGATGACAATTAGAACACAATATTAATAATTCTATTCTTCAGTTTACTTAAATTGGCGATACCGACGACAAGGTGCTCTTTTTAGTTAGAAGTTTCAATGTAAAAATGGAGACGAAAGGTATGCTGCAATAGAGCTGCCGACTATGTTTTACAAAATTCACGAGAAGACAGAAAACATTGCGCTGCGTAGTAGCCACTTTATTCACAACTGACTCGAAATGGCTGCTTGGCAGCGAAAGCACTCTAGCGGTAGTTTAAGCATCAATGACGGTCTCCGTGGTTGAGTGGTTACGATTCTTGGCTACGAATCTGGAGGTCGAGAGTTCAATTCCCGGAGTGCGCAGGTAAATTTTATTTTATAAAAATGTGTTTTTTCACAATTTATTCATTTTAAATATTATACTGTCAGTATCACCCTGGTGAAATACCACCATTCAGAATGAAAACGTAGCTTGAAATGGAAAAAACACAGACCAACAAAAAACTATTTTTAAAATGTTAAAATTAACAATAAATCTAGTTGTACAAAATAATCACTAAAACAATTAAAACAATCAGAAAACCATGCTAATATTTTTTATAATTCGAGGTGTGTTCAAAAGAAAAGGTGAATTTTGAATTTTCGCGGGCTGTGTACATCCGATAATCGATTTTTTTTTTGTTGTTATGTTGGTACACATATGTTTATCACATGTTATCATTTTCAGCCATTTTGTATTAGTGGTTTGTTTTTGACAACTGGAAAGGTTTAGTCGCGTTTTTGTGTGTTCTTCGATTTTTTACTTTTGAAAAAAAATGGATCAAAGAATATGTATTAAATTTTGCGTTAAAAATGGAATAAAGTCCTCCAACACAATTAAAATGTTGACTGTGGCATTCGGCGAGTCTACTTTGTCTCAAAAAAGTGTTTATAAGTGGTACAAGCGCTTTACAGAAGGCCGAGAAGATGTTAATGACGATGAGCGTGCTGGAGTTGCAACCACATCAACAAACGAAGAAAACAGCGAAACAGTGAAGAAAATGGTTTTGGAAAATCGTCGAATCACTATTAGGGAAGTTGCAGAGGATGTTTGCATATCAATCGGATCATGCCACGCAATTTTCTCGGATGTTTTTGGGCATGAAACGTGTGGCAGCGAAGTTTGTTTCGAAATTGCAAAATTTTTAGCAAACGCAACGTCCCATTAGTATCGCTCAGGAGTTTTTGAATGACGTCAACGACGATCCAGATTTTTGACAAAAGGGTCATAACTGGTGATGAAACGTGGGTATATGGTTATGACGTCGAAACCAAGGTCCAATCATCCCAATGGAAGCGGCTAGAAGAGCCAAGACCGTAAAAAGCACGCAAAGTTCGATCAAATGTTAAGGTTTTGCTCACTGTTTTCTTCGATTACAATAGCATGGTGCATCATGAGTTCTTTCCAACAGGTCGTACGGTTAACAAGGAATACTAAAAAGAATTTATGAAACGTTTGCGTGAAGCAATACGGCTCAAACGATCGGAATTGTGGAAAAACAAATTATGGATTTTGCATCACTATAATGCACTAGCTCACATATCAATGCTTGTTCGTGATTATTTGGCCAAAAACAACACCGTAATCATGCCTCAACCACCGTATTCACCAGATTTGGCTCCCTGCGACTTTTTCCTATTCCCGAAACTGAAGAGACCAATGAAAGGAAAGTGTTTTGCCACAATAAAGTCAGAATCGAAGAACGAGCTGATGGCCATACCGAGAAGCGCATTCCAGAAGTGCTTCGAGGATTGGAAGAAGCGAAGGCATAAGTGCATTAAATCTGAGGGGGATTACTTTGAAGGGGAGAAAATGGATATTGATGAATAAATAAATACTTTTCGAAAAAATTCAAAATTCACCTTTTCTTTTCAACACACCTCGTATGTTGCATAATTCGTCTGCAGGGACATTACATTGTTAGATTATGTTCCTAGGTATGCTTATGCTAAAACACAAATGTTATATAAATATGCACGAATATGTTGTATTCAGGAACATGATTGTGTACGAGTATTCGAGGACGTGTTGGTAAGATCGCAGCTGTTACCGAATACTAGGAAGACAAGAAACAACTGCTTATACTAGTACTTTATGATAATGTTCTATAGATGAAGTGAAATGTACTGTTACTTTACCATAAGTCGACAGAAAACATCTTTAGTCATTTTAGATCCAATGGAAATTCTAAGCAAACAATAATTTCAGTGTTTAACACAATTTTTTGGAGCACGTTTACGAAGTCAAAATAAGTTGTTCAATTTTATCCCTATACTTGTATAAACTGGTAAAATTTGACGTATCAAGTGGCTCAGAGGGTCATCTCTCTGCAGTTGCATCCCGATTGCGATAGAGTAACGTCAGAGAAAAGCCGGATTGCTTGGATCTGCTGGTTTTTTAAATTTTTTTACCAAAAAACATGGTCAAAAAATTATCTGCATAATCGCAGTTTGATGTTTCATGTGAATACGTTGTTTTCAATTGAGAATATTTTTCATTGGAATCCTTCATTCACGACTCACAACAAAAATGCAGCAACATTCGGTTTTATTATTCGGGATAATGTTATCGAATCTGCGCGACACGAACACGGCAATAAAAGTTGGGGACACGGCCGCTCAATTTGGAGAAAGGATTTATTTATGTCAAATTGAAAAAGGGTTAAAAAGTGGCACTATGCGTGACGCCGAAATGGCTGCAGAAAAATGGAATTATTGGTCGTTAGGGCCTGATTTACACACCTTGATGTTTGGAGGCGACTTTCTCGAGTATGCTACTTAACACGTTCAATTTAAATTTAAAAATAACTCCACTATCAAAATTGTAAACGTTAAGTCAAGTTTTTCTTTATGATAAATTTTTCATGTTTTTTTTTGTTGTTCAAAACATGAAAAAATGCTGTAAACGTTTCTAAATACTAATGCAAATTACGATTTTCTCTGAAAAGGTAGTACATTTTAAGTTTATTTTCGATCTGTAATCTACTGTTAGCCGAACTTCCCACCCATCAAACTATCGTCCACCCCGAAAATGTAAAACAAAATATTTATAAAATGCTTGAATTGTCCAATATTCCGAAAGGTTATATCGAGGACTTCCAAATGATCTGATCTTAGGTAGGCTGCTACGTATTTTTAATTGTTTGCACAAACATTATAAAGTGACTAAACAATTTCATACTTGACTGGCGGTAATAAAAAAAATCGTAAGAAAGTTTTTTTTCTCTTTAAAATATATGTTAGACTAAAATTGAACATATTTTATTACAAAAAATACACCCTAGTTAATAATTTTAAATGAAAGGTTCTTTGGAAGATGACACTAAAATTACAAAATAAAATTGTAATTGTTAGTTACAAATTAATAATACTTTTGACCTTTCAAAAATTATTTTGAAATTACAAAAACACTTCTACTCGTTATTTTGATTTATTTCTGTTGTGTTAAGAGGAACGGCTGCGCGGCCTGTTTCATACAAAACTTAATTTTAGATTGGTATAATAATAAAATACTCCTAATGTTCCTTTTTCGTCAAACAGTATAGTAAATATCTACTACGGATTACAAGTAATTTATTTATTTTTCTTTTACATTATGAAACATAGGCCATTAAAGGAATTGATTTTAGAAAAAAAAAATTTAGAAAAATTAAAAAAAAAGAAAATATAATGAAATTATGGTGGATTTTTAATTAAATTAAAAATGAACGATTCACGTTGGAACACAAATTTGGCGTACATAATTTAAAATATTGACCCGAAAAAACCTTTTTTTTTAAATGTTTTATTTTTATTTACGTAATCATATTTACATGGATAATATGATAATTTAAAAAAAAAATTCAAAAAACCCGCAAATGATTTTCTAAGTCAGTAAAATTACTAAAAAGATTGTTTTTTTTCATGGCATATACTTCATAATTTAAAACAAAAATAAATAAAATACTTCTAATTGGTACTAGATATTTACTAAACCTTTAATTTAAAAAAATATATATCATTCGGTTTGAATGGGTATTTTTACCACATATTCAAAATTAAGTTATGTATGAAACAAGCAGCACAGCCGTTCCTCTTAAGCATTTAATCTCTTAAAGGTAAAATGCTGAATCGCGGTATTTCGAAATTGTTTATAGCATCATAACATTAATCTAATTTACTACTGAGCAGGTTATTCCGTCTCCAGTGTCAGGGGCGTACCATCCTCTCCTTAAACGTGTAATTTGATGTGAATTATTCAATGACACCTATTAAATTTACAGGTAGGCACCTACCTACTTAAACTGCCTCGTTATGATTTTACATTCTCAATATTATATTACGCGGATTTTACAACTGTTATGAAATATAAAAGATTTTAAATGAAAGAATCGATTGATGAATATTATGAACAACAATAGAATAGTAATAAAAAAAACTTCGTGAAGGTATTTTTATTGCCAAAGTACCCTTTGGCACTAGTACTTTGGCAATAAATTTAAACAAAAACTTCTGTTAACGGTCAGCACCCAAACATATGCACTTTGCAGGTTGCTAATTCAAGAAATACTAGGAGTGATTTATCAGTAAACTCCAAACGGGTAATTAGTAAAATGTATAAGGATTTAAAAAACAACAACCCTCCAACTATAATATTCTATATGAAATTCGTAGTAGAATTTTAGGTAAAACGTTCAAAATTGCTTTCACTGGCTTTCAAACCAGACCTATTTTCAAAGATTTTGGGACGTACTTCAAAGAATTTAAGGATAAAATTTTGTGGATTTTTGTTTTTGAAATGTTTTTTGACTACCCTTACAGAATTTACAGATAAATCATTTTTGGTATTGCTTGAGTTGGCAACCCACAGAGTGATGTTTAAGACCATTTTTGAGTGCTGGACCTTAAATTAATTTGTTAATGTAAAAGGACCTAGGGGAATATTAATAATTTTTTTTTTTTTTTTTTTTTTTCTATTATATTTTCATATGAAGCGGTAACTTGGTGATGTGACATTATAATTTAAAAAATAAAACAATAACTTTGTTACATCACTTTTATTATACTTTAGCCGACCGGGTTTCGCTACTACCGTAGCTTCTTCAGGGCAGTAGTTACTGCCCTGAAGAAGCTACGGTAGTAGCGAAACCCGGTCGGCTAGAATATTAATAAGTTAAAAAAAATGTTGTCAATTTGTCCTCGTAACTAACATTGGCTCATATACTCGTTTAAGTATCTATGGAATTTCGATTTTTTTTTGAAAGTGTACCTTAATCGAATGTATCCTTGTAATCATTAAGTTTCGAGTCGATGGCACGAAGAAGAGGAAGACAATAAATATCTAAGTATTCAAAGTAGATAGTTTCCGCGATAATTCTTTCAAAATGAATTTAATAATTTTTTATGCACCCATAATCTAAATTGTAGAACTGCTGCCTAATAATTATGCTAAATTTAAAACGATAACTCATAAAATCAAATATTTTTATTCATGAAAAATAACTCGGGCAACGCATCGAACTTAATTTAATTGAACATCTACGTACGATAGTGACAACTTTCCAAAATTTATGGCAGACTTTAACCACCTAGGAACCGATCACAGACATTATATTTTTTACGACACTTAAACACGATTAGTTGAACCACATAATATACATAATCCGTTACACAAGAATAATATCAATTCGTTTATGAAGATTTATTTTAATATTTTCCATACATTATGGCAGTGCTTCGATTCAACAGTTTTGCTAACAGGAATGCTGGATGCTTTAATAGTAGAAACACGTGGAACATAATAAATTAACACGGCCCAATAATCATACGTTATGCATTTATAGATAATATATAAAATAATAAATAATGATATCCTCACTGGGATTTCCCGTGCTGAGGATTTCAAGTATTTTAAGTGCAGATGAGTGTTTTCGGTGTTAGTCTGTATATGATGTTAAGATACTTTCTATTTCAGATCTCCCTATGTAACGTATCCAGTGTTTTATTTGATTTTTAAATTTATTATGGTTGTTGTGATTGATTATTGATTATAAGATACTACCAGTGGAGTGCAGCCTTAAAGGGTGAAAAACTGTGCATAACCTAAGAAAAAAAAAGGAACCATAAAGATATAAGAGAAAAAGAAATGCGATAAAGTACAGATGAAAATGTTTTTCTTTTCCGTAAATTTGATAAGGAACTTATACGGTTATTTATTAACCAAACTACACACAGCCTACCATCGCTCAAAGAGTAATGCACACCATTGGTTAGTACCCGTATTCATTCATGTTTTTAAAACACCCGATGGAAGAATTTAAAAACATGAACTAAACAAAACAATTTTTTTTAAATTTGTTTATAGATCATGATGAAAAATAGACGCAGCTGGAAATAGGGGCCTACATTTTTTGACGCCAAAGCTGACCAATCGAATGTTTTTACAGAATAAATGGTGTCTGCGTTATGGTTAAGATATAATATGAATGACAATGAAATGGAGGTTAAAAAATGTTATGAAAATCAATTGAAAATTTTATTTGAAACACTATACTCGTATTATTATGTACTCATTTTTGATATTCCACAGTGTGATAAAATTTGGTAACTGCTTCTGATAGGCCCATAGATTCTATGCAACTCCATGTACTGGTTTCATAATTTTCCCTAATTCACTTACAGGAATAGCATAAAACCGGAACGCGGTTCCGGTTTGTTCCGTTCTAATTCCAGCACTGAATTATGGTAAGATATGCTTACTCTATTCAAACTACTGAACTGTCAACCTGTTTTACGTTTTACGCACCCCGAGCAATGGTTATTGAAAAGTCGTTATTAATAATAAGGCCAGTCACTATCATCAAATGTAACTGCCCACTGTGTTATCGGAGGCGCAGAATGATAATGGGATAAGTTATTTAAAAAATAAAAATAAAATTGTGAGTACTTGCATTCACAAGTATTTCAGAAAAAAATCATATACGTAATTAAACTAAAAGAGTGCCAACTGCTGCCCTCAACCCATCAGGAGACAGTGAGACTATGGCATCCTCGTTTGGAGTATGCTGTGATAGTATGGATGGGGAGGAAGGTGAAGAAGTATCTGGCTATTCATATCAGGTCATCAAACACGGCTAAATTTATTTGAAGCAATGCGCTACGTTTCGATTCTGAATGGTGGTCAACACCAGGGCGATGCTGAAAGTATCTACCACACTGTAAAAACGTCCGTTTGACCAATGTTTAATAAATCTAAAAACGAATATTTTTGGCGGGCGGTGTTTGTTCGTTTTGTATACAAATCTACAGTTTTATTCCGAGCTGGACGAAATTTTGCACACTTGATTTTCGAAACAAGAGAAAGGTCACTATCTGCACGAGGTTTCGAACAACCACAATTTCCCCCTTTACCACCCCTTGATGAAGAATTTTGGTACTTCTCCATGAAATTTTTCACTTTTGACGTAACACAGAACAACCTCAAAACTTTCCTCCAAATCATTCATAACCCCGGGCAACGGCGGATACTTCCGCTAGTCTGCCATAACATGAACCAAAGTCATATCGTAAAAAAATTTAAGCAGATGTATTCCAATTGTCGAATTAAATTAATTGTCGGACGTTAAGAACATAATGCAAAAAGAATTTGTTCTCACATTCTCTCAATGGGAAAATCCATGGTAACAATCGTGCGGGCTGATTATTAAAATGTATGAATTGAAAAGCACAAGTAAACAATTTGGAAGTTAAACTGCGAGACAAATTTTCAATTGGAGAAAATGAATGACAAGGAAATAATTTGTGAAAAGAAAAACTTTTCGTCGGTTACCTCAGTAATGTTACGCAAGCAAATTTCTTAATACACTCCATTCATATTGACGGGCTTCAGCAAGGAATGCTGTATTTATAGATCCTTCAGATTTTTTTGTTCAGAAAGTCAACCTAAATAGAAACCTTTATATAATTTATTTAGCTTTCTAAAACATTTTTAAGAATTTCAACAATAAAATGACGCAAGCCATTAAATAATGACTTTTTGTTGGGTTGTTACAAAAATTCATGAGAACCCAAATTACGTTTGGTGAATGCAAATAATCTGCACGGAAAAGGGAAAGAATGATTAAAATAACAATCAAAGTAATGATAATAATATTTATTTGAATCACAATTTATTTAACAAAAAAACATTTAAGGAAGCTTTGACTGCCCAACTAAGAACGAATCCCGTTTTAGGACATTCAAATTGACAAGTTATTTCATATTAATATACATATACATGAAATAATATAAAATAATCAATGAAGTAAATTTAAAAAATGTCCCAGATGTGACTGAAATCTTTTTATCTTGAATGCATGAAAAAGTCTTAGAAGCGACCCGTTCTCATGTGACAAATGTTAACCGTGTACCACTGCTGAAGGGATCATTTACGCTAGCTCCCCGAAGAATCTTCCATTAAAGCACCGATATAAAAAAAGAAAACCCTGTGTTCTAAAGATTGCAATACGTTTGTTAAGATAATGGAATCTATTAAATGGACCACCCGTTTCTGCATAGAGTCAAGGGTTTTTTCAGGTATTTTTGGGCTGCAGACCAGAGGTGTCTGTAAATTCAATAGTTGAGCGCATTTGCGATTTGTACAAGGTCAGCAGTTGTGTGCTACTAAGTGTCGGCTGGCCCTGTACAGTATGCTCAGCTTCTGAGAAGTAAACTTGACTTGCTTCGATGGAGCTTCGGTAAGCCTCGCATTTTCGCCGAACTGTTTCAAAGCAGGTCGACTGAACCACGGCTTTGAGCCCACATCAGTTTTACATTCGATTATACAGCCTTGTGGGCTCCTGAACCTATTGCTCTAATACGTGGCAACGGGCAAAGGATTCCGCGTTCCGAGTCTGTTGAACCTGAGAACTTCAATCATAGTTCGTTTTGAACAGTGTCCCCCAGAACAAAAAATACTATCGATGAATAGTAGGTCAAGAGACATCAATAGTATCTCTCAAATGTTTGAAAATCTCGGATAGCTGAATGCTTGAATGGCTGTTAATACATAAGAATCTGTTTCTAATGTGAAATCATATCCCGATTTAAGTATTTGTTTCTCTTTATCGCACCATGTCTTCCCGGACGTCTCCCACTTCTTCCTCTATCCACACTTACTTGTCTTATATTCCTGATACTAGCTTACATATTTTAAGATCTCTTTGTTTATAGTATAGGTTCGTATGAAAACAAAACCCCAAAAATGGCAGTGTTTCAAATTAATCATGTAATAAGTTTCACATTATAATTACAAGATTGCCAACTTTTCAGCTACGAATATCTCAATAAAAGTTTTAAATAAATACATCCACTATGCACCGGAGCCCTTTATAATGCATAATCTAAACACAGGGATCTGACCATAATAATATAATAATTTTATATACATAATGCAGGTACTGCAGCATCTACCGTATTCATATCTCGGCACCCTAATACGCTTTACAAGTATTTTGTGGCCACTTTCCTCTCATGTACTCCTGGTATAGTGTCCCGGGGCAGTAACTGTTACCAGAAGAACATTGTATAGGTAATTTAATGGATGCTTGATACCCGATTTATAACTTCTCACACTGAATTACCTCTAATTTCAATTTTAAATAGGTCTGTCACATAATATCTTATGATTTGAATTATTCTACGACTAAACGCGATATGTTAACAGCTCAAACGGTAGTGTTTTAGATATTTGACAGGCTTGATTTAAAGAGAGGGCAAAATGGTTAGGAGTTCTCTAATAAGGCATAAGTTATAAGTGACGTACAGGATACATTAATCTTGTTTGGTTCTTCTGGTTGCTTGTGATGGCATTGAGGTAATTTGTATCTACAGAGGCAATTGTATTTACATTATATTTAAAATGAGGAGCTATACGTCAACATTTCTACATGTACGATAACCAACCTTATGAAAACCTTTAACGAATTATTATTATTTTAAATGCGTGCATTTTATATTTCAGTGACGTCGTACTAAATTTCTGTCTGCAACTAATGGGACTCTGGTATCGCATTTGTTAAAGGAATATTGTGACACTGAAGGTAGTCAAGGAAGAGGCAAAGAGGGGGAAGAGGAACGATGTAAAGTAATCGGCAAATCAAATGTAGTTACAAGCTTTTTACGTTTTGATTCTGAAAGGTGTCTCACCATGTAGAGAAAGACATTGAAAATCAAATAAAATTACGGTCGCAACAGGAACCCAGATCCCCTGTTCTTACCGGGACTGGCATCTCTACCAATTGAGCTATTGAGACCTGATTATTTTTCCTTAATTATTATCCGCGTCATATCTCAATTTAAGTACCAGTTGCGACCTTTCCATTTTTTCTATTTAATGTTTCATTGTTAATATTATCTTTTTCAATAATTAAATATTGCAATGAGGTTTATAAGGTTTAATCAGTTATTCCAATTAATTTAATACTTTTTGATAATTGAGGATAATATTAGCAAATCTCAAATGAAAGATGAAACAGAAAAGAAACAGGAAAAAAGGTAACGTTCGCATTTGGGACCAGCGTTGTATCCAACTGTCATTTTTAATGATATCATACTTTAATTAAAGAACCGTTTATATCATCAATTAACTGCAATAGACGGAGAGGTCCTGGGTTCTGGAATTTGTTAGTATTATCTTTAATGCAAAAAAATATTACAATCTGGTTTATAAGCTTCAATAAGTTATTCCAATGAAAAATAAATACTTTTTATTTTGTAAAATTTTTACATTTGGAAACATACGATTGTAAAATTTAACTCGCACTGCAATATGAAGACCTTACCCTTTACCTTTCTTCCACGCAGTTCGAGGAATTGTTGTAAAATTATTACATTTATTCTATTTTAATGATATGAGAAAATAATATTTTGCTTTGTGGTCAAAACGTTTTGCTAATTTCACCAACAACTCATAATATGACAATTTGTAGAATTTAGAGTATTCAGGTGACTTATTAGATGTCCCATAAATATATAGGTACAGATATTAATAAATATCGCATGTGTAATACGCAAACCGCAAAAAAACATTGAAAAACAGCTTAGAAACAGTTGTCTTATAAACCCATAATAACCTCATCACTTTAGTCATTAAAAAGAAAGAATGTTAAAAGCTATCTTAAACGAAATCGGTAATATTCTTTCATATTTAATAAAACGTAATAATTTAAGAAGCGATGTTTAAAACACGATGGGTAATTGCCAAAATAGATAATTGATTATTAAGTATTTAATTTTTAACTATTAATTATTTTTATTGAGATTTAAGCACCTCATTTTAATATTTAATTACTGTAGAAAATAATATTAACATAACCCAAATGAAACATGAAAGCGGAAAAAATGACAGAAAATAAATAAAAATATATATGCTCACTCTATGTATTCTGTTTAATTTTAAATATTTAAATAGTTAGCGATTAATATTAAATTAATTAGTGTTTTAAAACAAAGTGTTTGTTATATTTTGAAATACTTAATTTTTAATCATCTTACTATCAAAGCTTTTATAAAAGCTCGTTCTTTCAAAATACGTTGCTTTTAAAACAAAATGTACAAAGTTGTTTTCTTCATTTCCATATATTATTGTATTTCCATATTATTATTTCTGGTTGTTGCTGCAGCGAGTTGGCTGGAGCGGAGATGAATCATAATTTCAACAAATCCTTTCTGCATTATGCTTGCTGAAAGTGATAGCATCAATCATCCGGGAGACTTGAGCACGGGCATAATACTGCGGTGGGCGGAGCCAACGCGTGCCTTATTGTTTGCAACACAGCTCGGGCACAGAGCTTAAAGGAGGCTTCGTAGCGATTAAACCACAAATATATTAAAAACGGTATTTTATTATGTAAAGTTGCCAAAAACCAAAAAAATTTTACAGCTCGGACGCAGAGCAAGAGGCTTCGCAGTGAAGAAAAATCATTAAAAACACCAAAAAATTGTATGATCGTCAAAAAGTTAACCCTTTGTAAAAATCTCTTGGGTAAAGTGGCAGATTTTATTATATATGTAGCCGACAGGTGCCAGCAAATTTCATGTTTTTTGTACAATTTGTAAACGGTGAAATAGCACAAGATAAAAAAATGACATTATGCTTTTTCAAAAATTCCTTTAATGATTTGTTTTTGGCAAAATAAAGAGCATTTAATAAATGCTCGTGTTATGGTAACATTTGAAAGCCACTGTGCTTCTATGTATTTCTTTGTAACATATTATAAGTAATTTGTTACATATATATATGTAAAAAAGTAACAACGTATTTTCCAGAGCTAACCAATACAATGTAATTTTCATCTTTTATAATTTTTGCACGAATTTGTAGCACCCACATAAATTCCAGTTTTTATTGGCTCAATTTTCGCGAAAAGCCAATTTTTTCATGGTAATTTAACTGTAGATTTTAGTAAAATGTTGACATGCTCAGAATAACGCATTTGAGGTAAATATTATAAATTAAATCACGACGATTTAAAAAGACGTCAAAATACGGGATGAATTAAATGAAATAATTTTCTCCACACATAAAACAGAAAAAAAAACTGGGACAACATGCCACACTGTTTGTTCTCAATTTGCACCAAAATTTGGGTCAAAGCCGATAGTAAAACTCATTACAAGTAAGAATGCTGATTTTTTTTTTTTTTTTTTTTATATGAATACCTCACAAGAGTCCCAACTGCTCCCAACCGTCTGGAACCAGTGAGACTATAGCATTCCCAATTGGGGAGTGTTGTGAGGCTGAAGGTATTGGGGAGGGGAAGGAGAAGGGGAAGAGGAAGGTTGGGAATACCTGGCTATTCAGATCTGGTCACCAAACACGGCTAAAAGCCATTTCAAGCAACGTTTCAATTCTGAATGGTGGTCTTTCACCAGGGCGATACTGAGAGTATCTTCCACTCTGGAACGTGCGCAAATATACTATATATTTTTAAATGAATTAATTGTGAAACAACACAAATTAATTAAATAAAATTTACTTGCGCACGCCGGGATTTGAACCCGCGACCTTCGGATTCGTAGTCGAGAGCCTTACCCCTCGACCATGGAGGCCGGCTGATAAATGGTTCACAGCAAATTTATTTCTCCGAGTTTCTGAAACTGATGAAGAAGCTATTTATTTTATTGCTGTTTTTAACATTTTCTAATGCAGTTTTATTGGTTTCCGGACTAATGCAACCAATATCCTCTTTTATTATCGTACGATTCAATTCATTGCACATTGCATAATAAAATCTCTAAGGAACTTTCATCTCAGTAGGCAGATGTAGGAAGAACCTCTCGATAAATTACTCTCAACGCTGTTCAGTGCACACGGGTTACTCAAGACATTGCCTGCCATTCTTCCGCGAATAAAAAATTCAACCTTATGAAATATTTTTATGGATCGAGACAAAAATGAAATTAAAACAATGCCGATTTGTTTTCGCGCTGCCTCATAAATTATTATATCATTATTATTTGTAATAGGAAATTAATCTTTAACTAAGCTTTTAAGGCTGTGTTCAATGTATCGGGGTCTGGGTGTCTACCAAAGGCATGCAGTCCATAAAGACTGAAAAAAATGAAGCATAGCAAGAAATTATAGAAAATTTAGAAACGCGACAAATTTCTAATCTAAGAGTATTTTTTCATTGAATTGGTAAGGAAATTATACGCTCATTTATTCAGTTGGCCATAACAATCAGGGAATATGATAATATAATAGTAGTTTTCTAATATTCTATGCACAATTCATACTTGAACATGAAAAACTACATTTGGTTATATAGTAATGCACGCCACTGGTATCTATCGAAATACAATTCGAAATACTGTATAAAAATTAAATTGAAGATTTTGAATTAGAATGTTCTCTTAAATGCATATTTTTGTCATTGCTTCATTCATGTATTATGTATGTTCTGCTATTTTTCTGTAGCCTTTGGTTATTTCATTTCATGTTATGTATTTCGTGTAAGTGGAAAATGGTCTTTCAATAAATAAAAGAATAAATAAAATAGTAATTCGAAGTAAGTTTTCAAATTATCGTCTTAACAAAGTTCTTCATCCGAGTGAAGACACTGTCGAAATCGCGAAAAAATTGGAAAACCATAACCCCTCTGGCTCCTGTCAGTTGAAACTGTACGGACTAAAAATCGAAAAAAGTACCTTTAAAAAACACACCCTTCAGGAAAATCCATAAATAGGAGCAGAAAAATTTATTAATACAGATTTTCTCCTGTCATTTTTATGCAGTAAATTAACATAGTAGATAACAATATCATAAAAAAAAATTTTTGGATTTTTATTTTCCACGCATTTAATATTTGCATTAGTAAATGTCATATTTCAATATAAACTTCGATCGATATCGATGATTTGAGAGGGGGTGCTATACATTTTAGTAAAAAAATCATTCACAAGAACAGAGATTGAATTTCATCTAATAACAATAAAAAAGACATTACGGACTATGCAATAATTGAATTGTTTCACTAATCAACAAATCTTTAAAAAAATCTACCTTCAAAAATTAAATTATTCCTAAGGTCAAATTGTTCCCCTAATATACAGGGTTATTCAAAATGATGTACTCAATATTATACGTTCTCCTCTTGTACACGGATAGGGGAACGAAATGAAGTCCATGGATATCTCTGTACAATCTTATTTACATAACATTCCGGTATAAATACATAGACAAAAAATGTACGATCTAAATTACAAATAAATTCGGGTGGAACTTTGCAACCTTGCAAAAAGATAGGAACCAATAATATGGGAATTAATTGATGATATTATCGAAAAGTCTTAAATTTGAAGTATGATTTAAATAAAATTGACTTGTACCAAACAACTACTACCACTGGCGGCACCAAGATCTGCACCTTGGCTAAGCACATCTTGACACGGGGTATGATGCCAGTAAAAAACACCTCTCTAGATATCTTCAACATAAAACTAGAAGATTTCAAGAGACCTGCATATGTCTGATAATGTAATTCTGTTTAACTTTTAGGTTTAAATATATTTTTGTATCGTTGTTATTGTTTATGTACTCGTATATAGTAAATGGATTCAGTCTGTTACAAACAAATGAGTCAGGTTATGTAAAGAGTCAGAATAACAGTAGAGCATATATGAGACGATATATGAATGTGAATGAAGCATAGAGTATGTGCCAATATGTAGCGATCTATCCTCTCTTCCTCTTCCTGCGGGGAAACAGCGTGATGGTTTGTTAGTTTTAGTTTGCTAAGAACGTTTTCGAGAAAAGAGTTTTGAAAGGCAATGTTGGGTTATCTTGTGATAACACTATTCAAATGCAAAGTTCATCAGTTCGGTAAGCCCGCAAGCTTTCCAGCTGCTAAGGATTTATTAATTCATAAACACGCGTTGCCAATAATCTAGTCATGCAAGCTGAATGGGGCCGCACATTACGCCCATTTCTTCTTTGCCACGGGTTGAATAATCTGCCGAGTCTACTTTGTGTGCAGAGCGACTTGTTGCGGGCATATCGGATGCTGGGCTTGCACGGAGGTATGAATTGCACGTTAAACTGGCCAAAAATATTTTTAATAAAAAATTATATTGGATTTTAACAACAATTATTTCAAACACCGTGATGTTACTTTCAATTCTTTTATATATAAATAATATGTCGTAAACATCTCTTTTCTGCTATAGAATGCTTTTGCCTTTGATGTTAACAAAAGTCTTAAAAACTTCTAAAAAAAAATTGTATAAAAAAAGGAGTTGTGTCTGAAAACGTTTGACCATAACACATGATCTAATTAAAACAGACTTAAAAAACAAACTACAAATAGGAGGGTAACCACGAATGAAAATTAAATTGTCAGATGAGTAAACCTTGTTGACCTCTAGCAACCCAAATAAAATATGTTTAAATAAATTACCCTTTTCCCTACGAAACATCAGTAAATTTGTGTGAAATCAATAGCCATGTTCACACACCTCACCTTAGCGTTCGAGGCAGTTCCCAGTCAACCGAACCAACATTTTTTTTTTAGTTTTCAAAAGGGTAAACAAAATTAAATGTCACCGTAATAATATTCCGTGCCTTTGCATAAAGAGGAACGGCTGCGCTGCCTGTTTCAAACATAACTTAATTTTGGATGTGAAACCAAAATACCCATCCCAATTAAATGATATTTTTTTTATTTTATTTAAAAGTTTAGTAAATATCTTGTATTGAAGAAAAGTATTTTATTTATTTTTGTTTTAAATTATGAAGTATAGGCCATGAAAAAAAATTGTAATTTTAGACGCAACTTAGAAAATTATTTGAGGGTTTATCATATTTAAAAAAATATATATCATACTTGCTATGTAAATATCATTACGTAAATAAAAATATAAAATCAAAACAAATTTATTTTAATATTAAAAAAAAAAGTTATATTTTCAAAGTAAACGGGATAAAACTTTTTTTTTTAAATTACCGTTTGCCCCCAAATAATTGTTAAAGGTACCTCTAAAATCACGAAAAATCAATTCCTTTAATGGCCTAGATTTAATAATGTAAAATAAAAATAAATAAATTACTTCTAATCCGTACTAAATATTTACTATACTTTTTGATTTAAAAAAAATATCATTAGGTGTAGGAAGTCTTTTGGCCTCAAAACTAAAATTAAGTTTTGCGTGAAACAGGCCGCGTAGCCGTTCCTCTAATGTTCAACTAATGCTTGATACTTGCTAGCACTTGTTTAGGTCATGCGACGAATTCATAAAAAAACCCATCAAGAACTTGCCTTGATGACCAACATCCATAGATAATAGTCACACCACTTAGGTATATTAGGCCAAATACGCCAAGCTATTCTTTCAGGTGCACAGATGCTATCAACGGCCTGGTCTAGGAGGCATAGAAGCAGTGGTTGTTTTACATTGCTGCCATTTACCCGATGTGTTTTCTTTTAAATTTGATACATTTGACTATGCTTCTATCAAGATATAATTATTTTAATTAGATTTTACACTTATTAAGGGTAAACGAAACGTGCACACCCGTTAAAAAATAATTCATTTAAATATTTAAAAGCATTATCTACCAAAAGTATTTTTCCTTAAATATTTAAATTAGTGCCATCTGTGTAATGTATCATTTACCAACGTGTATCAATATTGTGCCAACGGATTGTTTACCCTTAAATTGTATTTTTGGCCATCTAATATTGTGAGCCGGACGATGGTGGGCTGGCAAGTAAGTATCCAGGCGACACTGTGGCCCATTAATTTGTATCATTACTGTTGGTTACATTAATAATCATTATTAATGGTGGCCTAATGGTAATTAACACGCCTGTACTGGCAGAGGTAAGTGCTTAAATGTTCCGTCTCTTCCTTCCTCTAGGATCCAACTAATATTTATAAATTTTGGCGGTTTTTAGCCGGAGTTTCTAAACCGTATCATAGCTTAATCTGTCAACGAATGAAAAATTTAGAAGAAAATATGTATTGACGTGTTTAATATTTTAACAGTTTGATAGATATTTCCAAGCTCTTCATATAACGATTGTTGCATAAGAAGTAAGTGCGCCAACTTAGAACTCCAAATAGAAACAAAATTCAAGATGACAAAGCACACCTCGCGTTGATTTTATTGATAGTTAGTTCAAAAAATACATTTTGTTTGCTAAACAGTTTGCGAAAAGTGTAAAAAATAAGAATCATAGCTGACTTTTTTCTACATCCTCAATTTTTTTTAAAACAATATTTTCTATAACGCACTAACTGTTCTAAGTGGACCGACATTATTTTATGAAATCGATTCAAACTAAACGACATTTACGACTCCTCCGTACCACCGAGACCATTATTTTTTTTCAAAAGATTTTATATAAAAAACACCGATAAAAAAATTAAGGTATTCTTTTGTTATATTGTTTTCTTTTCATTCTTATCTGGAAATATATCCCTCGAGAGGCGCTAATAATATCCATGACATTCAAGTTCTCTCAACAAAACACCCATTGAAAGATTATATATTCTAAGAAATATCAAAGAAATAAACATATTTTCGAATAAACACTCTAGAACGTAAGACCAAATAGATTCACATTGAAATAACACTTGACCAACTGCTGTGAACTGCAAGCGATAGTTCACTTAATATTATGAATAATTAATAAATAAAACCCTGAAATGTAAGTTATCTCACAACAGAACATCCATAAAAATATTTTTATATGAATACCACATAAGATTCCCAACTGCTCCCAACCGTCTGGAGCCAGTGAGACTATGGCATCCCCAATTAGGGAATGTTGTGCGGATGAAGGTATTGGGGAGGGGAATAGGAAGGTGAAGAAATACCTGGCTATTTAGATCTGGTCACTAAACACGGATAAAAGCCATTTCAAGCAACGTTTCAATTCTGAATGGTGGTCTTTCACCAGGGCGATACTGAGAGTATATTCCACTCTGGAACGAGCCCAAATATACTTTATATTATTTTTAAATTAATTAATTGTGAAACAGCACAATTTAAAATTTAGTTAAATAAAAAAGTAGTCGAGAGCCTTACCCCTCGACCGTGGAGGCCGTCAAGAGAAACAATATGAATAAATATCGAAGTAGGAAGTACATTTCTGGATATCCTCTAAAATTATTCTAGATATAGGTTTGTGCTGAAATAACACTTAGCTAACTGCAAGTGATAGTTAACTTAATATTATGATTAGTGAATGCGGTCCGCCCGCACAAAGCCCGGTGATGGAGAAGCAAGGTGTTCGGCGTTGACAGTTCTCAGCTCTGAGGTTCCTGGTTCGATCCCGGCCCACGTACAAGGAGAATTATTGGCAAGTGTTTTGTTTACGATCTCCGTACAAGTAGTTTGCCATTTAACCGTTGCAACGGTAGTGTGGTGATGCATCGTAATCTGATCTATCATAATTTATTCATTGTTTTTGTGTTTAATTCGTAGAACTCCATTTTAAAAAAAAAATTAATGTAAGCCAAATTTTATAAATTTATTATTAATTTCAGCAAGTATTTGTAGTTTTTTTATTATTGTGACAGCTGTTTCGGCGTTTAAGGCCATTTTTGAACTGCATTATCAAAATTATCGTAATTTATATTATTGTCAATTGTCATAAACTGCAGCGGAAATCATATGGATTTGGGTTAAAAAATGTCGTGTTCTATTCTTAATTCTCCGTATTGGGATTTTTCATATCATTTTTAAAATGAAGTCACTGTTATAAAATTTACTTACAATCTTTTTAGACTTTATTAGAACGTACTTTGAATCTAAGCATGCTCTTAAAATCTTAGTTGGCCAAGAACACCCTCGAAATGTGGAATACAAAAATACAATTTTTTAATTTCGCAATAATATGTGGAATTCTATCAATCAGCCAAAAAATCTTTCAAATCTAAAATATGAATAATGATTTTCAGATAACATGCAGGAAAATTATACATTTTTAAAGAAAACAATCACTCTGTGGGTTGTTTTCATAATTACATGAAACTGTTTTATTACAACTACTCTTTTAAAGCTGTATTTTTTTTATATAGATTACTTGCGACGTCTGAGTACCTTAAAACTTTTGACTATTCGGCTCAGGCTTGCTGAAAGCTACCATGACACTAACTGGGGCAAAAAATGTATTAAATACATTTTAAAATAGTACAGAAAAAATAAAATATTCATAGGTGTCCATACTTAAAGTTTACCACAATTCTGAAACTAGTATCAACCATAATTGTTTTGAAAGCTTCGAGGGATTCAGCTAGCTTATTAACCCTTTGAACCTGAGCTCCTGAGCAATTTTTAACCAAAAAATATTATTTGACTAAAATGCAATTTTGATCAAAAATCATTTGTCAATAAGAAAACTATTTTTTAGTTGATAATAAGTGGAAACTTCCAGTAGCAAAAAAAAAAGGCCTTTAGGGTATTTGCCTTGCCAAATCAGGCCGGTTTACCGGCCTATAGGGTTCAAAGGGTAAAGAGGAATGGCTGCGCGGCCTGTTTCATACAAAACAAATTTTCAAATTGGAGGTCAAAATACTCACCTAAACCAAATGATACATTTTTTAATAATTAAAGGTTTAGTAAGTATCTAGTACGGATGAGAAGTATTTTACTTATTTTTGTTTTACATTATGAAATATAGGCCATTAAAGGAATTGATTTTTCGCGATTTTAGAGGCACCTTGAACAATTATTTGGGGGCTAACGGATATTTGAAAATAAAATGAAACATTTTTTTAAAAATATTAAAATAAGCATTATGGTGGACTTTAATTAAATAAAAAACGACCAATTTACGTTGGAACACAAATTTAAAATATCGACCCTAAAAACGTTTTTTTTTTAATGTTTTGTTTTTATATTTTTATTTACGTAATAATATTTACATATCAATTACGATATTAAAAAAATTTCAAAAAACCCGCAACTGAGTTGCCGCTAAAAATATGGAAATTAATTTAAAACGAAAATAAATAAAATACTTCTCATCCGTATTAGATATTTATTAAACATTTAATAAAAAAAATAAAATATATATATATATATATATATATATATATATATCGTTCACTTTGGATGGGTGTTTTAGCCTCAAATCCAAAATTAAGTTATGTATGAAACAGGAAGCGCAGCCGTTCTTCATAACACACCCGGCAGAAAATTAATCAATCTTTCCAAAAGAGACCTGTTAAACATATTTTAATATGTAAATTAAAATTTGTTGGAAATACCACTAAAACTAAAACAATCGGAAAACAAATAAACATTTAACCTCCGGGACATAAAACAAAGACAGCAGAACATAAAGAATTTTACGTCCCGCCAGATAATGCTGGGAATAAGTTGACATTAATGTATGATAATTCCACCTGTCTCAATTTATTAGAGTTAATTGTGGGTGCTTCCGTTACCAATAATGATGGAATTAAACCCAGCAAATACAATCAGTTTATTGGTTCCAGATTTATGTGGACATCTTCAGTGATTCATTGTTTGAATAAATTATTGACCTGATATAAGGGAACATATCAAAGTGCTGTCAACATGTATACCAATATACAAAGTGTAATCAAATTTTAATTATATAATGAAAAATAACACTCTTTTATAAAATTTATTCATAAATTATATTTTGTAAATCAAAATAAGACTAAATAAAGACAGATTATTTGAAGGCACTTTTTATGTGAATACCGCCCAAATTCCCAATTGCTCTCAACCGTCTGGAGCTAGTAAGGCGGAAGGATCATTCAAAATAAAAAAAGCATAAAATTAAATAAATTACTTATACCGATACTTTCAGAAAAGAACATTTTTTTAAATTTTACTGCAAGTCCTAATATAATGTTCGTTTGGGGACATAGTAAGAGATTGTTCGATGTCTCAAATCGTAAAAACAAGTATTTTCTTTGTCAAGTACCAACCCGTAAAAGGACAAACATCTCTCAATCCTAAATCAGAAAGTCAGGTGCATGACAACTCCTTGTACTTATACTATTATGAAATTGAATTCCCTCTATAAATTCGTCTGCCTTCCCTAATAGCTCTTAATTGCACCGAAGCTCCGCATTAGCTTAATCTAGGAATAAATTATTGCCTCACAATGGCCTGGCGTTGTTCGTTATTGAGAACGAGTCGATTGTCTCAAATTTCGAGTCCTCCACCGTTGCATTATTCATGAGAATAATGTGTGCACTCTTATTACAAACAAATTACTAGCATTAATTCGCTTTGCAGGAGAGACCCATTACAACCATAAAACCATTACGTACTTGACTCGGGGACATTTGACTTGGAGATAATTGAAGATTGTTCGAGGGACAGGTGCGGTGGAGTATTCTTCGCTCAGGCATGTGAGAAATCTAGAACTCCCTAGTTGTATAATTAAATATTATCCTGTGCTTGAGACTTAATATAGTCATGCGATTTAACAAAGTAATCTATAAACAGGTAATTGAAATGCTTTTCGGATTAACCCATTAGAACTATAGATTATTCGAAATAAAGAACGAGAAACAATTTATTCAAAATCATTCGAATGATTTAAAAAAAAACTTGAATGCCTGTTCTACACTCTCAGTAAGTATTCTGTCCAGTGTCGGTTTTTTATGCCCGAGTAAAAGTACGGTAGGAAAACATTTTCGGTGGACTTGGTAATGGTGTGGCGGTGGTATTGCTAATGGGCGAACAAATCCAACATTCAATGAATAATAATCCATTCAACAGCTGCGCGATAAGTAGTAAACTAAGTAAAGTAAGTAAACTAGGTAAAGTACTCGTAAGTAAACTAGGAAAGTAAAGTAAATAAAACACTGAATATATTAATAACACACACTTCACACAGTCAAGTACAATTTTATTACTATTTAATCAAACTTTATAATTTGCATGCATACGACTTTGAAACAACTACTAACTATAAATATAGTTAATCATTGAAGAAGATAATATTAACACATCCAAATAAATTGAATATAAATATAGTATCTAAAATGAATATTGAAAAAGTTTGGAACAAAAATCAAGGTATTCACTTCATTCCTAACATAATAAAACCAAACCAAACACAACTCAACACATAACATAATGTACTTACTTAACAATCCCTTCCATCTCTTTCCAATTAGTATAATTATCTTTTATCAAACATACTCGATTGTATCAATTATATCATTTATCTTCTTCTTCTATCTAATATTTTAAAATTATAATACACATCAATACATGTATCAAATTTTACACTTACACGCGCACACATCAGCACGGGCTCTCCTAGTGATGTGTTTACGAAACACATAATGTTCAATTCACAGTATCACCCTCTCAAACGCACCTTACACTCCGCATTATAAAAAACACCGTTATTATTAAAAATATTTTGTAATGATACTGTATAATGTATTCATATAAATATAAATAAGTAAAGGTGCAAACCATTCGTTTAAGATCTCAAGAGTAGGTATAATACAAACATAAAGATACGTGTTTAATTTTTTACGGTAAAACAATATAAGATTGCTCAGTATTCCTATTTTTGTTACCTACAGTTCGAAATGGAATTCCATTATAATGATTTATTAAAAAAAAGCCGCTTTAATTGAAGAGAAATATTGTTGATTTTTACATAAAAGTGAAAAATAAAATTTGTTTTTTATAAATCGTTAGAAAGGTCAACATTTCCTGGAGCGTGATACGAACATAATACAATGTAGGTACACAAACAAATTTGTTTTTAATAAATCGTTAGAAAGGTCAACATTTTCTGGAGTGTGATACGAACATAATACAATGTAGGTACACAAACAATTTTTTTTTTTAATAAATCGTTAGAAAAGTCAACATTTTCTGGAGTGTGATACAAATACAATACAATGTAGGTACACAAACAAACAAATTTGACTGGATAAATACAAATTTATTAGCGGAACGTTTCAATAACACCTATATATACGAACATATTATTGAATATTTGTTGTTACAAAGTTTTGATTTGTTTCTATGCAATTGTTCAACTTTTGTGTTCATCGTGAATAAAGTATTTCATAAAATAACAAACTAAAGTAAAGTTAGCACGCGTACGACCGAAGAAATCAATATTACGTAGAATAAATAGAAATTTCTCGGTTAATAATTCTAATAAATGTAATAACATTTCCGTCGCATCAATTCAACATTTAATGTAACGTTTAACACACAACTTGACAAGGCGGATTCTTTTACATGGCAAATCTTCCGCGAATCTACCAAGATATTGCATATCGCATTATCATGAAGTTTATTGAATAAATATATGATTATTGAGCAGGAATATTATGAATATTGCGGCCACCGACGAAGTAGCGTTTGTTCCAGCCGTGTTAGACACAACCATGGGTTTAATACAACATAATCTACAGGGTATTGTTGCAAGTTACGGATCGAACAATCCTTATGTGGAATTAATTATGCGTCTTTGATTTATGTTAACCAGATTGTGAATACGGTTTACAAGCGCTTTCAAATTAATCGCTCTTTATTGTTCGGCGAAGGAATGAGCGCTGCTTGCTTACCGGAACGGAGTAAAACGTTGAATTAGGTAAACGGTATGTCGGATGGCATCTCATTAGAATGTAGTTTTATTTCATATGAGGATTGTTTTAATCGCATCAAATACTCTAAATGACAATACCTCCAGCTCCTGACATTTCCCATACATTGAGATGGCAACTGCTACAGTAGAGCCTCTAGCGGCTCGCGTTGGCGGAATTGGGTTTTTCCATACATTTTAATACATTCTCTGTGAAATATATTTTTAATAAATTATAGAAAACAAAAGATATAAGGTGACCTACATAAGACTTTACTCCTATTTTGTTCATATATACATATATATTTTTTAAAGGCCTTTTGGTTTGCATTAACAGTTAAAGCCTCACTGCTAGGGCTCTGTCTAAATTGTTTAGAAAGGGTATAACATATAATAGCAATACAGTCCGGAAGCGCTGCAGCCCAGGCCGCTAGAGGCGTTAGTGTAGCATGTTGCCAGTATTTTGACATCTATGATATTTGATTACACGCGAAGCTTTGTAAAATATCAGGACCTGGAGATATTGTCAATTAAAGTATTTGATCGCATTATCAATGAAAGCTTCCTGGATAAAATGTTAGAAATTTTTTGAAAGGAATCTTTTTATGGTCATTATCTCAAATATTTTAGGGCGTCAGTTGAAGAGTAAATAACTTAAATATTAACAATAAATAATTAATAGGTGTATTGGATTTTCTACTGACAATCAGGGGATACAAATCTGAACGAAACAGCTCTGCATTACTTATTAGAACTGCATTCTCTTGAAAACACCAAATCACAAAAGTAAATTTATAGATTTGCGACGTTATCAGTTAGCAGTAGGTTGGACAAACCATACCAAAATATTCCGAGTTCGAAGTATTATGCCCCAAAACTCGGATAATGATATTTATACTACCACATGAACCAAGAATTCAGTGAAAAACAAAACTTACCTCTAAAGGTTTATCCATAAATTGACAATGGAGTTAAAAATGTCATTTCAGAACTAACTCGTAGTTCCACAAAATATTGTTTTTCGCTGTAGTGCAAATAAGGATCTTTATTGTTTATTTTATATTTTCGTTCTTAAGGAGATGCAATGGGAAGTAATTCAAAATCATGTGTTTTCGGTTTGAGAATTTGATGGCCTGGAAATACCATAGATCATTTAATTAAATAATGCAAGTAGAACACATCTTGGCCTTTTGTATTACCGTCCACTTTTTGGTGTGTCTTTTTAAAAGCCTAGAAAAAAATGAAGTATTGTAAATAAATAAAAAAATGTTTAAAACGCAAAAACTCCTACTCACGAACCCTTTTTTCCGATTTTGTCGTATTGTTCATTGCGGTAAATTATGTTTTTTAGAATATGATTGTAAAACATTAAATATTTATGCCCGAGTTTTACAAATTAAAATAAAACACGCGTTTTGGTGACGTAAATCAAAGCATGCGGCCGACGTTAAGCGGAAATTTAGACCTTGTAACC
>JAHDVE020012126.1:0-71964 GCA_022606495.2 Halesus radiatus
TAATCGGTAGAGTGAAGAAGAGGAGAGACCGACAAAGAAGCGGCGAACAGATAATTAGAGAGAGGGGTGTTGTTGATCTGAACACCGGAGTACCACCATCTCCGTCCTGTGACGGCCAGGAGATGGCAGAGGCTGAGATTTTGATTGAAGGCTGTGTCTATTTTTACCCAGGTACCAAAACATCTAACCTACCTAAAAGCACAATGCGCACCTGAAAGAAATCAGGCATATTACAACATTGATCCTCCATAGTATCTGCCTACCTAACAAAGCCGAAGCAGTATTCCTGAAAGAAATAAGACATATGATATAGAATTGTTCCTCCATAATACCTAGCTACCTATTAATTGTTTTTGTTTTTAATTCGTAGAACTACATTTAGTTATTTTTTTAAAGTTAATAATGTCATTATAAAGTTGTACGAGCATTATTTTGTTTATTATTCTGGTTTCCCTGAATTTAAGAAGGCGAATAATATACAATTGGTCCTACAAAGTACCTACCTATCTTCTCTTTAAATAAAGGAGGCATATCATATAGAACTGATCCTCCAAAGTACCTAGCTACCTATCCCTGAAAGTGAGGAGGCATATAATATAGGATTGGTTCTCAAAAATACCTACCTTTTCGTTCTCTAAAGTACCTACCTACTTATCCCTGAATGTGAGGAGGCACAAATATTGGATTGGTTCTCCAAAATACCCTCCTTTTCGTTCTCTAAAGTACCTACCTACTTATCCCTGAAAGTAAGGAGGCATATAATATAGGATTGGTTCTCCAAAATACCTACCTTTTCGTTCTCTAAAGTACCTACCTACCTATCCCTGAAAGTAAGAAGTCATATAATATAGAATTAATCCTCTAAAGAGTCTAAAGTACCTACCTAACTATTCCTGAAAGAAAGGAGGCATATGAAGTAGTATTTGTCCTCCAAGATACCTACCTGGCTATTCTTGAAGGAAAGGAGGCATATGAAGTAGTACTTGTCCTCCAAGATACCTACCTGGCTATTCTTGAAGGAAAGGAGGCATATGAAGTAGTACTTGTCCTCCAAGATACCTACCTGGCTATTCTTGAAGGAAAGGAGGCATATAGTAGTACTTGTCTCAAGATACCTACCTGAAAACATTCTTGAAGGAAAGGAGGCATATAGTAGTATTTGTCCTCCAAGATACCTACCTGGCTATTCTTGAAGGAAAGGAGGCATATGAAGTAGTATTTGTCCTCCAAGGTACCTACCTGACTATTCTTGAAGGAAAGGAGGCATATGAAGTAGTATTTGTCCTCCAAGATACCTACCTGGCTATTCTTGAAGGAAAGGAGGCATATGAAGTAGTACTTGTCCTCCAAGATACCTACCTGGCTATTCTTGAAGGAAAGGAGGCATATGAAGTAGTATTTGTCCTCCAAGATACCTACCTGGCTATTCTTGAAGGAAAGAAGGCATATGAAGTAGTACTTGTCCTCCAAGATACCTACCTGGCTATTCTTGAAGGAAAGGAGGCATATGGAAGTAGTACTTGTCCTCCAAGATACTTCCACCTGGCTGGCTCTTGAAGGAAAAAGAGCATATGAAGTACTATCATTTCTGTCCTCCAAGATACCTTACCTGGCTATTCTTTTGAAGGAAAGGAGGCATATGAAGTACTACTGTTCCCCATACCTACCTGGCTATTCTTTTGAAGGAAAGGAGGCATATGAAGTAGTATTTTGTCTCCAAGATACCTACCTGGCTATTCTGAAGGAAAGGAGGCATATGAAGTAAGTACTCTTGTTCCAAGATACCTACCTGGCTATTCTTTAGGCTAGAAAGTGAGGCAAGGCGAAGTACCATACTTGTCCTCCAAGATACCTACCGGCTATTCTTTTGAAGGAAAGGAGGCATAAGAAGTAATGTCCTCCAAGATACCTACCTGGCTATTCTTGAAGGAAAGAGGCATATGAAGTAGCATTTTTGTCCTCCAAGATACCTACCTGGCTATTCTTGAAGGAAAGGAGGCATATGAAGTAGTATTTGTCCTCCAAGATACCTACCTGGCTATTCTTGAAGGAAAGGAGGCATATGAAGTAGTACTTGTCCTCCAAGATACCTACCTGGCTATTCTTGAAGGAAAGGAGGCATATGAAGTACTACTTGTCCTCCAAGATACCTACCTGGCTATTCTTGAAGGAAAGGAGGCATATGAAGTACTACTTGTCCTCCAAGATACCTACCTGGCTATTCTTGAAGGAAAGGAGGCATATGAAGTAGTACTTGTCCTCCAAGATACCTACCTGGCTATTCTTGAAGGAAAGGAGGCATATGATGCAGAATTGGTCCTTAAAGTAGATACCTACTTGAGCCGACTCTAACTAACTAAACATCACGTCTTTTCCCCGCAGGAGTAGGCAGAGGACAGACCGCCAAACAACTCAGTCTCGCACATACTCCGTGCTTCATTCACATTCATACATCGTCTCATACATACTCTTCTGTTATTCTGCAAAGAAAGGAGGTAAAATATATATACCCACGTAAGAATCCTGAAGGAAAGCAGGAGTATTGTATGTCGTATTGGCTCCTCAAAGTACGTACATAACTCAACACACGTTTTATTCCTGGAAGACTTACTTGACCATCGTACATATAATGCATATCCTGAAACGTAATTTCGGGATTTCCACGCTATCAGAGGATAATAAAATTGGTGTCACCAAAAACTATTCAAAATGTTTTTTCGTTAGTTTTCAATTACCGTCAAATTTTATTTCTGATTTACGTCACCTTTTCAAATAAAATCCTAACATTTCCATGCGGGCTATAATTAATTTTCCACGAATGCCTTAGACTTTTCCTTGAAATTTTCCTGGCCTTTAAGCCACTCGAGAGGTCTTATTAACGGGAGGGATTTCAGCCGCATTATATCATTTATTTGTTATTATTGTCATGGTAAATAATTTATTTTTTTGGCCCAGTCACTTTGAAGTGCCGTAGTATATTTCCGCTACTGGGGACTAACACTTAAAAACTTTCGACCATATGTCGTATTGGCACTTAAAAACGAGCAACTCATTCACAGATACTGTTAATGTTGTCAGATGTTTGCGGTATACGGTGTTATTATTTTTTTTTATTCACATCTCTCCTCTTCTATTTATCAAACTCAAATTGTGCTTAATGCAAAACGTAATCTTTCAGTATTACAATCACCTCTAATTTCTAATTAGTCTCTGAATACGAGCTCGCATATCATTAATCCACGCATGGAAATGGTCCCGCTATCTTACCTTATTACTTTAATGATCAGCACCCAAAAATACACACTTTGTAGTCTGCTAACTTGGGTAAAACGTTCAAAATTGGCTTCACTGGTTTTCAAACTGTACCTGTTTTCAGACATTTTGGTATAAATCTCATGGAATTTAAAAAAGATTACGGTTTAATAATTTTTGTCTTTTGAAACATTATAAATTTTGTTAACTACCCGTGTAGAATTTACATAGAAATAATTTGTAGTATTGCTTGAGCTAACAAACTACGAAGTGATATTTAGAATCATTTTTGAGTGCTGGCCCTAAAATTACTAATATAAATAATATATATTTACTTTTTGTAGTTTTCCTCAGTACAACGGTTTTGCCAAAATAATTATATTTATTTATTTTAAGTTTATATAAAAATAAATTGTCTACGGGTAATTTTCTTTTTTCAGAAAAAGCGTTTGTAGAAAAAATAAGGCTGTCGTCATATGTTACAGACGCATAGATTTATAAAAAGCAAGCGGAAGACAGAAGCCTTTGAAATGAATACATTATATACTGATAGTGTAACCAATTTAGAAGTTTTTCGTCGAACGGCCGAGGATTGTGAAAATTTCATTGTACTTACTACCTATAAAATGAAGAAACTCCAATATCTTGGTCACATTATCAGAAATAAAAAATACCGAAACAGCAATCGAAGGAAGATTAATGAAGACGAAGCAATGTAAAACTTCGCTCTTCATGGTTTCGTAATCTACGTAAGATACGAGTGAAGTTCCTCAGAATTATTCCGAGCTACTGCCTGAAGATTGAAGATTTCCCCAATGATAGGAGAGGACACCAGAAGAATACAAAAAAAGTTTGCCTAGATTTTTCTCGTAAAAATTTTATTGAATTTTGAAATTTTTGACTTTTACCTGTGTGACGGAGTTTGACATTTTTAACCTTCCAGCGGGCGTGCTGAGTAATTTCACACGAGCGAGCGCTTGTCGTAAATTTTACGTCATCAAGTTTTCTCTATGTAAATGGTGTTTTCTTTATATAAATGTTAGGGAATTGCTGTAAGGTTATGAAAAATGATAAATGACAGTAGTTTAAAAAATATGTATTTGACTTTCTTAAACAAAAACGAAATAACACTCTAAATATGTTACTATTTCAAAACAAAATATTTTATCAACCTATTAGTCAGAATCAATATAATCATCCTTACAATTGTTTCAAACCACCTCAACTACAGAATGGTTCTTGCATGTAAAGGACTGGCAACGGCAACACTTCATTGATGCTGTTCTTCTGCAGTGCACATGACCGACAAACACCGCGTTTTTGAGGGCTTCTTTTTTCTTCTTCTGGTATCGGTTCAACTTCCCGACCGTAATTCACTCCTGCGGTAAACGTTTGACATTTAATCTAAAGAAAAGATGCTCTTTCATCATGGTCAATGCCAATTTTTTTTAGGAAAATTCTTCAATGCTTCTAAAATTCTAAAATTTGAGCATTTATACCGCCAATATTCATTAGAGTGTAGAAAACTACACACAGCCATCTCTTTGTTTTTCTAGAGACCGAGTAAGCGGCACACATTTTGTCAACTGTATCCACTCCACATTTGGTTTCGTTGTAGTCCAATATAACTTGAGACTTTCTGGTGACAGGATCCATTTCGTTATCGTTTTTTCGAGGTAGATAGGAAAGCATCATTTTTTCTCTTTGGAAACCAAAAAGAGTGGATCCAATAGCTCTGCTTTTGTTCGGCAAGAATCCTTTTAGCATTTCTGCTTTCTTCTTTTTTTATTATACCCCGATAGCACTTTATTCAGCTTGATTTCTATTTCTGAAAACTCGCTGTCACTCGAGGGAAAGTAAGTTTCATCTTCTTGTAGTCTCATCATCTTGTAATCTCATCAACTTCATAATGGAACACGACTAAAATAAAAATAAAATGCATTTAGCTATAAAAGAAACGATATAAATGAGAAATAGATAGAAAAAATAGTTTATTTAATATACTAACACTTTAAGGCGCGTGTCGTAAAATTTACGCTTAACGGAAATTTCTAAATATCAATGAATAACAAAAACTTCTAAGCACACTGGGTACGTCTGTAGTTTAGAGCTACACTGACCCTCGAATAGGTCGGAGCTCGATGATTGTGACTAAGTGGTGAAAGTGGGGGAAGCGATTAGGAGCATTTGTCGTAAATTTTACGACAGCGCGCCCGCTGAAAGGTTAAAGACATTTCTTAAAATAACTTTATTTAAATTTATTTCCTTCAAAATTGTAGCAAGCAAGAAAATCAACGAAACTGCCTTCTTAAACCAATTTTCTAAAAATAAATACATTTCCGAGGGGGTTGTACAACAAAGGGACATTGCCTTGTTGCCTTAGAGCTTAAAGCTCTAGAGCTAGTGGAAGACGTTAGAAATAAAAATGGTAAATGAAGAAGTTGCCAGTCACCCCGGTGTCGGCCGCCTTGTAATTTCCACATCACCGATACTACACATCTGTACTCAGCCAGAGTGTTTTAACTAGTGGATATTAATTATAAATACTATGGTTAGTGGCAGGACGGGGATCCCATAAGATGTTTTGCCAATAAAAATGTCTTGAGTCAATATATACGAGCCGCGCTCACGAGGGAACGGGGAAATTGGTACAGGTTAAAAACGAATGGACAGATGTGACAAGGATGTGAAAAAAAATGTTAAAAAATAAATAATAACACAACATGAAATAAAGTAAATGCACCAAGTGATTAATTGAGTTCTTTATGTAGTGCATACAACTTTTGTCATTTAAAGATTTAACACAATAAACGTAAACTGGGCAGAGTGATAAATAAGTCTTTATCAACTAACAAAGTATGAAATATTGATTAGTTCACACTTCTCCTAGACATTGCAGTAAATATCTGCGAGTGGGCAAGAAAATAGTAAAACTCATTTTACGCTAATTTTACCCAACCGACTCTAATCGTGTTTTTTTAATGAAACAAAATCACGCATTAGCAAAAGCGTCACTACGTGGTATGATACAAAACTTTAACGACACTTTTAATAGATTTAGCGTTCGGCAACCTATAGAATTCCAAAATAGATATTCTATTTCATACACACTACAACAGCAATACCAATCTACTTTTTAAATACTTTAGAACTGACAAATCTATTTATAATTTAATATGAGAACAAAACATTATCGATATGGAATTAATAAACCTTTTTTAAAAATTACCTGTGAAGTGATAAATTTTATACTTCCGTTGATTTGGGAACCCTGATTCCGAAGCTTCGTAAATAATGTCGGCCCCTTTCTCAGAGCTCTTGTAAGTGTTAGGGTGACTCGTCAAGTTTTCATATTTTTGTTAATGTGTAAATAAAAAGATATCACATTTTGTTTAATGGAGATAACAATTTATCCGAAGTTCTTTCATTAACAGTCGGTAACATTAAAACAGGCGCCCCTTTTTATCGACACAGAAAAACTGCGGCGGAAGATCGATACATATCGATTGCTTTGATACCACGATTTGATGCACAGATAGCGATCGGATTCTGATTGAAGAAGTATCATCACTAACGTGAGTGTGATTGGCCAATGATAAATATTTGCATTATTATAACAAACAGATAGGTACAGGTGTGAATCGAATGGGAGTATACTCCTGCGATATTAATGGCAATCGAACATTTCAGCAATAATTGACGCGACATACTACTTTACTTACGTTGGAAAACATCCATCACAGGAAAAATAAACTTTATTTTTTTAAATAAGTGGACACAGAACTGACAGCGTCGAAATATGTGAAATTCAAAAGTTTATCAAAATTCGCTTATAGTAGCGAGCATAGAAATGTGATCTGGATCCTTATCTAAAACAAATTTAGATCAGAAAAAAATTAGCACAAGTTTAAAATGTATTTAACGATTTTTAAATAATCAAATATTTTTTCCAGCCACCGGTTTTTTTATTTGAAAAATTGCGATTGATACATCTTACTGTTACGTTACATAAAGAATGCAATTTTAAAAAAACAATTGAAGCAGAGTGAAAATTTTTTGAGTAGGTATTTTTTTTATCAAGAAAGTAATCATAAACCTATGAAGGTTAAGTCCGTGTGAAATTTTCTTTATTTAAAATTAGTTATAGATCTTTTTAAAAGATGTTTCTTTATTAGATGACGTGAGAAGGAACTTGCAGAAACAGCGTACGAAATCATATATAATTTGATAAAAAGTCACCTCCTGAAGGGTTATAAGTTATTTGTACCAAACAACTACTGCCGGGGGCGCACCACGATCTTATATGCATACCACATAGCAGAACAGACATGTTGGCTCTGCACAGCATGACACGGGGATTGGTACTGCTAAATAACATCTCTCTTGAAATCTTAAATATAAACCTTGAAGGTTTCAAGAGGCATGACAATGTGTCTTTTGTCATTCTAATTAGCTGAAATGTATTTTTGTTTGTTCATGTGTACAGTAAATTGACCCAGTCTGTTATGCACAAAAAAAAAACGTATCAATAAATCACAACGACGTGACAGGTTTTTTATATTATTCATCCAAGAGCTTCATACTGATATTCCAAATAAAATCAAATAATATAAATAACAATAAATTTATAAGTAAACAGAAATACGCAAATTTTCTTTAAAAACATTTTCAGTAAAGAGGACAAATACAGTTTTATTTACTTTATGTCTTCAGCAACCTCCGCAGCGTAATGTTCAACGCATTAACTTTGAATAACGACAGAATATTACGAGTTCGATTCCCACAGCGCAGAAATTAGATCCATCACAGCATACGGATGTGAATTGTGAAATTTTTTGGGAAATAAAAAAATGGCTTAGCAAATTACGAAGATAAAAAATCATCTATACCCATTACGAAAGCTACAAGTGCCATCGGTCTTCAAGGACAAACAGCAAGTGTATTTATTAAAGATATATGCCTTTGCGCTGCGTTTGAATCTAACCCATAACCACCAGAATTAATAATAAATTAATTGAAACGGTCATTTCGAAAACAACGTTGGTTTAAAACCCAAGTCCTTCAATAAACTTATTTAAATACAATATGTTATCGTAACACTAACACTATGCCGTATTTTAACATTCAGTAATATGACAAAATATATAACAAAATCAAGCATTAGCGAAAGAATTCATGTATATATTTAGCTTTGAGGCAGTTTATTTTAATTTCAAGTAAAACTTTCAAGTGTAATTAACTTTTGTGCGTGTTTTATTTTATTTTTATATAGGATTTAAAAAGATATACTTGCATGTAAAATTCCTGTGGGCATTTATATAAATAAATAATTAAAATAAAAATTAAATAATTTTTTTAAAAGTCGTCTTTGTAAAAAATTCTAGTTAAGTTGTTTTCAAAACGAACAGTTCAATTAGACAATTTTGGTAGAGAAGTTTTTATTTCAAATCTTTCATCCCCATTATTAAATGAAATATCGAAGGAACACCATTAAAGTTTCTTAATTTTTCATTACGGATAGGTACCGATCGGTACCAAGTAAAATAGATTAATTTCCAAATCATGAACTTTTAATCCATCATTGAGGTTATGTTTTATTTGTATCATAATTTCGGCTTTACCTCGTACCAGCATAGAAATTTGCAAATCATGTTTTCGTGAGCTCCAACGTTATGCATGAGTCGAAAACAATAAAGAAAATTTCGTTCGTATTATTTGAAAAATCAACAAATAAATAATAAAAATATTTTTTACCAGCAGCTAACCTGTGTCCAAAAGTTTTGGTGACCTCTTACAGAATCATTTTACGGATGTGCAAACTTATCGATGCAGTGTATTTTCAAAGTGATGAAAACTCTCAGTATGGCCCTGGTGAAAGACCACCATTTAAAATCGAAACGTTTCTCGAAATGGTTTTAGCCATGTTTGGTGATCAGATCTTAATAGTTCCCAACCTTCCGCATCCCCTTTTCTTCCCCTCATCACTCCTTTCAGGCACACAACATGCCCCAATAATTAGGGGTGACGTAGTCCCACTGGCTCCGGACATTTCGGAGCAGTTGAGAATCTTGTACGGTATGCACGTAAAAAAGCATTAATTTAGAAAACATATTTGTTCCAACCAAATTTTGCGTGTTTTTGAAACAATTATACTTTTTTTTATTATTTGAATTATTTACATTTATTTATTTATTCTTAAATTTAATTATGAAAACAAAAACATTGATTTGAAACATAAAAAAATGGCCACCGGAGACATGATTTGTAAATAAATAAAAATATGGAAAAAAACTGGTCGCGAAACATGGCTAAAGCCATTTCACACAGCGTTTCGTAAATTATCCTCGTGATAAATTAAATTTCTCTGACAACAATACACGGTATCGTTTATTAATGAAGATACTCAAAATGTAATTTAGGATTGGAAAGCCAAGAAGCTAATTTCCATTCTTAACGAAGGTAGTATTCGATCTGAGTGATAACCTTGGGAGCTTCCAACAATGAAGCTGCCTAACTGCTTTACCGACTGTGATCGTTACCAGTCGTTAATGCCATTTATGTAGATTGGCCAAAAATAAGACACTACAGTTTCGATTCTGAATGTTGGTCTTTCACCAGAGCGATTCTGAGAGTATCTAACAAACTATGAAAAAAAAAGACAAAACTGAGGTTAAAAAGGTTCCCAACCCCTTATTACACCATTGCGTGACAATGTCTCTCAATCGATTCTCTACTATTTATAATTATTTACAAAACATGTTTCTATATATTTTTAACAACTTTCCATGTTTGATTTGGTCAGCAAAATTCAAGGACCAACATCATAATCATTATACCACTCCCATTCCGACGTCATTCCAGTTAATATTACCCGTGTCGGCGTCAGTTAGAATGTGCCTCAAAGCCGAGTGTAAAACGGCGCTCTAATGGAATATCGTGTTAATACTGTGAGGAATTACATAGAGCAAATGCTTTTCATGTCGGCCGCCTGTAATTAGGTTGTCTAGATTGGTTCGTAGATTAGCCGTTTCTCATACATTCGCTTTTATTTTTATTTATTTTTTGTCGAAACACATAACCAAAATATGATTCATTTCAAAATACAGTCGCTCTTTTTGAGAAGGCAGTGACTATATTCATTTTTAGTCATGGGACGTTATTAATTATGATTAGTAGTCTTAAAATAAAATATTTAAAAAAAGGATAGCTGCATAGCAAGCAAGTTATTAATTTTTCCAACTGATTTTGGAAACTGATTTAACCTATTTTAATATTCTAGTTTACATTTGCCAAGTTATAAATCAGTGTTGATTGGGCCATAATATATTCGCATCTGTATTGCAGCTTTTCTTTAGCGCCCTTATACCTTATCCATGTTAAGAATTGGCTGAAATCTATGTAATTATGTTTTTCATGTATTAAACAAATAAAATAAAATAAATGGATAGATGCATAGATGGATGGTTGGGATGGGTGGATGGAAACTCTTGACTCTGTGGAAAAAACGGGCAGTCCGTTTAATAGATTGTTCTATCTTAACAAATGGATTGCAATCTCTGGAGCACAAATATGGCTGTCCTTATTCCACCGGTATTTCAATGGAGGACGCTCCGAGGAGCTAGCGTCATTGATCCCTTCGGCACCGGTTCACAGTGGGAAAACACGCCAAACGCGCGTCTAACATTTTGAACACGGTTGTCATATGAGAACGGATCATTTCAACGATTAATTTTTGTGTTCAACAGCTCGGGTACGGAATCATTTGCCAGTCTCTGTGATTCCTCCCTCCTACAACATGGGTATCTTCGAGATCTTGGTTCATTCCTTCGTGTCCTCAAAAAAACCCTTTCACGCAGCATCCCCAAAAAGTTGACATAGGCCCTGAGGGAAATTACCTCCCTCAGGGCCTCTTGTGCTTTGATTTAATGTAAAAAAATACCTTATTTCCTTTCCATTTCCCAGTTATTGTCGCCCGGTAGATAAAATTTAATCAGTGGGTAGTTCATTAAAACCTGAATGCCTTTAAAAAAATGTTGAGAGTTATGTGACGAATTTGTAATTCTTCTTTGTTTTTTCTTCTTACGCAATTCACGTTTTGGTAGGTATCTATCTACCTATAATCATTACAATTTTATTGGCTGTTTCTCTTTCAGAAGGCAGTGTCATGTTGCCCAGAAAGGTGCTCTTTACAGATTTTCAAGTGATTTTTACAGTTCGACGTAGTTTTAAAAAAATGTTCACGGACTTCAAAGAAAATTGGTCTGTACCGCTATTTACATTGTGTGTAAAATTACCTCAAATGTTATTATAACTAAAAGGTTTTGTCACGTGGTACATACAACTTCTCAAAGTAATTTCATTGAAACGTTAAAGTTTACATTAAAACCGACTATTTCATAAATCTGGAAATGGCAAAATTAAATTGAGTGTTGGTGAAAGAAAGGGAGTTCGTACTTTGTGCCATTTTTCGTATGTACAAATTATTAACGTATTAACTTATGTGAAATGTTCTCCAAAATAGAGGTAAATTTGTGACATTTGTAAACGGTTGAGATTTTTGTGCATAGGAGAGATGAAATCTGAAAAAAAAATTAACCCACATATAGATACAGACAAGTAGATAGGTAAAGGTGTATATCTCATTCATTTGAATACTTATTCAAATATTTTAAAAAGTAAGTACCAAGACTCCTAGTCATATATTATTATCATCTCAAGTAGGTACGGGGATCAATATTAGACATTTAATATCCTTCCTTGCCGCTGCTGAGAACTGATTTGACATGAATCTAATTATTTTAATATCTCTGTAAATATTCAAAACACAGAGTTGATATTTTAGGTGTTCCTCAGCAATACATGTATGTATTTATCAAATCGGCAAATAATTAGTTAATCTATACCTACGTATGTATGCGCGCGTTGATAACTTGTCGAGTGATGCGGTAGTGAACGAGAAGGGTACGGGGTTTCGCTCACCGTGCCACGATGCGCGATCCTCAGTATTAGCCGACGGTCTCCAGGCTACAATGGGCGTATCATGCGTTTAATGCGCAACTGATGTTTTTTCCTCGTTTTCATCACTTATACACAATATTTTACTTATGTACATATGATATGATTTTCATAAATAATAAATAATAAATATTAATTATTATTCAACTTAAAAATTACAAATTTCCAAATCTGTACTCCGTACACTCAGTGTACAGCACCGGAGCTCCAGGGATTTTCTAGTACCGTAAGGAAAGGATTAGCTATAAAATGTGGTAGGTACCTGTGTTAAAAAAATGAACCGCTAATGTTAATATACGTTTTACGCAATGTTTAAAAAGGATATTAACGGTCATCACCGAAAAACACACACTTTGTAGTCTGCAAATGCAAGATATATTATGGATGATTTTTCTGAAAATTCTGTACGGGTAGTTAGAAAAATGTATACGGTTTCAAAAGACAAAAATCCTAAAACTGTAATATTAATTCTCTATGAAATGCGTACTGAAATTTTAAGTAAAACGTTCAAAATTGGCTTACCTACTGGTTTTCAAACTGCATCTATTTTCAAATATCTTTGTATGTAAGTATTTCGTAGAATTTAAAATATTATAATTTGAGGATTGTTGTCTTCTGAAACCTTATACATTTTTATAACTACCCGTATAGAATTTACATATAATTTTTTTGTAGTATTGCTTGAGTTAGCAAACTGCGCCGTGATGTTTAGGGCCATGTTTAAGTGTTTTCCCTTAAAGATAAATTTATACATAAAAACAGATACCAACAAAGACGGTTTATGATTAATGAATACGGATTTAATGATAGATACAACATAATATATTTTCCGTCGGATATAAAATGAAACATGAATGTTTATTTCTACATGCCTAGTTCAAATTTAAAGGGTGACAGTGATTCTCTACTATTCAAAATTTACTGATAGTTTAGACTACCAGAAGGTAGTCTCTAGACTAGTAGACTCTAGAATAATGTTGAACAATAAATTGTTTCCTCGTGGAAGATTCCATCAAAGTTAAGGGGAGAAATATAAAATATTTTAAGTAGACTTAATTTAAGAATACTCCCTCAAAAAATAAAATCAAATAGCATTATTCCGTGTGTGCTTTGTAGGCGTGTATTTCGAAATTTGTTTCAAAGCAATTTTCCGCATATCACTGCCTTTTACACTCCCACAACAAATGTTCGGAACATTTTCAGCTGTAATATAATAACATCACACCTCCGAAATATCGATGGCGAGGGATAAATTAGATTTACTTCCCGGCCCCGGCCCCCTAGTAACCACCCCTGCCATCCACCGCTACCCAACCCCACTGGCCCCGCCCCGACACTTAACGAAGCCTGCAAACGCCAAATATTGCCCAAAACTTTAGTACTGCTTTAATTTTATTATCAAAACCATTTGGCGAACGCAGATTTGATTCGACAGCCGGAATATCTCAAATTTAATATAATTTTAAAGGTTTAAATTTTGAAATATGCTGGTTCAATTTCAAAAATGTCCAGTAATATTTATAACGCCTATGTGAAAATTTCATCTAATTAAATTATGAAGCTTTTTTGTGTAATCTTTCGTTGTGGAAAATAAAACTATGTTTTGTGTGCGCATTACACACCCACTTCAATGTGTATTTATTTAAGTGTTTTATTTATTTACGCCTGAGCGCATTTACAGACATGGAAAACTAAAACAACATACAGTCAGTCAACAAATTTTACAAATTTTACAAATTTAATGTAATAAAAAACATTCATTACTGTGGCTACACTGATTATAGAAAAAAATATGGTAGATTCAAATGTAAGGTTATGCTTGACTTTCCATTCTTACATATTGACAATGAACAGAAAAAATGGCTTCATACAATTTTTCTTAACGATTTTTTGTTGTTGTTTTATGGTAAAAGTACGTGTTTTTCCAAGTAGTTTTTTTTTATTTAACATCTAATAAGTGACTACTTTGATACCGTACATACCAAAAAAAAAACATTTCCACACAATTATCTGACGAAGTATTAAAAAAAAGAGTTAAAATATTACATTTCCTTGGAGTATGATGTAGAATCATCTTATTTCAGGAAAATATTCAAGGAACCACTAATTTCTGAACACCATTTATTTTTTGTTTACATTTTCCAAAAATAAATACAATGCAAAAAGCCCCAACAAACTACTTTTTTGTTGTTTGTCTAACGGGAGCTTGTTATTCAAAACTCAAAATTTACGGTTAAGGTTACAAAATATTTATAAAATAAAAACATTAAAAAAAACATATAACATATGTAACAAACTTAAAGCGTAAATATATCTCAAGAATCTTACTCAAAAATATTTATATAAAAATAAAATAAATCGTACATAAAAATAATATTTCCTAATTATCTAATACAAATGGCTTCTTTCAGCTTGCCAAGTTTTCAAAATATTTATTAATTGTTTAGTTTTAATACAATTTTTTTTTATTCATTTCAGAGGGTAACATATTAAAACAGCTAGGAATCATGTGATCTCAAGTTCTTTGTCCATATTTGTTGGTATGCTTAGGAACTATTAATCCTATCAAAGTATTGTAAGTGTGCTCTAGTCTATTTGTATTATATATATAGGGTTATTGATGTGCTGAAATACAATTTTATACCGCAGAATTGATCTTACTGAAAGCTTTTTACGTTCCATCTTGTTTACTTTCCAGAATTCTGGAGATGCTAATTAAAAACATTTAAACGATCGCAGCGCCTTTCAATGTTTGTCTACTATTTGATGACAGACTGTATATGGTTAGAGTAAGAACCAAGTGTATCTACTTACCTACATACTAAGCGCCAGTGACTTGCAGTCCATAAAGGAAGAAAAGCTTTACCTATCCTAAGAAAAACAAATGATAAAAATTTTAAAATGCGATAAATATATGATCAAAGCGTATTTTTCCATGATTTGGTAAAAAACTTGTACGCTCATTTATTCCGTTGGCCACACACAGCAAGTGCGGAAGATGGTTATAAAATGGCCTTGATCAAATATTCATTACACAGTTCATATCCGAAATTCAACTACACACAGCCTACCTTTGGTTATATAACAATGCACGCTACTGCTAAGCACATTCTAAAACACACGAACGCTGAGCTTCATATATATATATTTTTTTTAATTATTCATTAAACTGTCAAACCTGATTATTGACATTTTCTTTCATACTTTTAAAACGTTTAATAAAAAAATTTAAAATTTCAAAAGAGTGTTAAAATGCACGTTTTTTTCCAGATATTTAAATATTAACCTAGTATTTTTAGGGCTTTTTACGCTTTTTATATAATGAAATCCTTTTATGATTACTGGAAACTTCAGTCACTCAATCTCATTCGTTTGGCGCAATATTGATTTGCACAAGTCACCTATGGACAATGCACCATGCAGCAGAGATTTCCGAGAGGGTAAGCAGTTAATTGACATGACAGTAACTGTTATTAATTGACAATGTGGTCCAGGCCGTAACACCTTTCATCGCAGGCTATCCGACTGCTGGGCAACCGGAGGCGGAAGTCTCACAGGACTCCTGTGGACGTGCTAGACCATTTTAACGGAAATTATAACGTATATTTCCGGTCTGCGAGTCGCAATCAAGTCGGTTTCAATTTAAATGCATCATAATTAAAGAATATTAAAACACAAATTATCATGAATATTGAATTTACGATTCTGATTTGTAACATTTTCTTGTTAAATATCTCGTCTACATTTATGATTTCATACTCTGTCAACATTTTAAAGTGGGTATGATTTTTCTGCGCCTCATTTCTGATACAAGATTTTTTTTATGTGAATACAGCTCAAAAGATTGCATAACTACCCAAAGACTATGGCATCCCCATTTGGGGTATATTGTGAGGGATGAAGGTTGAACGGAGCAGAAAGAGGGGAAGAAGAATATTAGGAAGAACCTGGTTATTCGGATCTGGTCACTAAATACCGTTTAAGCCAATTTAAACAACGTTTCGATTCTGAATGGTGGTGACTCTCACAACGAAATCAGTGATTCTGTTAAAGAACACGATATTTTCATATTAATTTCGATTTTCTAGAAGATTTTACATTTCATCCCAATTAATTATTAAGGTTTTATAAAAAAATCATGTTTGTACCACTTGAATTCGGAATTTAATTGCAAATATGAATACTGCAATTTGTGTGTCACTTTGCGCATGTTCTGAGGAAGAAAAAAATATTATTAGTGCAATTTTAATTGAGGTCTTCCTCCGTAAAACACACAGAAACCTTAATCACAATAATTAAGACGTGTTCTGAAAATGCAAAATAAGATTCTTTGTGTTTCAAACCTACTATAAAATAATTATTATTTGAATCACGATGGAAGGTATCTTCATTAAAAGCAATTAATAAAATGTTTTTGAAGAAAGAATATTATGATTTAAATTAGTACTTAATCAGTCATTTGAAAGTATTTTTCTTCAATAATTGCTTTCCCTGCGGACTAGTTGGTTAGTGAATACTGAATTCAACTTTAAATTCAAAATACATGTGTTTATCTCAGGAAAATCTGTGGAAAGGTGAGCTTCCGCCTGAAATTAGCACAGCTTTTGTGTCTGGAATTTATAATGCAAATGAACTATTTCAACTTCATAATTTATTTTCTATCATGGGCTGCTATATATCGTGTATGTTTCCCTTTTTACCAAGAATAACTGTGTTTTTTCCAGATTTTTCCAATGTGCACCAAGGAAAAAATCGTGGAAGCTCCGAAGAAGGGGCTAGTAAAGCTAGCAAATTCTGTAGATTTATATTTTTTCTATGTATCGACAGGCGCCATAGGTATTGACCAAACCTAAAGCTTTAACTCAAGAAGTTGTGCGAAGAGAGGATGGACACCTACTACGGACGGATGCCGTTGACGTGGCGCAGGACAGAGACGCCCGGAGGCGCCATGTCCATTCGGTGGGTTCCCGACCCGAATAAGACAAGGGGAAGAAGATGTATGTATGTATATTTGATTAAGCAAAGTAAAATCAATTTCGCAACTTTTAAAAGACCCAACCTATAAAAAAAAATGATATTTGAACGACAAACGAATTGTTCAAATCATACGTATTATTATGTTTATAAAAATCTTCTGGTTTCTAAGACTCACTTGATCCAACGTGTTTAGTTATCCATTCCCTCTAATATAGTATCCATTACACGACAAATAATTTCCCAAATGCCCCTGTGTTTCACAACCCGGCAATTTTAACTCAACAAAGGCGACGCTTAATTAAGTCAACTTCGGTAAGTGACGTCAATACGGCGTCCTATCCTCTCTGCCTACCGCCGAACGTAATATGGGTGGGGGTCCGTGTTGGCGAAACAAAGTGCAAATGGATTGATTGGGGCAATTTTCGGCACAAAGGGCGTCGGAAATCGCATTAAAAGCATCAGGACTCGACGCCACGGCGTCTATAGCTCCCGTAGTCTAAACTAGCACCTCTATAGTCTGTAGTCGGTTGAGTAGTCTATATCAGCTATAGGCTATGGGGACACGGGGAGCAGCTCGCTGCTAGCAGCTATCTGCCTAAATGCATTATGTAAATTGAAAGCCTTCAGAGGGACGCCCCGCAAAGCATACCAGCGCCCTGCAGCGTTACACACTTCAATGTTTTGCGAGATGTGGAATCAGAGCACTTTTTTAAATTAATATTTCATATTGCAAATAATGTTAGTTTAAAGTACGAAATATTATCATAGGTACGAGTGATTCAATCATTTTAAGGTGTATAACTCATACAATGTTTTAAACTTGAGAAATGTTTTATTTCATGAATATGCTGCATATATTCGATATTATTATTTCAAATAGTTTTAAATATCTAAAATTTCTAATGAGTTCACTAAAATGGTCTCCTGTGAATTCTTCTGCTCGAAAAGAAACCTTATTCAACTGTGAAATGCATAAGAATCTGGTTGTCGGACAAATAAAATGTGACCACTGCTGGTGACATGTAGAAAAACACGCATTCGTTTTTGCGTATCTCCAACATTAAAAATCTATTAGACCTACAAGATGCCCGGGATAAATACAGTTACTTTGTGAGATCATTATATCGTGATAATAGAAGCAAAAAATATAAATGACTTTCTTCAGAAGCCCTACGTTTTACGGAAGGTACTTTTCGGGTAAAAGGTTTTATTATGCATTTGTTTCAACGGCAGAACTACCGTTGTATGTTATTGTTGGTGTGCGGTTTCTGTGGATACGGATCGATGTACAACGTTACCACTCTTCACTCCAGGCACATTTACCGGGTAAATTCGACCTAAGCCCGCTCCCTGACGGTCCGGCAACCCCGGGGATACTGAAATTTACCATCGAACGCATTGTATCTTCAATATTAAAACTGTTGTTTTATTATGTTTCCTTCAGTTGCATTAGCAATATTGGTAAAGAAAAGTAATTTCTCACTTCAGAATTTGTATGAATAAAACTACTCGCAATATATTAAATCTAAAACACAAATTAAATGTTCCTCGAAGGATGAGTGCACTCTTTCAGAGCACTTCTCCGCCGCCGCATGGGAAGCCTACGATGCAGAGTACGCCAATCCAAGAATACCATCATTACTGCCACGGCTACATGGATTGAGTCTCCCTTGAGGGCCCTTTGGAGACAGGAGACCGTCAAATATCCACAATAAACTTGTTCATTTTTTTTTCTCTCTTGGTGAATGAACTTATTTTGCATATTTTACTGAGTAATCATTTTCTATGTTTTTTTCTTTTTTTCTTCCTCTTATTTTACGTACCTATTTTATTTTTTTGTTTGTATTATTATCACTTGTGGAACGTATTGCATTGCACTACCCCGCATACCTTCTGGAATAAAGAACTATTATTATTATTATTAAAACATCCCTAAACGTGCCGCCCTTCTCGAAACTTCTAAAAATTCTTTGCTTTTATTTTGCGCATTTCTTAACAGTGAAAACATCGTTAGGCGAAGGTTTCCCGTGGATAACTCTTCCGTGTGAGATGTTTGCAAACTGTATTCAAAGATATCCAGTCGATTTGGCAAAGTCCGCAAATAGGGGCTGTTGGCTTTTCAAGTCTGGCTCCTACGAGTCCTACGTGACTTGAGATATCGGGTGGATTCAGCCACCGGCACAAACACAGCCACCCTCCTCATTCCGTAGCGCAACCTCCTAGCACTCCTGCTACCCGCTGCTCTACAACTACCCCTGGTCGCATAGCCGGCAGGTGATAACGTGATCATCCCCTCTGATGTGTTGATTATGGTGGGGTTTTATTAGACTTCTGTTCTCTTTGAAATTGAGACTGATTTTTATTGGACGATCTCACAGCTACTAAGTACAAAATAAAAACATTTTTAGGAGATGACTTATTATTAGAGACCTGAAAAAATCGTGTTTGCGATAACGCGACTTTTTACGTAAAATTCATATTTTTTACGCGACAGAAGGGAATTTCGTCATTTTCCCATGAATAGCGCGAAATTCATAATTTTCTGGTGAATAACCACGATATTTTATATTTTTCACGAGATATTCTTGTATTTTAAAATAAGAAAGTAATATTGTATGTTCTAAATATATATTTTTTTTATTTGTAAGGGTTTGACCAACTGGAATAGCCATAAAATGGAATGCAACTAACTTCATATCGAAAATGTCGCGTACTGTCATTATTTTTTCGATTTAAATAAATATATATATACCAGGTACTTCCCAACCTGCCTCTTGTTGATATCCTTCTCCTACTATTCCCTTTAGCCTCATAACATACCCCCAAATAAGAGATGCCATGGCCCCACCTCGTATATGTAAAAATACAACATAATTTTTTTTATAACAATAAAATGTGGACCACTTTTGTTGCAAAATACCACAGTTTTGTTGAAAAATAACGTGATTTTCCCAAAAATACCGCGAATTTCACTGAAAAATAACACCGCTTCTCCCAAAAAATAACGTGAATATTTCAGGTCCCTAGTTATTGTTGTAAGTGTGATTAATTTTTAAAAGCTGTTTTCAGCATCTTATATTATGATTTAATACATAGACGGTGGATTAAAAATCACCCACCCGCCTGATTAATTAAACACGCCACAATTATTTGAAAAGGTAACGCTTTCACAAGGTAACCTACTAAGTGGGTACTTATTACTTTCTGATAATATAATGTAATAGATACCTATTAAATATCTGATACCAATCCTGTTGTGTGGAAATTTAATTAATTTAAATTTAATTACAATCAATGGGGTGTGGAACTGGTAGACTGATGCTGTGGAAAAGTGATCCCTGAGGAGTAAGTATAGTAAAACCCTGCTGGTATGACGAAAAAGAACGTAAGCGTGTTCAGGAAAAAGATTAAGAAAGGGACGCTTTGATGATTTTAAAATGTGGAGAGTGTATACGAAGAAAGGAGTGTCGGGATCGGGATCAGGAAGTAGTCGGGTACGCCCCAAGAGGGAAGTGTGTAAAGAGTCGGTATTATAGAATACTATGTATGAATTTAATGTAACAAGAAGTGTGAAGGTACTAAAATAATATATGAAGTGGAACTATATTTATTATTACTATGGCAATACCAAACTGCTAACTATGTCTTTGAAATGTTCTTCACATTCGAATTTGAGAGTTCGTTTTAAAGAAAAAATGCAAAACATCATAAATCGTTTTCATATATTTTATTTATTTATTTTTTTAATGTGATCTGAATTTGGTTTTTTTTTATTTAACATCTAATACGTGGTTATTTCGATGCATACATTTTAGAAATACAAAAAATCGCCTTTTCCTTGTAATTGTCTTCCTTGCAAAGCGTTAAATAATAATAAAATTTAAAAATAAAATTGTCTTAAAATGTGATGCAGAATCATCTCCTTTCGGAAAGTACCACTAATTTCTGGATACCGTTTTATGAAAGTAAAAAACATGCACTTGGACTGGTGGTTTTTTAAACTTACAGTAATCTTCTTATGAGCCATAAAATGTCAGACTGTAAAAGTCTACTAGAACAAGAATAAATAAATCCATTATGAGACAGAGTTGTTTGGCGTTCTATCCTAAATGCCTTCCCTGCGAGGAAATGGCATGATGGTTCATTACTCGGCATAACATTTTTCCATTTTGAGCGTTTCGGACGTTCTTTTTTAAAACATTTTCAGTCTACAAACGGTGTTTTAACGTGACGATCACGCCTCACGTTTTCAGGAAGTTTTCGGGTTTTTCACAGAATCAGGCGCCAGAAACAGTTTAGTTTACGGGGTTTATTGGCAAACTTCTATCGCCTGGACGGGAGGCTCTACGTGAGGCAGGTACAAAGGCCGCGGAACGGTGATGTCCTTTGAATTCGGGAATCAATACAAAACGATTTGTTTTTCAGCCAACAGACTACTACAGCGCTAACGGGGTGTTTGGGATGAGAGGTCACTCTCTGACGGATCCTTGGCAAGGGAAAAACATTTATTTCAAGCGAAATCAAATATTCACTTCACGCAACAGAAATAAAAAATTGTGTGAAAATGTTGATGTAGCGAATTTACATTATTTTTATTACTCAGTAATCAGCAGGTAAAAATCTTGGCATATAATTGACGTATTTATAATTTTGGATCTATGTAATGTCGTTACTATGGCAACACTCACTTTTTCTTTGTCACTCACTCACTCTGTCTTTGAAATGTGTTTTCGACATTCAATTGTTTTTGCATATTCGCGTTTGACAGTTTGTTTTAAAGAAATATGACCAAACATCATAATTGATTCGTTAACGTTTTTTTTATATATTTATACTTTTGATCTTCGATACATAAACTTTCAGAAATACAAAAACTCGCCTTTCCATGTAACTATCTTCCTTGCAAATCGTTAAATAATAAAAAAAACGTTTAAACATTAAAATATTTTTCGGAAAGTACCACTAATTCCTGAACACCGTTTGGAAAGTAAAACATTTGCACTTGTGGACCATTGGTTGTTTTAAAACTTGCTTTGATTTTCCTATAAGCCATCTTAGTGTTGGCATGTAAGCGTAGTGAGCAAGATCAAGAATGGTACGCTTAGATGGTTTGGGCATGTAGAGCGAATGAACGAAGAGAGGAGGGTAAGGAGAATATATGAAGCGAATGTGAATGGAAGAAGAAGCCGGGGACGTCCGAGGAATACATGTCACGATCAAGTGAATCAAATACTTGAGTCGGACCATGTCAGAAGTCGGAATAACAGAAGAGAATGTATGAGACGTTGTATGAAAGTGAATGAAGCAAGAAGTGTATACCAAGATCGAGTTGGTTGGCGGTCCGTCCTCTCTGTCTACCCCTGCGAGGAAACGGCGTGATGGTTAGTTAGTTAGTTAGTTAGTTAGTTAGTTAGTGTTGGCATTTAAAACCTTTTAAACGATCAGAGCATCCTCAATGTTTGTCTATTTTTAAATCTGAGACATATTGCATCATTCCTACTGAATTACCACTCTGTTCCTATTTTGAACTAAGATATTCATGCAGTTTTCGTGTGGTAGATTTTGTATTTTTCTGCGATGCATCTATTCACACACCATTGACGCCTAAGTACGGCGCCTCAGCATTGCGCCGTGTGAATCGGCCTGACTCAATAGGCCACTGCATGCATTTTAAAATGATTTAGAAAAAATCGTGTGGATAGATGTTTCTACTAAGATTACAAAAATGTTACTAAAAAATTAGAAACTTACGGTTTTTTTATAATAAAATAAACAAATTCGAGTTTTAGCTCGTGACGTCACTGTTTAAAAATGTCCGGCTCGTGATTTTCTTTACTTATTTTCATAAAATTCCACACTGATTTTTTTTTCTCAATATAGCAACACTGGACCTCCGTTGACTTTTGACGTTTTAACTGACATTGACGATCTGACATTTACTTCAGTCGTAACCTACAAACTTTGTTTTATGAAATTATAAAGCAATCTTTTTGATATGAAAAATGATTGAAATTGATTTTGTCCGTCTGCGTACCGTTTTATTGGATAGTTGAATATTCTAATAGCCACCTTAGAGTAACAAAAATGTTACCCTGGTAGCAATAGCTCATTTTTTCTGACACCACGAATTGTCTTTATTAAATATCCATACAAGCACGTATTAATACACATAAAATTGATGAAAAAGACTTTTCATTAATTTAATTACAGTAAGGAACAACTATTTCAGTCACCGGTGAAGCAAAATCACGCATTTTAATTAATTTGAAGCTTGGTAAAGTTTTTGTAAAGCTTCTAGGTTAGGTTTTTTTTTATTTACGAAAAAACCCATACTAAGAACCTATTTTAGGTCTAATTAAAATATTGTATTGTATATAAAATAGGCTTTAGGTTCTTAGTTTGAGTTTGAAAAAAAAACTAACAAGAAAAATACGTGCTTACCATATATGCATAATTTACTCCCGCTCAGAATTTTGACAGACGTTTTTGGTGTGAAGTTTAATGCAATAGGACCTCCGTCTCGAGGGCTTATGTAAATAACGATGACGGTGCAAATATTCACAAAATCAAAGTTTATTTATTATATGAGTATAATTTACATCTGAAAACTTGAATAATATCAAAAAATGATACAAAATTTAGGTATGTTTAAGAACAAGAATGTTCGGCTGTTTTCTTTAAAGTCGACAATTATAATGTTGAATAAGATGGATCGAGGAAAAAAAATATTTGATGAGATGTAACATTTTTGGTGCGCTTCGTTATTCACCTCTACCATTCACGTAGAATTTTTTTTTTTTTTTTAATAATTTTTGGCTAATTTTTTTTTCCTCACCCATAAATTATGTCCCCGTCCTTCCGGTTTATAAAAAATCGTCCGATTTTAGGAAGCCAAATTTTCAAAAAATCGCCTTTTTTAAAAAATACGACAAAAAATATTGTACAGAATTCTTAGAATTTTTGGCTGAGTCGATTTTTTTTTATGTGATGCGAGTGGCCTATTGTGCTTGTATAACACTGAACTACCCATAGTCTGCCCCTTCTTTCAAGAATCTCAATTCGGCAGTCTCAGATCCAAAAGTTGGTATTGAGTACAGCTTGACAGTGGACAGGGATAACTTTGCAATCGGTGACGTCGCTAGTGTTGATTTGGTGGAAGCAAAAAAAATGTGGATACCAAAAATAGGTAGGTACCTAGTTTATTCGTTCGTTAGTTCCTCTTTTGGATCCGTGTCAACCTTTGCAGTCTGATGGAGGCCCGGTATTTCAGTTGCTCTTTAAACTCGCTATGAGAGATAATATTACGATCGTAAGGTTGCTCTCTGAACTGACAAGATACCAATACTAAAAATTACTGAAATCCTCGAAAATGGAGGGCGCTGCTATCGTTAAATTCTATTTAAATGGTAACACCAAGATCATTATATTAATATCTTATAACCAGGTAGGCACCGATCTGAGTATTGCCATATTGTGGGTATTATATAAGTAGGTACTTAATATTTATACGATATTATCCAACAGTTTTCCCGGGCTCGGTGGGTAGGACAGGGGTAGGGGTGTTTTGACAATTCCCTGAGGGAGAAGAAATAATATAACTCAAGGATAACTGAGCAAGGATCGGCGAGGCTCGTCGGTGATTGAGTTAGGGAATGTTAGGAATGAAAATATCGCAGGGGAAAACGAATAAAATATATACTTATATAGTGAGATGTGATGATGTCCTATTTGACAAGCGACGAAAAATATTCGAATTTTTCGATTGGCGTGTCTAATAATGTTATGAAGGGAGAACAAAAAATATATATTTATATGGAATCAGCCGGAAGCTGAAAACTAGGAGTAATTGTTCTTTTCATTATAAATTATAATGCTTAAGTTTCCCGACGTCTGTTTATTTGATATTAATTTCTACACCAAAGGGGAAAAAAATAAATTGTAAAGGCTTTGAAATATTGTTCGTCTGGTCAGTGCTACAGAGTCATCTAGCGTTTTTCAGAATTGTTAATAAGTCTTCCTATCTTTTATTATCCAAGACGCAAACTAATCATATCTCAGTAGAGACATCTGTATTTTGTTACTAGCGACTGCAGACTATCATAAATTATTAAAATTTTATTTTCATTCACTTAATTATTATGTTTTATATATGATTCGCACGAATTTAAATAATTAATGATAATAATTTTAAATGAGGGTGTTTCCATTTTAAAACGATTTAATGAAGTAATTACATAAGGTAAAATGGCATATAACACAATTATGTATATAGGAGAATTTTATATAAATACCGGGCAGTGGCATGCATTGCTCTATGACCAAAGGTAGGCTATGACAAACTGAATAAATGAGCGCTCAAATGGAAAAAATACACCACAAATTTGTAATTTTTTTGGTCTTGTATATTTTTGTTAGTTTTTTTTTAGTATAGGCTCAACTTTTCAGCCTTTATGAACTGATTGATAGCAGGCCAACTTGATTCATTGTCCTAGCCTGTGTTTTGGTGGAACCAAGAAGATTGTTAGGTTTGTATGTTAGTAGGCAAAAGTTGTAGACCCATAGTGGCCAACATTTTCAGCAGCCGGGCCAGATTTTAGAAATGAGATTTCCTACCAGGCCGTAGAACAAAATTTTGTTTTATTATTCAATGCAAACAAGAAATATATTTAATCATTGAAGAAGATAATATTAACACATCCCAAATGGACCACGAAATCGAAAAAACAGCAGAAAATAAAAAGATTTCAATCGCATCTGGGACTCGAACCCAGTACCTCTACCTATCCGGGGTAACCGCTTAACCAACTTAGCTAAAGAGATCAGTTCAATTTACACCATCTACACCGATATCATCCTTCAAGTTCAGGACTTGTTAATATTATCCTCTATTTTTAAATCCCATATAATTCAGTTCACTGTTTTGATGACCACCTTCAGGACATGATCCATTTTAAGGGACTTAAATTTTCCTGATGAATAATGCAATGAAAATTTAACATCGTAGTATTACCAACTTTGCAGGCCTCATTTTCAATCAATTTTACGAAACCTTCGTGTTTCCCAACCATTGCTGGAGCACCATCTATTGTTAAGCCCGATAGGTCGTTGAGTTGTAACGAAAAGCGATTCAATGTCGATGTAACAGCTCCTGAGCAAATCTCATGAGCAAGTAGTGTCCTTAAGTGGATACAATGCCGCTAACTCTTTTATTTTGTTAAAATGGACATCAACACTCCTGATAAAAATCGCCACTCGGGCGGTTTCTGTTAGGTCTGTGCTTTCATCCAATTATAGAGCATAAAATATGAACTTGGATGCTCGATTTTTCAAATTATTTTCAATATGTTTTCCAATGTCGTCCACACGCCTAGTAATAGTTTGACGAGAAGTTTTGAGAAATCCGTTTTCTTTTCTGGGCACAGAATTTCAACGACACTCTTCAAACAGTCCTTCACCACTTCACCATCTGAATATGGCTTCGATTTTTTTGCTAGTCTCATGGCTACTGCATAACTAGCTTTTACATAGCATGTTAACTCTTGAGCCGCTCTAGTAAATATCCAACATTGTGCAGAAAGTTTTCGTTTTAATTCATTTACTTGGTCGTGTCGAAATTGCCCTTCGTATTTATCAAACTTATTTGCATGTTTAGCCTCATAATGCCGTTTAATGTTATACTCTTTCAAGACAGAAACAGAATTATTGCATATCAAGCATATTGGTTTTGTTTTAAATTCCACGAAAAAATAGTTTATAGTCCATCTGTCTTGAAAACTTCTCAGTTCTTCTGTGACTCTTCTCTTCTTTGGTCCAACGTCTTTACTACTTGACGCCATTGTGGGTCTTCATTTTTAACTAAAAAAATAAATAAAATGACATCAGTATTACATAACTTTCTGACAAAAGGATGAGATGCTTGTGGTGCGTTGTAAAAAATCTGTAATGCCATTAAGGATCTGATTCGGGCTAATTCATTAGTAAAATAAAAATAAAGTAGGTACTCAGACAAAAGCCAGTGATCAGGACAGAGTAATTTGGTTAGATACCCATAATTAAACACAAAACAAAAAATAGAACTCTAGAAAATTAAAGCCAAATATCATAGATTAATTAAAAAAAATAAAAGGTGGGTTTGCTTACTTTCACCGCACCTAAAAAAGTAGACAGGACTCGGAATAGTATTGGACAGGATACTCAGTAATAGCAACTTGTATTCTTATCAATCTGTATTTAAAAGTCGATCGCTAAATCTCACGAGACACATGACGATAACGCACACAATGGAAGCAACCACACGTCCGACGGCGTTGTGAGCTTTCCACAGACTGGCGGGCGAAACCCGCCGGCATTCACGCTCACGGCTATCCACGCAAGACCAGCGTGCATGCTTTTTAAAATCAACTAACGTTGTGATTGTTTAACATGAATATACCATAGGAGAAATTGTCACGACAAAGGAACATATTTGCAAAAACATACATCGTAGGGCAGAAAATTAATTACTAAGGTACCAGGGTTACGTTGTGCAAATAATTCAATCTTGATAGCTAGACACATGTAGGGTGATTTCATGTGAACAAAAGGAAATAAAAGACCGCATCAAATACTGATGTAGAAATGAATGAGAACTATACACAAATCCTTGATTATTTCAATTATAATATTTTAGGTAATAAGCCTCTGCTGTCCGATACAGCTTGAAAAGACTTTAGCCGTTTTTAATGACCAAATCGACTAGCGAGGTACTTCTCAACCTTCACATTCCTCAATAGGGAATGCCATAGTCCCACTGGCTTCGGTCACTTGGAACTCGTGTGCGGTATTCACATAAAATTATTAGAATGTAAGAAGAAAATAAATAATGAGAAGGGTAAATAAAACATTTGATTTTTTACATCTTTTAATATAATCATCAATGTATTTTTAATCACAGTGGGTAAAATTCAGCGCCAAGGTAAACTCTAACATTCAAGGGACATAATAATATGAGCGAACATTTAAGAATACATTGTTATACTATCAAATAATATTTCAGGGAGAATAATCTCCCCCATATCTGAAATAATTCCAAATTCATTATCAATCGTAGATACAATTCACTTTGAATTATACAAATGCTTCGAAAATGAAGCAACCAATTTACAGAATGCTGCAAAATAATAGTCACTAGTCTATAAGTTGCATATATACTTGAAATAGTCAAACTATTCCTTATCATCGCAGAATAGAAAAATAAATAATTCAAGATTACCTAAATGAACGCTTGAAAGTGTTGATACATAATAATATTTATGTAAGGAAATATTATTTTACAACTTTTCTCCGGAACAATAATAATAATTTAATATTTCATATAATTTATCCATGTAAATTTATAAAATCATCCATGTAAAGTTATAAAATCATCCAAAAATGTTATATAATATACATATTATATAAAGATTGATGGAAGAAAAAAAATTCTTTGAAAAAATAATTAATGGTAAAAAATTGTTATATTATACAAAGGTTCATAGTCGTACGGTTGTAAATGATATTAAAAATATATTTTAGATGGAATGATAAGAATCAAAGGAAATAATAAATGGATAAAATTTTTTTTTATCATTAATAGAAATTTTTATTTATACATACACAGATAAACGGTAGAAACAATTTTTTTATTGAAGGTGCAGTCAACACCCTTCCATCAAGATTTTTTTTAAACACACCAGCTCATAAATTCATTTGAAAACATCACAACCTTGTAACATCACAGTGTTGACAAAAGTTACACAAACTCATTTGAATGGCATTAGACACCCCAAACCGATAATCACAACAAAATAATAAAACATTGTCAAAAAATGTACATTTTTATTTTAAGTGCTCGGAGAAAACAATTAGTCTGTAATCCATTAGCGTCTCTCATACGTACATTTCCGCCTGCGTTTCTCGATTATCACTTCAAAGCGCCCTCCGATATGCCAACTCAGAAAGCCGGCTGGAAGCCACCACGGGAGGGCGGGCCGATCCGTTGATCAACTGATCTCAGCACGGAAGTGTAAAGTCTGTTTTATCATATTTTCTTGTATTTTCAAACTGTTTCAAAATGTAATTATGTAACAAAAATTTTCAATAAAAAAAAAAAAAAACAAAAAAAAGATGGATTTCTCAGAAATCAGAGTGAAGTGTGATCTAATGAGTGATACGTCGTACGGTTTAAAAGTTTTGACCATAGACATCACTATGGTCATTTACCCATTAAAAAAAATAACATGTCATAATTACCCAGAAGATTATAAATTACTTACGTATGAACGGTGCAAATTTAGATAGTTTATGTGCAATGTTTTGTTCAAAAATTAACTAATACTGATTTTTAAGTTTCTATTCTTCGCTTTTGATTTTCCATAAGCAGTCGGTGAATAGCTATAAAAAAAAAGAACAAATTTACAGCACACGCTCAAGTTTACGTGTAAAGGTATATCACACCGATCGCTGAAAAAACCTACACGTAGGACTGACGGGAGATCTGGGCGTTCAGACTGCAGGTCACTGTCGCTGCCTTGACGCGTACGTTTCAGTAGATGTATTGGAACGAAGTGTGGTGAGATCTTGAGTGCGAAGCGTACTTGTAGTGTACGCTAATAGGTTTGAATCGATTTTATCCTGGTCCACGGAGCTGTCATATGTGTGATCCATCGGTGGCTATCCTCATATGCGGATATAGAATTCGAACCCTGATAATTCGAAAATTCTGTCAAAAAAGACCAGACAAAAAAATTTCATACAAAGTAGCGATAGGTCTAATTTTGATACGAGCGGAAATCACAACACCAACACAATATTTTACAACATAAGAGTCGCTCAATTGAATGTTGGCAGTGTGCTCGCCTGATACAGCACAGTATGCCCTGACTCCTACAACCCCATCGTATGAGCGTACGACTCCCGGTACACGGTATCCGAGTAATAACAATGCCTTTTTTTCTGAAATATTAAAAACTATATTAATTATCTTTCCGAAACAAGACCCAGATAGTTATTAAAAATCAAAACAAATAATATTTAAGTCACAGCTCAATTGTGCCATGGTTCAATATATCGGGAGTCACGCTCACAGCACCTCAAAAACAGTTAGCACGTTCAAGAATGATTCATCGCTAACACGAAAAGGTTTATAATTCCAAATTCATTAATTTGTGATTCGTAATTTATTTAGGTTTGTCGTATAAAGGAAATTTTTTCTGCGGTAAAATTTTGTATTACGCAGTTATACATCGAGCTAATTTGTAAATTTGAATCTGACAGGCCAACCTTGATGGAAAACGGCCGCGAAATTTCGGTTCACCCACGAATACATCGTACTATTACGAATTTACTGAGTAAACCTGAATTTGACAGACCGGCTGCACTGGTAATAATAGGCTGCGAAAATTCAATTTAAACTGAAATATGTTGGCATTATTACAAATTTACAGTGAAACTCGTTTAACAAGTCCCTACTTAAGAAGTTTTCATGTTTAAGAAGTTTGGTTTTTAGTCCATTGAAGACTGAATTTGAAAAATTTACCAAATTTATCTCACATATGAGGTTTTCCCACGAGAAGTTTTTTCTCCGGCCCCTTGAAAAACTTCTTAAGAAAGTTTCACTGTACTATCTGAATTTTAGAAACTGGCCGCAACGGATATTGGCTGCGAAATTTCGATTTACATTTGAAATAAGTCATATTATTACGAATATTTGAATTTTGCAGGCTGGCCAACCCAGAAACAGACTGCAAAAATAAAGACTTTTTTCTTCAAATTTCTAATTATGTGGAAATTCAAAAATCTCATAAATTTCAAATGAACTGTAATATGACTCAACTTAACTATCAAAATTCAACCAAAAAAAATGACCTTGCTAGGAAATTAAATCAGTACAAAGTAATATTTAATCAAGTATCACACATTGTAAATATGTTCTATACATAGTGACTTAAATTGACTGAGTATTTCTACTGCTGAGGCGAGATATCTTTATGAAGTGTTGTGATTGTGTAAAAATAATTATGGACATACACATACACAAATTAAAATGTGGGTATTGAAAGTAAATAATTTGTGTAGATCTTCTTTGATATTTAATTGTGAATTATAAGTGAATTTTTTGGCATCTTGGCCAGTTAGATCCAATAAATTTTAAGGGTGAAAACTGTTTATAAAATTAGTGCATAAAAGTAAATATGCATTAAAAATTGAAAAACAAAAGCGTTGTTTCAAGTGTTAGTTGTACAGTAATTAAGTATTTTAGAAGTTAAGTAAAAATTACTGTAAATGCCAAAATATTACAAATACAAATTTTTGTTTTGACTGACTTTTGACTCCAAAATATTTCAAAGAACCTGTCTGTATAACTAACAAAGTAATTTTTACAAAGAAATAAATAATGAAAATGAAGACCCCACCGTACCTGGATGTATGACAGAACTATGTATCTACAAAAATATAGGAATCTTTTCTGCAGCAAGCGGGATTACATATAAATATGCCTCAAATATGAAAATGTACACTGGATTAGAAATCAAAGGCGAAGTGCATACAGTTTAAAGATACATACATCGCATAGAAAAACTATACACAACTCCCTTCCACCGGAATATTCCCAGAAAACAGTTCAACCTCAATAACGTGTCACGCGGTACGATTAACAGATGACTTTTAGAATTCAAATGGCATCCTTGGTTGGGAAAAGGGAACATAGCTCACCGACAGAAATGAGCTGGCAACCTAAAAAGAACCACCATCTTTGGATGGGTTAGAGCAGTCAATAATGGGCAAAACAGAAGACATTTGAGGGAGGTCTATGTCCAAAGCTGGACAAAATTTCTGTCAAACAACTGCAAAGTACATGCAAATTAAACTAATTAAAAAAATCTGATTATTGAGGTTGTACCGTGGTTTGCAATATGCAAAATTGGGCACATTAATCCTAATTAAGCTCAAGTGAAAAGTATCTACCGTGACAGATCAGAGAGACGTTAGAACATCTGTCTATTCTTCCCTAAACAACATGAACATTACGACGCGTGCCTATTTCAGACGAGGTTGAGGGAGACCTTCCCTTTGTGGGCCCCCCTGCGTCATGAGTCTTCGAGCTGCTTCTCGGGAATGTCCCCGGCTGTGCCCAGGTGGTTGGGCAGCGAGATCTCTCGGCGGATGTAGAACAGGATGTAAGGCTTGCAGGAGGCGACCGTGCCTACGTCTGTGAGGCCTACGCAGGAATCGTTGAAGTGAAACCACTGCCCGTCATTGATGGCAAATGCAGTGTAGTGACCGGAACCAGCACTGTAAAACAATTACCAATTGCATTTACTCGGTATGAGGTTGCTGATGAGAGCTCCAGGGTAACCTAAGTTACTTACATTGTTTATGAGAAAGAGGGAGGTTTTTTCATTTTTAAAGAAAGACAAACATTCCCGGGTTACGAATAACCCGACAATATTGAAAAATCTCTTATTACCATCACAGTAAGTGGAAGATGTTGCTTGTGTTGTGATGGAGGACTTAGCCAGCCGAGGAATTAAACTCACGGCACCTGTGTGAGATCCAGATGCAATGCCTACTCAGTCACTGACCGGTCGGTTGCTTGCAATGGATTTGTCAGCAGTGTGTCTCAAATCATGAAACCTGCTTAATATGTTTTTCAGTTTAAGTAAGTTTTAATTTTTGAAAATAACATTATCATCTCAATGAAAATATGAAACAGAAGTAAACACAGAAAATAAAAAGATACATTCACAACTGACACTGAAAACCTCTAGTCGAGGGGTTGTCTCGGTAATACAGAGGTCCTGGATTCGATTCCCAGATGCGACTGATGCTATTTTCTGTGGTTTTTTCGGTTTCATGTTTCATTTAGGATTGGTTAATATTATCTTCTTCAATGATTAAATATATCTAATCATTTTTTTTATAGGACTTTTTTTTTAGTTTCGTCTTAATCGTGACCAACTTTTTTTAAATTTCTGTGTCTTCTTTTCAATATATTCATTGAGAGTTATTGATGTTATTTTCAATAATTAATATTACAATGAAGTGTAAAGCTTCAATAAATTAATTATAATTTTAATAAGTTTTTCCCAAACCCGAAAAAAAAACTCAAGCACATTGTCTCATTTAATATATTATGAATCTATGTTACGCTTTCCCGCATAATAACTTTGAATATATGGTTTCACAACAAATCTAATATCCTTTAAATAAGTTTTATAGCTCAAAAACTATAACTAGTCATTTGATAAGACCATGAATTGATATTAATTTTCCGTAGCTCATTTCAATTAAAACATGCTCGATAAAATTGCACCCAGCTTGTGTTGTGTTAGGACAATGTGACTGTTTTTTAACTTTTGATGTTTTCTGGCTCTAAATGGGAGCATGATTAATTTGCGCATTATGAGAAAAATATACAAAATATCTCAAGAGTTTTAATTTTGAACTCTTTTTTAATGCTATCTTATATATAAATTTTAATATACATAAAGCATATTTCAACAAAATAACACGGTAAAAAGGAGAACTTCATTATCATTTGGTTCGTCGTTCTACCGCCAGAGTCCAATAGTGGTGCCTCCACCACTGGCGGTAAAAAGGAGAACTCTTGACAACAGCTAGTTAGGTGTAAATAGGACAACTTACCCGTTCCCGTGGTGGACGATGACCGCGGCCAGATCGTACAGGTTGTTCCCTGCCCCCGAGCGCCGGGTTTCGGGCAAGTTGCTCAGTACAAACTGGGACATGTCTAGTGCCGTTATTGGAAATGAAATATTTGTGTCTATCTTAGTCCTGAAATAAATTTTATATTATTAAAAAAACATATCAGACTACAGTAAAAACCAATAATTCATAGCAATAAGGAACACCAGTGAAAAATATATATTTATATAGATCAGCAAACGCCGATTCTGAATATATAACTTTCATTATATATAATTATACATAGAATTTAGAAATCGTTATTTAAAAGTGAATAAAAAATAACCAGATCAAAACACCGTATTATGTTGGTACCGTTACCATTGCATTCGGAACATCTGACGTCACATGCACATTCTGTTTTTGGATCAGTATAGAAATTTTTATTATTCGCATTTATTTGTATTTTAAATATGTATTTTTTTTAGTTTTGGCGAAATTTAAACTTAATTTTGGTGACTTTAAGGTCTATAATTGTTGTTCAATATGAACAACTATTATTAATGAAAGAAATTAGGGTATTCATGAGCAAACCTATTATCAATACAGATATTATGATAATGTTAATGCTCAATACGATTATTATTCTTTGAGTCAAAGTTTCTAAAAAGGTACATAATTTTATTACTCATGTTTAGTTATGGTTTACGATGAATAGAACATAAAATTATGTACGGTAAAGCTCATTCTTGTTTTGACATTCGACATTCTAACCTCAAAACTGATCATAACCAACCGGCCATAGATCTGGAGCATTTTGGTGGGCTTTGAAAAATTGAAACTTTGAAAATTATTTTAACCATGAAAACTAACTTAAGAAAAAAAAAAAACGAAATATACTGATATTTAAGTTTGAACGAGATTCATTAAAAAAAAATTAAATGTACTGGAGTTCCTTATTCAATTTAATGGAAAAAAAATTTCAAGGCCAGAATGATTTTTTAAAGAAAATATTGAAGCTATTTCTAAGGTACGTACAATTTACGTGAACTGTTATTTGACTATAGAAAAACCATTCTTAATTTAGTGACATTTATGAGTCGTTTGACCCTAATCTCGAGTTGTTAACCCTTTGTATACTATAGGCCAGTAAATCGGTCTGAAGAAACATATGTATACACCCCAATTAGCCCATTACCGTCCAATCACACTACGGCCGACTATGAATGGAACCACCTCAACCCAGGTCAGAGCACTAAATAATTCTACGGGAGGATTATTTATAAATAAGTACCTGACTTCATTCAGTGTCCTAGCCTGGGTTGGGATGGTTTTGCTATGACGGCCCATAAATTGGTTTGTTTTACCAAAACCTTTAATAAAAATAGTAAAATGAACCAACCTATAAAAATTGTTCCACCTAAAGCGCTTGATATGCAGACATAGTACATTTGGAAGCCGTCTGATCCAGAATCGCTTGGTAGAGCGCTGTTTGCTCTTACAGCTACTGCAGAAATAGAGTTCCGTGTCTGCTAATTCTTCAATCTGAAAATTATACATAATCATATTGAAATAATGCACAACATTATAATTTTTTTTTTAATTTTAGAGACTAATTTTACGATAAGGAGTAGAAAAGAACATTTACTTCAAAGAATTTAATTACAGTGAAACTCCTCCTATAAAGTTTTTCAAGAGACCGGAAAAAAAAAACTTCATTATTATGTGGGATAAATTGAGTTATTTTTCAAAATTCAGTCTTTTATGGACCGAAAAAAACGCCTCAATGCTAGATGTGCCAGTGTCAAATTTTGGTAGGTTTAAGTTAGGTTAGGTTAGAAGTTCTAAAATGTCACCACAAAAGCGATATAAATGCTTATGTCAGCTACTAAAGATAAATGAAATTGAGCGTTTTCTAATGTGTACATCGAAATAACGTTTCGGCATATTTTATACCATGAAATCGATTTTTTTATTTTTTTTTAATTATATAATTAAATTAAATATTTCATAAAATATTTAAAATACATTTTTTTAAATTAAAAAAAAATTAAATGGAGTTCTACGAATTAAACACAAAAAAAATTAATAATTAATGAAATCAATAAATCGCCTTTCTCGTAATATTTCATAGGACATAGTTATATTGGGGATGCAATCGAATTCAGTATCAGGGGGCCAAGTGTGCAGCTTTTGCATTAGCTTACGCAAGTTAAATCGACCATAAACAACATATTTAGACAGTATTCATAAACACAGCGTCATCTCTTACGTTTGCGTTACGGATTTGTCTCTTAACGTAAACGCAAACATAACTTGTTAGTGCGATACGGAACACCAAACTGTCAAAATGTGTTGTTTATGACCTATTTACCTAGCATTAGCTGACGCAAAAGATACAGACTTGGCCCCCAGATCACTTACAATAAGTCTGAGAAAAATAACACATTTTTAAGAATTTATAATGGTCAAAGTAAGAAACTCCAGTGAAACATATAAATTGGCTTGAAAATCATATACTGTTAAGGGCAACGGCTGCGGTGCCTGTTTCATACAAAACTGAATTTTGGATTGGAGGCCAAAATAGCCATACAAACTGAATGATCTATTTTTTTTAATTAAATGTTTAGTAAATATCTTATTTAGAAGTATTTTATTTATTTTTGTTTTACCTTATGAAATACTGGCCATTAAAGGAATTGACTTTTCAGGATTTTTGAGGCATCTTTAACAATTATTTAGGGGCTAAGGGTGATTTAAGTTTTAACCCATCTGCTTTGAAAATATAATGAAATATAAAATTAATTTTATTTTTAAAATATTAAAATAAACCTCATGGTGGAACTTTAAATTAAATAAAAAAATGACCAATTTACGGTGAAACACAAATTTGCCATACAGAATTTAAAATATCGACCCGAAAAAACCTTTTTTTTTTAAATGTTTTATTTTTGTATTTTTATTTATGTAATCATACTTATATAGCAAATGTGATATATTTTTTAAAAAACTACAATAAACCCGCAAATAATTTTCTAAGCTGACTCTAAAATTAAGAAAATTGAATTTTTTTCATGGCACATACTTAAAAAATTAAAATAAATAAAATGCTTCTCATCCGTACTAGATATTTACTAAACCTTTAATTAAAGAAACAGATCATTCAGTTTGGATGGGTATTTTGGCCTCAAATCCAAAATTCAGTTTTGTATGAAACAGGCACCGCAACCTTTCCCCCAATAAATAAAATGACGAATGTTTACTTTTTATTCTTTTTGTTTAATAGAAGAAAGACAAAAAACATTCCCGGGTTATGAATAACCTGACAATATTTGAAAATCTCCTTCTACCATCACAGTAAGCTTGATGGTAGAAGGAGAAGATGTTGCTTGCGTCGTGATGGAGGACTTAGCCAGCCAAGGAATTGAACTCATCATACCCGGGTGGGACCCAGACGCGGTGCCAACTCGGCCACTGACCGGTCCAATAATCCAATATATTCAGTCAGCATACTTGTAATAACAATACTCGGTAAGGTAGTGTTCATCCTCCGATTCGATTCCAATCCAGCCATTAGTATAGCCATTGCCCGACCCTCGCAGGTGACGTACGAGTCAAGTAGTTCTCCACTTGGTCGACAGAGGCGACATCAGTGCCTCTGGCAAGCGAATTTCAAACCAAATATCTGTAGTGGGAATATTCAAATATGCAACTAACAATACATATTCATATAGATCAACAAAAGCCGATTCTGAATAGTTTTAGTATATACTTTATAAGTAGAATTTATAAATCATTATTTAAAAGTGAATAAAATACTATCTCATGAAAACGCCCTGTTTCGTCAGTACCGTTGGACATTGGTCACGCAATTGTTCGCACCTAATAAAATTAGAAAAATAACAAGTCTAATTTGGGCATCTCATTTTAACCTATGCTTGGGGATTTTAATGATTCTTTCTGAATTCCCATCATTAATACATAAATAGTTTTTTTTTTATGTAAATACAGCACCAGAGTCTCATCTGCTCCTCTAATTGGGGTGTGTTGTGAGGTTGAAGGTAGTGGGGAAGGAGATGGGCGAGAGAAAGGTTGTAAAGTACCTGGCTATTCAGATCCGGTAACCAAGCACGGCTAAAATAATTTCAAGCAATGTTTCGATTCTTAATGGTGGTCTTTCACCAGGACGATACTAAGAGTGTCTTCCACGCTGCTAGTTGTTGAAAGTCTCACCTCTACAAAGCTGGTCAGGCAGTCCAACACGCTGCACTCCGGAGCGGACTGGCCGCAGTTGGCATCATCGGCCGTGGCGGCACTTTTCCTGCCTCCCACGGGGCTGCTGGGGATCAGGCGCTCTGGGATGTCCAGAGACAGGTCGAGAAACGGGTCGTGCTTCTTGCTCTCTGTGCCACAGGCCAGACAGTGAACCTGAACAGAATTTAGAAGTTTAACAATGTATTTTGTGTAAATAAAAATAATTTTTGTGAGGTAAACATAATTTCTTAAAAAAAATAAGAGAAATTAACATACAAATAGGGAAAACCAGCATCAATAGGTAATGTAATTTTTTAAATGCTTTGAAGCCTATCTCTTAGTTCAAACAAGGAAACAAAAAATGTCTTTGTTCAGAACAATTCTAACATCAAGTGAATTAAATATTTGAGATAATACATTAAGTCAAGAATTGAAAAACAAGGTAAACCACCCATTGCAACCCACCGCGTTGCAATACGATGGCGAGTGAAACTCGAAAGTCGCTCTATTTCACTCAGTTTATATAGAACTACAACATGTGCAAATGAGACAGCAATACACCCACAGTACCTGCCGGTGCCACCCCAGCTGTTATTAGTTAAGTTCGACGAGTAGTCACCAGTGGAGTTAAACCATTTCCTTTTCGTAAATTTGAAATGAGTTCCTAGTTATTCACTTTCACAAAAACTAATTTTACAGGAATATATTGTCAAATCACAGCAGATTCCAGTTCTAGTGTAGCTTGTACACTTTGGAACAAATAATAATGACATGCAGATGTTTATTTTGTGAGTGAAATTTTTTTGGTCGTTTTCGACACATTTTTCCCTTTCTGGTAGTAAAAATGTAAAATATGGCGAATTTCTTCCTTTGAGACCTCCATACTCGACGCACGATAGTTCACGACTGAACCAACCAAGCGCAATACTGTCAAAGAAGCGTTTGTAGTATACACTCACACCTTTACAACGCCGTATCGTATGATCCAATGTGACCAATAATGAACGAGATATACTTAGTTGAAAAAAGGGCTCGGAATACAAAATTACTTTTTCCCCAACCTGATATTAACAGTTTTATCAAAAATTGAGAAGGCACTTGATTCAATTTTTCCATATATTTTTCTTTTCCTCAGTTTTACATTTTCCTCAGTTTTACATTTTCCTCACTTTTACATTTTCCTCAGATTTATACTTTTTTTAATAGTTTCGTTAAAAACGTAAAAATCAAGTTTTACCGTAATTATTTTGCGATTGAAAAACCCTACAGAGAAACTCTTATTACAAGGTTTTTCAAAGAACCAGAAACACCTTCTTATTGGGAAAACCATATAATATATTCTTTCTCCTCCTTAAACTAATTCACATTTTATCGAGTGAAAAATAAAAGACATCTATAGTTGGACCGCAAGCAAAATAAGGCGCACAGACACATGTCTGTTGCCATGAGCAGAAAGTGGGTGATTTATTAGTAGTTCATTGATGGCTTGCCACGCTGCACTCGTCTCCCGCACTGCCTTCGAGAACACTACACAACGGTATTTAATTTTTGGTCAATCTGTTTTGTAATTTTGAAAATTTGCAATTTGGATATACCTCACTCTGCAGGGTGCCTCCAAAAACAGTAGTGACAATAGAACTTCGACCCTTCTGGGCAAGGGAGAAATATCCACCATCCTTCAAACTGACATCCGATGGCAATAGCTGCAGTAATTCCGTGTGCAATCTGTAATTAGAAAATACTCAAATAAAACACTGAACAACAAATTAATAGATACAAAAAAGTCTTTACAGAGCTGAGGGAATATACATCTTATGCGTGCCATATCTATTGCAATTAAAATAATTTAGTCTGTAATCATTTTTGGTCAGTTACATCTCATCGAAATTGAATATACAGTAGACCCGGACGAAATTGAATGAATGAATGAATTCAATCTAGTGACAAACTCAATCTGATTCTCAATTTAACATAGAATTAATTTTTCATTCCTTAGCTTAGGTCTTGCAACCCTATGATTTTTTAACACATGGCACCATAATTACAGCATGCATACTATGGACTTCATTGCAGTCTCCGGAGATATTGTGCAGTGTGCAGGACTCCATATAACTTATGGAATCCCGTGCCGCAATCCATAAAAACCCTACATCGTTAGTTCAGTCTATACTAGTCCGTAGCGGCAAACTGCCTCTAGTCAACCAGTCAGTAATTCCGAGCAGCACATATTCGCTTTTGCAGTTCGTATTCCCTAATTCAAAGAATTAAGAAATGTATTCAGTTATGGCGTCGTAGTCACTATTGTCTTTGGTCCGTCGATATCGAGTCTGTTCGTACTAGGTCTGCAGAGCACAAGTTAGTCAAGTCACTGCGAGACGCTAGTCAAAAGTTCCTAATTCTTTCCTCAATGCCCGCCATGATTCCATTCGTGTTAGACCCAGTACGGCCAAGTCGTCAGTTTCACTAGTCGAGTGGGAATTTCCGAAGTAATCCGTACTCGGTAGGATCCATCTTTATTTGGCTCGTAATATTGTCATTAAAAACTAAACCATTATTTACTACATTGAAGTGTATATACATTTTTAGTGTTATCTATTATCAAGTCGAGTAAGATTGTTATTTTCGTGTTTATTTTTAAATGTGTTATTTCCAGCACTAGCACAATTTGCTATGCGAATTAAATCCCTCTTTTTCATATATTTTTTTAATAAATTAATGGAATCAAGAAATTCAAAAGACTAGGTGAATCAGACTGAAAGGATTCACTACTGCAAATGAATCTGCCCATGTCTAGTATACAATGAAACTCTCTTATAAGGTTTTCCAAGGGAACAAAAAATAAAACTTCTTTTTGGGAAAACCTCTAGTCAATTCTGTTTTTACACGGTTTTGATGTAACACGGTCAACAAAACATAATGGAAATATCCGTTCTTATTAGAATTATCCCACTTTCCAATAGATAATGAACTGAAGTTTTGCTTATTTTTACACTATATTGTGGAACTTATCGTGTAAAAACAGAATTGTGATGTGCGATAAACTGGGCCAGTTTTAAAATTTAACCTTCAGGGGAGCGAAAAAACGAAACTTCTGAAACATGAAAACAATACTCATGTACATATTATTTATGGGAGGATTGTAGTTCTGAGTGCCAATTGAATGAATGCTTCTACCTCTATTATGTACCTAAGTATGTAATATTATGTTAAATATGCTTATGTTCAAAATCTACATTAAATTAACCTACTGACAAACTCTTTTGGTACTTTAGAGGGGTCTTTTTGTAATGAAGAATAAAAATAAATAATAAAATAACGGGATGGACAATAAAATATATCATACTAAGGCTAGTTACTTGGAAATAAATTTTTTAATTGTATGATGTCACATTTCCTCAGAAAGATTTTTTAAGGGATTCCTTCTCATTGAACTAAGTACAGCACTCATAAATTAAAACATTTGGAAAACTGAAAAGAAGAGCAGTAAAAGTGTAATAATTTTTTTTTTAATTAAATGGTATTTTGTATAATAATAAAACCATTAAAGTAAAAAATTGAATGAATGTTGTGAATCTGTAATGTGGGTACATATAATACGTAGTAGATTGTTACCTATCAAGCATGTATCGCAGAAATTCGTGGGCATCTTGTTGCTGGTAGCCCCTGAAACGGGGCACCACCTTCCAAATGACCAGGAAAAGGCACTCCGGGGAGATGGCCCCCTTGGATCCGCAGCCTCCCGCATTCAAATTGATCAAAACCTGGAACATAAAAATGCTGATAACAAACGGGTACCATATTGTGAATATTAGTCTTCTTTCATTCACATTCGCGTCATACTTTTTTCTTGCACTCCTTTCTTCGTTCAATCGCTCTACATGCCCGAACCATCTAAGAGTCCCGTTCTTAATCTTACTCATTACGCTTACATCAGCCTTGCATTCTTTACGAATCTTACCATTCGACCTTAAAATTCGTCAAAAACCCTGTTAATGCTACGATAACAGATTTGAAATACAATTGTATAATTTAAAAAACAAGGAAATATGGAGCTCTAAATTTGAACGTCTTTGTGTTCTTTTGTAAATACTGGAGAAGAACTAGTCCATTTCAACTAAAAATTCTTTGAATTGGCGATGATTAAGAGCTTTAGCTAAAATGGAGTTGATAATCATAATCACCAATTCCATAACATGACAAATTTCTTCTGGAAATGTCTGCGCACAAAGCGCTTCTTGGTGAATGATGCAATGATAAAGCAAGTATCTCGTGATTAATTTTTTCTTTCAAAATAGCAACAAACCCTTTTCTAACACCGGTCATACTTTTGGCCACCTCTGTTGAAATCAACACAATTTTATCGAGAGATATATGATGTTTATCCATACACTCAATTACAGTATTTGCAATATCCTCTCCACGTGTCTGACCTTTGAGTGGCAATAATCCTAAAAGTTCTTCTTTAGGACCTGTATGAGAAATAAATCTTACGAAAAGCGAATCTTGCGCTGTATCATTTATGTCACAAGACTCGTCAACTGCTATTGATAAAGCCAAAACCAATTTCAGATCTTCGATTTGCTGGATGGTTATATTCGAAGACATTTTAATTGTTCTATCTTTCATTGTCTTGGCAGACAGTGGTAACTCTTTAATTTTTTTTAGAATATCTGCTTTATTCTTAAAATCCTGAAATAGCTCTTCGGATGCATTTGTAAAACAACTTTTTATGTATTCACCATCTGAATATGGTTTCCCTCTCTTAGCAATCTCTTGACTAAAAACGAAACTTACCATATTAATATTATTGGAAGATTGCATCCAGTTATTAAATACAGAAGTTAATGTCTCTCGAGTCTTCTCAAGTTCCTCAATTGCTTTCTTCCTTGCATCACCGACAGGATATTTAGTGCTAAATGACACATGAATTGTTCCTTACAAATAAAACATAAGTCGGATGATCACTTATGTTTCGAATAAACGCAAAAGTCTCGGTTCACTCAACTTTAAATTCACAGTTTTCATATTCTGTTATTCTTTTTGGTAGCCATGTCAAATAGGGCACCTATAAAAATATTCCAAATTATAATTTTTTCAAAATCCACCGATACAAAATTATTGTCATTTTTAAATTGATGATAAAAATACCTGTTGGATGTGTAACTGGATGGAAAAATACAACAACTTTATTCTTCAAGAAGGTACCTTTGTAATGCGCGATAAGCTCCGACCACTGTAGACAAGACTGTTCACAATGCGACTGGCACGGAGACTGCTAGCCTACGCTAACCAGACTTGTTAAAACGCGCGAGTCTCCCCGCACCGCATACCCCGTAATTGTCACCTGACTGATACTCTCGGTGCGACTTGCGTGGCTGCTCGTGGATATTTGTGCCAGAGCAGCACTTAAGGGGCCAAAGAGCCACACTTTGCTGACCACTGGACTAATACTAATTCACTAAACATAGCTAAATCCATTTCAAGAAATGTTTCAATTCTGAATGATGGTCTCTCATCAGTGCGATACTGAGAGAATTTTGGAAAACAGTCTTGGTTTTACTTATAAATAATCCTTATTGCGCCATTATAGCTACCCAAGTAATAGGGACCTACATCACTCGTGTTAAAATAATTATTCATAATAATATTTGTGCCGGGAATGGCTTTACTAATGGTTTATGAATTATGAATTTTTTAGTCTGCCATCACTTGAATCCAAACCTCTAAAACACGACCAATTTCGCAGGCGACATCATGTTCCTAACTTCACATTTCTTCAGATGTCATATATATATATATATTTTTTAATATTTTGCCATGTTGCGGCGCATACAATGCAGAATGGTGAAAACATTTAGTTATGATGTTTTTATTCATTACTCAATATTGAGGTTTCACTTTACAAACGTGGACATTATTATTTAAGGAATAATACCCATCGACCAATAATTAAATATATCAATGGTAATTAATCAGTGGCGGTTTGTGGGGTTGAAAAGTGGGGGGGGGCAGAAACATATTTTTAAAAGTACTATGTATACTAGGTTCCATTTCCACACTTCCATTACACTTCCATTCACATTCGCGTCATATATTCTCCTTAAACTCCTTTCTTCGTTCATTCACTCTACACGCTCAAACCATCTAAGCGTCCCTTTCTTAATCTTACTCATTATGCTTATATCAGCCTTGCATTCTTTGTGAATCTCAATAACGTAAGATGTAAAAAAAATTATTTTACCTTCGATCTTTTGTTCAACTGTGAAGGAGATTTTATTATTAACGGTGTTGGCCCAGTTAGTGAAGATATCTAACTGTCAGTTGGTGCCTTTCCAACATATGAAGATATCGTCTACATATCTGATATAGTATATTATGTATTTAGCTAAGGGAGATTTAAGAATTATGTTTTCAATATAATCCACAAATATCTCGGCTAGAAGTGGACTTAACGGTGTTCCTATGGGAAGACCATCATTTTGTTGATAGTAGATATCATTGAAAAGAAAATAATTTATTTCTACGCAAATTTTTATGAGTTGAAATAACTCTTTTCTTATCACTGGGCTGATATTACATTTTTCAAATATATTTTCAATTATTATAAGGCACTCTTCAATGCGGATATTGCTAAATAAGGATTTTACTTTTAAAGAAACGAATTGACAGTTATGCGGAAGATCAACATTTTTAATTTTATTAACTAGTCCTATCGAGTTTTTGACGTTGTAACATGGTGAAAAAATTGTATATCTTTTTAAGGGCGAAGACTCAAAGATAGCGCTAAACGTCACTTTGCGGGTTGCTAACGTTAGAAATATAACAAATAATGTATCTGTAAATTCTATACGAGTGGTTAGGAAAATGTCTAAGGTTCCCAATGGCGACAATTCTTAAAGTGCAATGCTTTCCATTCTATATGAAATATGTACTGCAATATTAAGAAAAATTAAAAGTGCCTTCACTGTTTTGTTAACTACGCATATTACAAACAGTTTTAATAAAAATCCTTCCATAATCTTACTTTAATAAAGGTTAACAACCGATTGAGTTAATTGGAAATACTACAGAGTACCTACATTTCTACTGTTATTCACTTAAACTTTATGAAATATTTTATTCTTTTGAGCCATATAAAATTCCATACGAAAGAATTACGCCGCGCGCTGGTCATGAGATTTCACGAGAGCGGGTCATTCACGAGCCGACTCCAGAGGCGAGAGCACGTATGTATTTACTGTCATTATTTTCTACACGGCTACGAGATATTTAATTTGATTAGTACGAGGAACGCTGAGGAAACCGGTGTTATTCGATCGGGGTAAGCAGAAATTAAATCATCATTGTTCTCCAACTAAATTTATTTGAAATCGTCTTTTAATAAATTGTTTTCTTTTTAGTTATTCAAAATGGGAAAAAATAAAGGCAGACATGTGTATAATTTACAAAATAAGAGACCTGTTTCCTGGAAGAAAACAAAACGACTCAGGTAATAATAATAACATTATTGAAATACATGTTTTCAGGGGACACTTCGAACTTCTAGAATTTTTAAACGATTTCTATCAAAGCGGGTACAATGGAGTTCAGGGGTACACTGAACTCGAATTTAACGACAAAATGCATAATTTTGGTGGCATTTTTGAATTTCTCGAGTTCTCTACCGTTTTCGTTCAAAATCGGGATTAGGGTGTTTGGAAATGTACTGAACTCGAATTGAACGTCAAATTGCATCATTTCAGAGGCCATTTTGAATTTCTTGAGTTCTCTGCCGATTTCGTTAAAACATTGAATAAGGATGTTATGAGATGCACTGAACTCGGCTTGAACGTCAAATTGCACAATTTCAGCGGTCGCTTCGTTAGATTGTTTAATTGTGAAGAAATAAACACTTAATATTACCAAAAAATAAAAATAAAAGGCACTATGTATAGGTACTGTCAATTATTAATATGTTATGTAGGTACTAAAAATCAAACAATGTATTACTTTTCTAATATCCCCATATTCTCATAAGTTACCTTATCCTATACCAACAGATTGACATATTTTATTTTGCAGTCGGGGCGGTATCACCAGTGCAAATTTTGTGAATTAAAAAAAGTTTATACATTCGCTTTTTCCTCTTTTGTCCAACTGCAAATTTAAGTTTGTCAACCTTCTATTAATTTATTTTTATGCATTGAATAAATAATAAATGTATTCAGCAAATGTCTTTTATTTTGTATTTCATCAATTGCCAATACGGCGCGAGCGTGTTTTACATTATCCACATTTCCCCCAAAAAAGTCGGCGGCTTGCGGTGCTTCGTTCTATCGAGTTTGGCGGCTAAAATACCTAACGGCGATGAATACGTGGTCTTATACTGGACCCTTAAGATTAAGTCTTTTCGCCAAGTTTGTTGTGGGAGCATTAATAATGCATTAACTTCGATGTTCACATTGATGTATGTAATACACTACATTACATACAAGTATTTTACAATACATTTTTACTTTCTGTCAAATAGTTTACATGTATTTGACATACTAAATATAGATTAGTAAACTCCGAACGTTGATTGATTGATGATCATGTATTATTGTTTTTAGGTCAGTATTTTGTTCATTAAAAGTGTGTCGTAAATTTATGGCATTATGAGGAAGTAGTAATTCAGTTCACTTGTTGGTAAATATAAAAATAATATAATCATAATGCACATGAACAAAATCACAGTCTGAAGATTTCATCAGATTGAATGTGTATCAGATAAACTGGATATATCTTTATATTTGATTATTTGTGGTTAATGTGACAAAAATAATTAGGTACTCTTATCTCACAGAGACCTAAAATTGTACAAATCATTGCTTAAGACATGTGATCTAGTTACGTATCTACAAACAAGACTAATTATCCTAAGTAAGTTTGGTGGTTCCCGTCTGAATCAAGCTGCAGTACAAATATCAATACAAATATGTAATCAATGCATACATATTACAAGCAAACAAACCATTTGTTTGTTGTGTCTTGTCAGTGCAATGTGCAACTTAGTATCGGTGGTGTTTGAGGATAACCTAATAAGTGTAAAACGGTATCTTCGTGTGTTAAGATCTTCTGACATGTTTTCATCCGACTAACCGTAATGGTTGTTCACATATTATACGCGATCATGGTGATTGGGGCGTTTTCAAATTAAATACAGATGTCAGGATTTTACCAATTGAAAATAAATGCATCGGTAAGGGACTAGTTATAGCAAGCACCAGGGCGCTCCACGGACAAATAGTACAGGGCTATATGCAACGAAGTATGGCAGGCAAACGACGTTCGCCGGGCACGCTCCCTAATTGTTGTAGGAGCGCTTCGGGCGAAACGTCCCGGGTGTTTGTTATAACTAGGCTCTAATTGTATTTTTACACTTAAACAAAAAAATAGTCAAAAATTCAGTTATCAAGTTATGTCCAAACACCACTAATAATATTTATATTGTACTACTACAGCCGGGAAAACTCTTGTATGACATCAAAATATAGATATTCAAAATATAGAATTCTTGGACAGTCCTAAGAAAAATTATTTGTCCATCACAAGGGTGAGTCATCATCATCGAGAAAGGTCTCTACTACCTGCCTCTAGGGTGTTTGCAAAAACCAGATGGGTCACATTGCCACATAAAATATCTTACCTTCCGAAGTTCTTCCGCCATCACAACATCTTGGACTTCTTTATAACTTCTTGAATGGTACACCCTCTTTCCATTGTTCTTCCCCTCGAGCGACGGCATATTATTAAAATAGCAGCTGAACTCCTGGATATTGGATAAACTCTGCAGCACAGCGTTCATGAAGCAGGTGTTTCCCAGGTTCCTCAGTCCGACCACTTTCTTCTCGCGGTGGCGATCTATCCTGCCGTTGGTAGTCGGAGAATTGGGGCTGGTCTTCTTGAACGGAGCATTGCTCCCAGTCGAGGATGTCGAGGAGTTCTCCGTGGAACTGCTGTCTTCAGAATGAGATCGTTTCCGTGAACGCGGGCGCAGGTTGCGTACGGAGTCTTTAGGAGCCTGGAAATTGTAAAGTAGAAAGGTGTCAGGCTAACTGTCTGTGAAACAAGTGAAAACTATTGAGTTTTTGTACAGAAAGGGCTTGAGGAAGAGAGAATGACCTATGTTTTGAGTTGTGACAATATGAGTTCAGGTACAGGATAATATAAATAATCTGTGATAGAGTTTAAACCCAAGTTCATGCAATACATATGCTAAAAGTGTGAATAATAAGTGCAAACTTTTTTGTTTCAAGTATTTTACTTTGCATTTGGTAAGCGAAAGGATATTACATAATAACATACATGCACTAACACCATGTGTCTTTTAATTAAAACAAAATAACTTTGTATACATCACTTTATTAATATACAATATTACTACATGTTTCGTGAGCGATGCTCACATCTTCAGGTATCAATGTACCTGAATAGTACATTGATACCTGAAGATGTGAGCATCGCTCACGAAACATGTAGTAATATTGTATATTAATAAAGTGATGTATACAAAGTTAAATTAAAATACATAATGACATCACAAAGTGAAAACCTTCTAGAAGAAGAATTCTTCTTCGAAAAAATAACCATGTGTCTATAAAAAGTTCTTTTACAAGAGAATTTACCAATTACAGAGAGTAAGCAATAAACATGGGTAATAATAATTAACGGTATCATAGTTCAGTTAAGGTGATAGGATGAATGCTTCTATTAGAATCACAATATTAAATAATAAGAGGATTGTTACTGCATGGCAAACTCACAACCGGTGACAGACAATGGATATGCTGTCTATAAACAATAAGTACTTTCATTGAGAGGAATTCTAATCCCATATCATTTATAGTATATGTGCAGATATTTTGATGAAGAAACAGTCACCCAGAACTGATGAAGTGAAAGAATCCAACAAATGGATAAACGGGATTTAACATATCGTCGTCAACAGGAAAATACCTCCTGTGTGGTTGACTTTATGAAAATTAGTTTATTTGTAAAATCCCAAAAAATGTTCTTGTATGTCAAGTTTTAAGGTTTTTATTTGTGAACATACATTGTTACATCTAATATAACATAGCGTATTTTTTATGTTTAAAAAACAATTTGTAACTCAATTTTAAGTTCCTCCTGAACAATTAACATATTTGCCGTTGACGATGATATGAGATGGCCAAATGTATATCTAACCTTTATCCTTGATTTCCACAAATCCCCTTCATCTGGTTCCGTGTTTTCTGAAATACGATTGATGGCGACACTCAGAGACGCAAAGTTCCTCGAAGCCGGAATATTCGGAGACCTTCCACTGGTTCCATTCTTGGCGGCTGATGATGCAGCAATCGCCGGAGGAGTCTTCCTATCTGCATGGTTCAATGCAGGCGGTGCGGAATGATTGCTCTTCCCCATGGAAGCACTCTCAATCTCAGGGATGCAGCCGATGTCTGGTGCCAGTACCTCGTGAGCTTCGTTGACAGTCTCATCCTTCTGAAGAATGTTCCTAATTTTATCTAATCGATTGTCCTTTGTGTCATTGACAAAGTCATTGCATTTGTAACTGGAAGAGAAATACATTATGTAAGAAAATCGTATCAATAGCATGGTTAATAAAACTGGGAGGGCTCAACTGGGCGGGACACAGCAAGAATAGAAGAATGCCAATTGACAAAGAAGCTTCTGTGTTGGTAGGGTAACCTAAGGTGACTGAATCTGGATGGTACGGATGTCAACACCCAGCCTTATACATGAGGAACTGAAGAGAAACAGGGAGGAGACCAGCAGGAGTTGAGGTATTTTCTGGAGGCGGCCAAGAATTTCAAAGAGTTATAGTGCCAAAATTGTAATAATGTAAGAGAATTCGGTATTTTTTCCTCAATAAATAATAATTATGTAAACAAAGAGGTAAAAAAAATATTTTTCCCTTAACTTTTGGAACGCCAAGCTTCCGAGATACTTCTGCAGTGTGCCGAGGTAAATTTGCACGAGGTCGACTGTGCACTGACTGAGTCTATTTTAGTAATAACTTACTTGTTTTTTGGAAAATGATGTTAACGTACTTGAAAAAGGCTCAAAATCCCTTAAAAGTATGACTATTCCGAATCGGCGCCATAGTGCGTGTTGGCGTTCCACAAGTTAAACCATCCATTTTTACACAATGAGCTAGGATTTCAACTCTAGACATGTTAAACTACAAAATTACAGGGCTTATATTAATGTGAGTGTCACGATATTGCGCCAAGACAACCGTGCAAGAAGTGCTCTTCAGAAATGTCACATAAAAAACTAAATAAAAAAAATAGTGAGAAGCTAGAACGGTTGCTAGAAATAAATGGTCAACTTTTTTTAGCGCCATTTGGTGATTAAAATCACTTTACATTTTGTTAAAGATTGTAGAAACCTACAGATAGTAACACAAAATCAGGCTTCTAGAAACACTGCACCATTGGAACTGACTGGCTATCATATCTGGTGTTTAAATATTGTCAAGGACATAATCTTACCAATAAACAGAAAACACTTCACAACTCATGCAAAGCTGGTGTTGGGTGCTTTCTGCATGTGCTTTGGCGTGAGCATTGATGTACCGCCCACAGTTGACTATCCCACACTGTAAACAAATCCACGGCTGTTCTAGGGATGAGCATTCTGTAACTAAACAATGAAAAGTTTGTTTTATCCTAGAAAGATAGGGTTTGGTTAGATTTGTCCCATTTCATGAAAATTGGGTACACCTGCACACACACTATGTCAAAAATGCCCTGTGAAGAGTTATAGCCATGTTTAATAATGGTACATTCTAAGATTCTCACAGGCAAAATTCAATATACCCGCGAGTATCATTCTTGTATTGCCTATAAATACGAGTACATATATCTTAATTACACTTTTCTTAGCCTTCTACCGCAATCTGCTTCTCATCGACATTTAGGAAGATAAATTCTAATCAAATCCCTGTACTGTACCATCATAAAATTTGTTTTGGTTTCCTTAAAATGAACAAAAACAACATTAATAATTAGAATAAATAGCACCTCCAATAACATGTAAAGTGCAATGTTTCCAATATTATGTCCTCTGGGTGCAAAACTGAATACCGTAAAACCACCCTTAACCTTTTCACCAACACACATACATGTATGTGTAGATAAATTGTGCCCCCAGCGCTTCGCGTATGTTTTCATTTCCTTAGAAAATGTATAAATGTCACAAAAAATGCAGCTCACATCTGTAATTTTATATATTTGATTTGATTTATTTGATTATAGGCCCATGTGGGCTTTTACATAATAGCTTTCACAAATATTATTTTTATATATCTGGATAGAGGTTGAAGGGTTAAGAAATTTTCCAAGGGATCGGAAAAAAAACTTCTTATGTGGAAAAACCTTATATGTGGGATAAATTGGGCAATCTTTCAAATTCAGTGTTCAAGGGACCGAAAAAACCAAACTCCTTCAGCATGAAGACTTCTTAAGTGGAAACTTGTTAAGCGAGTTTCACTGTATGCAATTATCTAATAAACAGTGTTAATCTAAAGTGACCTGCCAGGTAAGTATGGCCCTGTATAATATCTGCCTGTAAATAATATGTACATTTTTACACAGCATCACGCTTATTGGTGATACAGTGTACACATAGTTTTATGTTATTGACCGATGAACTGGTGGATGCAATCCGTTAGCCCCAAGTTATAATAAATTATCTATACTTAGTAGTACGATAGAACCTTCGGAAAATATTTGTACAGCGCCCTTGAGGTGATTTTTCACAAAAATGGCGCTATACAAATCATCCAAATATTATTATTATTAAAAAAATTAAGAGGATTGAATTTTGGGGTAATAAGCCATGCTGCGTTTCTTCCTTTAGCTTTTAATATTAATAGGAACGACAGAGGTAATACTTCATGGCTTTGGATGATTATTCCAAGAATGACGGGCGAAGAGCACATCAATAAGGGTTAACGATGGCAACAAAGGTAGCACTTCTATACATCGACAAAAAACACATTTCTTTACTACACTCTATACATCTGCCCTGATGATGAACACTGCACGAAATATCTGAAAAGTTGGCAGAAGGAGTAAGCGCAACATGACTTATTAATCCATAAATCGACCACCTAATGAATGTTTCAATACTCCTATTTCGTACAGACCCAAACTGCCATTGTGTTTAATTTGTATTTACGCATCAGTCGAAGATTCAGTACATATGGGCTCACGATCCCAAGCAAATACTTCATACAAAAAACCAAAATAATCCTCCTGACGGTAAAATTACATAACCTAAGCCGAACCATGTTGAAGTTTGTGTCCAGCACTAATGAAGGGATGTTTAAAGACACATAACCTCGGGAGTTTAATGAGTGTCACCTAGACAACTGCCTATCGGTCACTTTGCCAGCTGGCTGAAATTTTCCACAATAAAGATGCAAATTAAACGTTATTATTTTACTTTCTATAGTTAGTAGTAAAATATTGGTAAGTTTTTATTTTCTTGTTCCTGAATTTCTCTAACCGTTTGCTTTTAACAGCAATTGTAAATCTGCTGGTAAAATGAATAAATTGTAATGCAGACTTTTATTTTTGTATTCCAAATTCAATCCTTTTTTAGATAAGACGTTATATTCCTAAGTTAAGAAAATTTCGAGAAACGCCGTATTGTCTTAAGTCATTATAACACCCCTTCTACCAACTTTAAAATAAAATAAAGAAGGTCGATTTTCTACAGCGCCGTTTAGTGACTGAAATCACCCCAAAGGCGCTATAACTTTATTTAAAATATATGACTGCCGCTGTATTCGACGATTCGCGGAAGGACAACAAGTACATTTTGATGAAATATAATATCTTCTCGTGAATTTTCTGATTGAACCCCCAGTTAAAAAGACCACAAACCGCCACTGGTAATGCCAATTAATATGTTCGTATGTTCTGCTGAATAAGTACCTACTTTCATATAAATCCTTGCTACTTCACCAGTATTCATAAAAAATATTCATCTCAGTAAAACCAGTCACATAACAAGTTAAATATCATAAAAACCTAGGAAAAATGTGCTAGCAAACATAACACATTTTATGATTCAATGTTTTTTTATTGGTTTTTGTCATTACTATTCAAAGATTATTCATTCAAATTAAGTAAGTATGTAGAGAAATGTTATTTTTATAAACAAAATAAATTCATTTTAACCAATGGATTTAATAGAAAGTGCATATGACCTTATTCATATGCACTTCACTCCAGTGAAAAATATAACTTTAAAAATATACATTCATATAGATCAGCAAATGACGATTCTGAGTATATACATTTCATTACATATAATTATACATAGAATTTATAAATCATTATTTAAAAGTGAATTCAAAATCAGCTCATCAAAACACCGTGTTATGTTGGTACCATTGCACTTAGAACATCTGACGACGTCAAGTGAGCATTCTGTTTTTGGATTAATATGAAAATTTTTATTTTTCCATGTTGTTTTGTATTTGAAACATGTATTCTTTTAGTTTTGGCAAAATTTTAACTTAATTTGGGTGACTTTAAGCTCTATAAGTGTTGTTTAATATAAACAATATTATGATAATGTTAATGGTCAATACTATTATTATTCTTTGAGTTAAAGATTTTAAGAAGGTACATAATTTTATTATGTTTAGTTATGGTTTACCATGAATAGAATATACAATTATGTACGGCGAAGATTATCCTTGTTTTGACATTTGACATTCTAACCTCAAAACTGATCAAAACCGACCAGCCATAGATTTAGAACGTTTTAATAAAATCAAAAATGAATGTCATTAGAAATTTTTAATAAGGAACTCCAGGGAAAAATATTATGTCTTTAAAACAATATATTCAAATATTTGTACAGCGCCCTTGAGGTGATTTTTCAGAAAAACAGCGCTACACAAATCATCCAATTATTATTATTATTATTATATAGATCAGCAAACGTCGATTCTGAATATATAAATTATATTTAAATATATGTAGAATTTATAAATCGTTATCTAAAAGCGAATTAAAAACCACCTCATAAAAACACCATGTTATGTTGGTACCATTGCATCTGACGTCATATGAGTACCGCCGCACATTTTAATAGTAAGGTAGAAAAAATTCGAGCCCTAAGTGGGGTAGGATCACCCGCTGTCTCTGCCCCTAAACCGCTCTCTGGCGACTTCACTACGTTTGCTGTAGTAACGGAAGACGATGTCACGCGAGCTGTGATGTCTTGTCCAAACAAGCAATGCAGTCAAGATCCTATTTGGCTATTAAAAAAAATGTCTTCCGGATATAGCGCCTGTAATTACCGCGATTATCCAAAAGTCACTAGTAAATTCACTTGTACCGGGCACACTGAAAAAATCTATTATTACTCCGATTCTAAAGAAACAAAATCTTGATACAGACAATACGGATAATTACAAGCCTATATCCAACTTACCGTTTCTATCAAAATTGCTTGAGAAAATCGTTGCCAAACAATTGGTAGGGTACTTAAACTCCGCTGGTCTGTTTGCCAAAAATCAATCTGCTTATAGACAGTTTCATTCAACGGAAACTGTTCTATTGCGAATAATTTCAGACTTGATCATCGGGATGGAAGCGGGTAAGTTGGCTTTAGTATCTGTTCTTGATATGAGTGCGGCTTTTGACACGGTAGATCATAGTATTCTATTAAATATGCTTGATACCAAATTTGGCGTTCGAGGTGATGTACTCCAATGGATGACATCTTACCTGTCTGGACGAGTAGCCTCAGTAACTTTCAATAAATGCACATCACCTGAAACTCCCATTGAATTTGGAGTTCCCCAGGGGTCTGTCCTAGGTCCCATTCTCTTCATTCTCTATACTAATCGTCTTGAACACCTCATTCACTCAGCTGGCTTTGAATCACAAGGCTATGCAGACGATCGTCTGATCTTTAAATTTTGTTCCCCGGATGAAAAAGACGTCCTAAAATATGAGGTAGTTAGCTTCATTAATACGGTTTCAAGTTGGATGTCTGTCAATAAACTCAAACTTAATCCAGCAAAGACAGAATTTATTTGGATAGCTTCCCCTGGAAGGCAAGGCCTCCTTGATTCCAATCCAATACGTATTCAGGATACAGATATAATTCCTTCTACAGAAATAAAATTCCTAGGTTTCACTATAGACAATAGTCTTTCTCTTGAATCGCAAATTACAAAAGCTGTAAGTTCTGGTTTTTTCCGTCTTAGGCAGGTAAAATCAATGAGGAGATGTCTTCCCTCTGATGGGGCAAAATCACTCGTAAATTCCTTCGTTGTTTCACGTATGGACTATTGTAATAGTGCATATGCTGGCCTCCCTCAAAAACAATTCAATAGAATCCAGTCCGTCTCCAATGCTGCGGCGAGAATGATATTTGGTGAATCTAAATATTGTCGTATAACCCCACTTCTAAGGGATCAGCTTCATTGGCTTCGATGCCCTGAAAGAATAGAGTTCAAGATCTGCTTACTGACCTTCAAAGCATTGCAGGGAATAGCGCCAGCCTATATATCTGAACTATGCATCCGACAGGACTTAAGTGATAGACAGCTTACTCTGAGGTCAGCAGATCTAGATGCTACTAATCGTCTAATTGAACTTTCAAGGTCAAATTGAGCCGTCTACTATGATCGCTCTTTTCGTGTAAATGGCCCTCTCATTTGGAATAAACTTCCCCCAGCTCTTACTAATATCCAGAAATTGACTGAATTTAAACGGGCTTTAAAAACAAACTTATTTAAAAAATCCTACTGTCTATAAATTTTAATTTCTCTTCAATTTATTATAAAAAGTCATTTCCTCAAGCCTCTGGTAGTTGTTTGGTTTCGGTTTCCTCCGTATATATATTTTTTTTAATTTTTTATGTGAAGTCCGTTATTGCTGAACATAACCCGACTCCTGTCTTAAAATGTTACTATTTTTGTAGTAATATTGTGAATGTGTTATTTTTGTATAGCCATATGTATACTGTATAATATTTTGTAATTTTTTTATGAATATGCACCTAAGGAGTACTGTAGGAGTAGTATTAAGAATAAGCAGGAATGTATGTAATATGTTAAGAATGTATAAATAGAATGTAAAAGTAGCACTGTAGGATACCACTGAATGGAGTTATTTAATCATTTGTTTATTTATAGTAAAGCGCACTTGAAGTGAAACAACACAAAACTGCGCTATATAAATGCTTTGTTATTATTATTATTATTATTACCGAAATGTTCCAATTTCATAGGAAATGTACTCACATTGTGTAGGTTTCAGCATACAATGGATGATAAAGCATATTTTTTTACAAGAAGTTGTGTCCTTAAACCAATACTACGAGATTTACATTTTAAAGCCACTTAATTTTTAGGTTAATGTCAAAATTAGTTTAGCGGCATCACACAGTAATATTATCAAATAAGTATACAATACGGTAGAGTCGTTCCGGCCGAACTGATTCCGAAGGCGGTGGACTTACTCCAAGTTCGCAAATCCGGACTCACACTTAAGGAAAACAACTGAGATTTGGATTGAAGTCGGAAACGAAAAGCGACCTTATTCAATAGTGTAATAATATGAACGATTTTTACTCCTGGAATCAGAAACACTCGGAACAGTAGGAGTGAGAAACGAAAAACGACCATACTAAAAAGCGCAAAATGTATGTTTTTTCCTTCAGGAATCAGAGACACAACAGAAACAGCGGAATGATGGCATCTTTTGTTCCACCGGATTCAGCGTAACGGCGGACCCGGACGGAACCAAGGTTCTTACATTACAAGATTCACTCATACAGGGGGTAGAGCGGTGATTGGTTAGAACGTCGAGACATAACTAGGGGCCCTCTTCCGCCGGGATAATTAAATTCACTACAATGCAATGCAAGGGGCGTCAAGTGACTCTAAATACATTTGTTTATGATTTGTTTATAATACGTTTGTAATTATACTAATTATTATTTATTAATACTTGTGTCTGGAACAAAAAGCAACAATTCCAGGAATATTTGTAGTGTTGCCTACATTGATGATAAAGAATCGAGGTTATTAGTGCCTTGCACATTGATGAATATCAGGATATTTGATGCCTGATAATGTTAGCAATTTTTCAGATTGCAAGTCTCATTTATCATGGCAAATAAAGTGTTGAGAATAATTTTATCCATACAAAGAGTTACACAGAGTGGAAGATATTCTCAGTTTCGTCTTGAAAACGTTGCTTGAAATGACTTTGGCCGTATTTAGTGACTAGATATGAATAGCCAGATACTTCCCCACAATTCTCTACCCGATCTCCTTCCCCTCCCTATACCCTTTAGCCTCAACATACTTCAATATGGGATGCCATAGTCTCACTGGATGCGGTTTGCAAGGAGCAGTTGAGGTTCTTGTGCAGTATTCACATAAAAAGGAAGTGGAAGGGGAAAGGAATGGAAAAGAGGAAGGTGAGAAAGTACCTGGCTATTCAGATTTGGTCACTACACACGGCTGAAAACCATTTCAAACAACGTGCCGATTTTGAATGGTGGTCTTTCACCAGGGCGATACCGAGAGTATTTACCAGTCTGGAACGTGCCTTTAGCGGATAGGTAATGCACTAAAGTTATGTGTGCAATATGCATTGTACTCGTAATAGATTATCAGGTGAAATGATTATTTATTATACCGACAGTCAATAGTGATCATTCGTTTTGGGGCCCCAACCTACGTAACAGACTTACGAGCAGCCTGAAGAGTTTTTTCCCTGAAAAATTTCTGTATGAGCAAACCTTGTAATGTAAGAATTTTGGGGCGGACCGAAAGGAACGAAGAACCGAATCCGAAAGAAAAAATACTAAAGAGGCCATTAGGTTTGTGCTAACAGTTATTATGCCTCGAATGCATACAAAATCCACTACCATCTTATTAAACAGATAATTCTGACTACTCATGTAACGTCACAAGCAAAAAATCATATATTTTGTGCATTTTGGTAAGCTTTCAAAAATTTTAACTTTAGGAATTATTTTAACTATGAAAATAAACTTAAAAAAATAAGTTTAAAAAGCAGTTTTTAAGTTAGAAGCTCAATATTAATCAAAAAAAATTAAAATACGGACTGGAGTTCCTTATTATAAAAGCAAAAATTTGCCTGTACCTACTTAACCCATTTAAGCCTAGTGATCCGATTTCGGAACACTAGACTCGTTGCGGTTGTTTTTTTTTTTTACTTCTTAATATCAACAACAACAGATGACGTTAGAAGTATCAAGTGGGTGGTAGTGTTAGTGTCGCTTACTTGCGGTTAGTTACTTCAAAATATTATTTTTTTTACACCATTTCATGTAACAAATATGAATTTCAGGAAAAAAAATCGCAAAAAAAACCTTCTGTCTAAATGGGTGAAATCAAAACCAACTAAATCTCACAGCCAGGACTGAACTAAATCAGCCTCTTTAATTCTATGAAAACCGCCAAAAAAAAATGTTGCTTTTATAAATAAAAAAAATATTACAAAAACAAAAACACAATTTTTTTGGAGTATCTCATAGAAGTCAATATAGGCCAATTTGATTCAGTGTCCCGGCCTTAAAATTTAAGTGGTTTTAGTAGTAGTCTGAGTAAATGATACTCGATTGCTGGAGGTCCACCCTAGTGAAGTTCGAAATGTATGAAAAAGTGGATCAAATTCGAATGATTTAAAATTATAATTGGTTACACAAATGCGATTCACGCCATAATAGACCTTATTGCAGAGCGAGATGTGGGAAAACGTCAGTCAAAATCAAACGATTTAAAAATTGGAGTGTTACGGATATTTGAATGTTTACTTTAAGCTAATATAATCTTTACCTTGATTCTTCACAGATACATCTAGTTAAACATATTTTGTAGCTTGTGATAAACACATTTCGATAAGCATTTTTTTACATCTATATATCATTATGAATTTTATGGTATTTGACTTTCATGCACCATTTTACAATAAAATAGAATGCCAATAATAATTGAAGACATGACAACTAGGCATCAGTTTTTATTAGCAACATTCACAATCGTGTTTAATAAGTCATGTGTTTATAGTTCATATTATCATAAAATTCTATTGATAATTCCGTCATCTTATAATATATTATGATAATGCAAAAGAAAACACTTCATTGCACAATACGTAGTTTCGCAAAAGGCAATGTTAAGGTCATTCACCAATAGAAATAGTATAACAAAAAGTTAATATGAACGAGTTGTAATACGAAACAGGACAATATCACAATATTATATTAGGTAGATACATACACCTGGGTACACCCCCAAGCGGGTGGCTATAAATTGTTTCAAAGTTTTAATGCAAATTTATGCCCGCAAAGCGATATCACGGACATTTTTTCTAAGCTAAAAGTGTAACACAAGGTATTGAATAGCCGTGGAAGACGCTGAGGGAGCCATAAATGTTAAAATACAGGATTTAATAAGTAATTGACAAGCCGACAGCGGACTCGCGTACCGCTAACGGCGAGATTTGTCAAGGTGTACTGGTGTTGGCGTACCGCCTGGAGATTACTACTGTTTCGCGTGTTTTACCGCGGAAAACCTTTTGGCGTGTAGTATAGACTGCATTATGTGATTCATATTATACAAAATATTGAAGAGGATTATACACGATGATGTCATTCGGCTCGGAGCCATTTCTCAGTATCCATTTGCAAATCGCCACGAAAGATCGAGGGAAGCCTTTGAAAGGCCCAAATGGAAAAAGCGAGCCTGAAGAGTCAGCAGGAGATATATTTAGTAAATAGCGTTACGCGTAAGGTCTTCATGCATATCGGGTCGGTATTCCAGTCACGGCCAGGCCATTCCCCTATTACACCCCACCCCCCTCTAGAGAATAAGATAACAGCTGATTAGGGCTTGCTGTATTGATTTTATACTGCATCATATGTTAGACCCGGCAGATTAATTAGAACATTCGCTAAAGTGGACTCTGCGACCGGGGCGAACAAAAAACACGCCAACAATTTAAAATAAACGATTACCTGAACACTTGAAGTCCTTTGTGGTCGCGAAAGTATCCGCCAAAACTTCGCAATTTAATTTCACATGCTCGTCCAGATGCGGACAATCCATTTTTCCGTATTAATATGGGATTATATTCATTGACACACCTCCCAAATATACCAGACTAGCATAAAGCAGCTCGTTAATTCGAACAGATTCGATCCTGCGTGAACAAACTGCCAAACATCTACATCGAGCAGGCAAACATAACAAAAGTAGCCATATGGCGTACCAACTTGAGATGTACAAATAGTCGATTTGCACCGTGTTAATATTACAACAAAGGAAAACTGGGATAACTAAATACTACAAAGTTAATCACGAATTAGATTAAGCAACTACAATATGCTAACATAAAGACTTTTTTGGGTCCAATCCGCAATATAAAGCAGCGGGCATCACTAAGCTATAAACAGGGCGGTAACATAAGAACAAGAAAAGTATAATTTAATATTGCCCTCCTATAAAATTGGTCACTTCTTGGCGAGTTTCATCGTTGAGAAAAAAAAAGAAAAAACGGTGATATCAATCTTTGGATGCAATCATTCTGTTCGAATATGAGGAACTTACATTTTCAGTAATTTATTATTGCATTTGTAACATCTGGAGTCACGTGAGCATTCTGTTTTTGGATTAGTATGAAAAATTTTATTTTGTATTTTTTCTAGTTTTGGCGAAATTTTAATTAAATTTGGGTGACTTTAAACTCTATAATTGTTGTTCAATATAAAAAAATATTATTAACGAAATAATTTAGAGTATTCATGAGCAAACTAATTATCAATACGGATATTGTTATAATATTAATGCTCAATACTATTATTATTCTTTGAGTTAAAGTTACTAAAGAGGTATATATTTTTATTATTTATGTTTAATTATGGTTAACTATGAATAGGATATAAAATCATTTACGGTAAAGCTTATCCTTGTTTTGACATCTGACAATCTAACCTCGGAATTGATTAAAACTGACCGGCCATAGATTTGGAGCATTTTGGTGGGCTTGAAAATTAACAATATTAACATTTTACTATGGAAACTAACTTTAGAAAAAAATAAATATACTGGTATTTAAGTTGGAACGTCACTATTGATAAAAAAAATTGGACTGGAGTTCCTTATTACATGGAAAGGCGATTTTGTCGTATTTCTGAAATGATGTCTTAAAATACCCATTTATTAGATGAATATCTAATTCACAGATCAACATAAATTTTTAAAAACGTCAATATAATCGAGAAAAATGGTGTTTTGGATTGTTTCCAAAACGAACTATCAAAATTAGAATGTGAAGAATAAATTTCAAAGACAGAGTAGCTGTGTGATGCGACAGTAATGAAAAAAAAAATGGTAGTTCTGCTTTATTAAATGTTCACATTTTATTGCCAAGCTATATGTACTTAATTTAATGCATGGATATACCCGTGAATGGCATATCTACGATATACCACTCTCTGATTTAATATCTTTTCTACATAATGTTGTGTAGAAAAACAGACACTGGTAACATTTGCATTTATAGCAAGCCAGCCAATAAAATTGGATAGAAATATGGCAGAAATTTTAAAAACTTCCCTATTCCAAATTTTAACTACCAACACGGCATTGTCTACTACCTTTTCTTATAACAATGCCGGCCAGGTTTCACTACTATAGTAGAGTAGCTTCATCAAGGCAGTATAACCGCATAATATAGATTTCAACCCTTGATTTCTGTTAATTTTAGATGAACAATTTCCATGTTATATAAATGGATAACTTTATATAGCGTCGTTCAGATTCAATTACCTTGGCACTTTCTATTTTTCGTCATTGTAGATACCTTTTTCTAGAAAAGCAAGTTTTTCAAACTGAATGTTTGAACAATTTTATTTATCAAAACAACTACAAAGAAAACTTGCATTTGGAACGCTAAATTGTATCGACTTAGAAAAGGCCAATAGATGATCTTTCCACAAGAACGAAATAAATTAGTATAAGCTTTTGGAGAAATGCCATCACAGTACCTACTAAAATCCACCTTTGAAGCTTAACTACATATTGTGAACCAGAAAAACAATATCCAGTATTGCTCACGAGATTATGGACTGCGAAATTACAGTGGTAGTGGTAGATACTCGCCCTGTGAGTTTACTCAGAATCAAAACATTGCTTAAATTGGCTTTAGCCATGTTAGGTGGCCAGGTACTTCCCAATCTGCCCCTACCCCATCTCCTTTCCTTCCTCACAACATATCACAATTGGAGATGACAGTTCAGGCGGTAATTTTCATAATACATACGCAGATAATATACTTTCTGACAAAGGGTACACTGAAAATAGCACGCAAATGATGTTTTATTATTATCATCCTAGCAGAGTTTTCAATGTGAATAACCAATTACATATTATGAGTTCTATAAAATGTAAAAACCAATATTTTAAGGTGAACGTGGAAGAGTTTTGTGACTTTCCAAAGTTTGTCTTCCCGATTCGGTCATGATATTAATGAAGTTTCAAATATTTAAATTAGAATTGATTGATTCTTGGTTCAAATCTCTTTTCACTAAACAAAGCTTCAAAAATTATGTGGAGCAAATGAGTAGTCACAAAGTGAACCGAATTCAATTTGTCTGTTTGCCCCTACAGACGTGACTATCAACTATCTCGACAGAAAAGGGTATCGTTTATGCTTAGATTGATCTCCACCATCAGAAAGGATGACTTTGGCAGTTTAAGAACGTGGTGTATGATTGCAACGAGGAACAGAATCACTGTAAGACACAAAACTTATAATTGACTATTTATAGGAAAGGGTTCATTCTGTATCAACAGTGAGGGTTACAATAATTGAACAGACAATCCAGGGGAATGTTATTCGCATTGATTTGAAACGAAACCGACTCCAATTTACATAAAAACTTTGGACTTCTCCGTCGCAGTCCAATGAATAATTTCGATATTTGATCAATTTCACTAAAAATTAGGAAAAATTGCATTCACTTGAGCTTCGGGCATGTGAACACACCCACAATACACTTGTCAGTTTATCTCTTCGGTGGTTGCAATAGATCACTACCCCCTCAATGAACTTATGGAATAACACTACACAAAAGTAAACAAGCTTGCACCGAAATAAAACGAAAGAATGGCAGTATGAAATTTTAATTAAAACATACTGTTAAATTAAAAAATAGTTTATGTCCGCCTGTTGAAGGACTGAGTGACGGGTTGCGTCAGCTGCAGGCCTGTGATATTATTGAAGTCAAGCATCTTCAACATCTCCTTGGTGTCTGGATCAACCTCGATGATGTCATGTTCCAGGGCGGATACCTCAGGAACGTAGTTATCACGACGCTCACGCTCCTCTTCCTGGAGCTTTACGGAGATTCCTCGGACCTGGGAGTGGCGGAGACGCCTCATCAAATGAGTGACGAAGCTGTAAAGAGATATTATGTTATTATTTGCGAGTTGTTTTTGGATGACGTATGTAAGTTTTTAACTACGGTCTGCTAAGGTTTGACATCATTAAAAAAAAGATAATAAATGGATTATTTCCATAGCGCCGTTTTCGTGAGAAAATCACCACAAGGGCGATAGTTACGAATTTAAGTAGAGAAATGAGAATCATCAGTGTTTAAATAAACAGTGCATTATACACTGTTACTCTTCTTGTAAAGTAAACAGATAATTTCATATTGTACTTGTAACAAGACAAGGGGCACAAGGAAAAATTAAGAAAGAAAAAATACATTGTGAACAAAACTAGTTCACTATGACAGATTTGTAAATTAATATTTTATAATATGAATAATAATTCAACAACATCAAGGCAGATTATAGGTTATATAGTTAGATTAATTGTCAACTTGACTGCATTATGATCGCAAAATAAAAAAAAAAAAAAAAAAACAATGCAATAACATTGTGAGCATATTCATCACCAATGGTTCCATTTAATACTGCGTACCGATCAAGTGAAAATTGTCGATATGTTTGTTTGTTAATAACTCGCATAAAGTGAACTCGGTAAAGATTCACTGAATAAAGAACATAACCATTTAAAATTGTGGTTATGTATTTTACATGAGAAAACAAAGCACCTAATAGGTTCCCAAGGGTCTGAAACATTCAATGTTTATATTGGATGGTGAGCATTGAAAACTGTGACCCAGCAGTAAATAACGAAATTTCTGGAGGTCTACTTGCAGCGCACAAAATAAACCAAAAAATAGATCGGCAAACAGAATTAAGTAGGTACTAACCCGGCAATCTTGTTCCTCAGGGGCTTGGTAGGAATATTGGCAATTTCCTCACATATCCTTTTGTTTGTGTCGAAGTCAAGGGTCAATCGAGAGTAGTACTTCTCGATGATAATCTTGGAGTTCTTCTTGATAGTCTTCGTCCTAACGCGACCCTGGAAGAAAACACAACTTTTTGACACATGACTATAACCAACAAATTTAATAATCACAGAATACACAAGTCCTCGGAATTGAAATAGGAAAATACGGCAAGTTGATTTCCTTTTATTTGAAATAGATTTAGATTCACAAATGGATTACAACGATAATTATAGATTTAAATAGTAAATATTAGACACCAACCATCTTGGCAGATTGTTAACCGGAAAGAAAGAACTTAAATGTTGCCCGATCGCTTAAAATATGTTACCCAATTTTGAAAACTGGAATAAAAATCTTAATCTATGAAAATATTCTGGGGTTGGTAGTTCAAATATTTTAATGGAAAATGTATGTATTATTTCAAAACCACAATAATAAATTATTTAGGCAACTTAAATATATTCAGAACACTTTTTAATTTATTGAAAATAACGAAATAGCAAAAAAGTAAGTCACTTAATAAGTTTTGGTTGAAATTAAATAGAAAATGAAGAATATATTTACCATTCAAGAAATTGAATTTGACTTTATCCAAAATTATTACGAATAATGTCCTTTCAGTTGGTAAAAATAAACAATATATTGTTTTACGGTAGCCCGTACCTATAAATATCAATATGCTAAACAATGTATTCGTGAAGTAAGGAACATATAGTATGAGGTGTAATTATAATAAAATTGTCGGAAACAATCCGAAGATCTATTTTTATAAGGAACTTCATTCCAATTTTTATAATTTTTTTATTAATAATTATGTTCAAACTTAAATACCAGTATATTTCGTTTTTTTATAAGGTTCATAGATAAAATAATTTTCAAAGCTTCAATTTTTTTCAAAGCCCGTCCAAACGCTCCAAATCTATGGCCGGTTGAGTTTGATCAGTTTTGAGGTTAGAATGTCGAATGTCAAAACAAGGACGAGCTTTACCGTACATACTTTTATATTGTATTCATGATAAACCATAACTAAACATAAGTAATAAAATTATTTGCCTTTAGAAACTTTAACTATAAGAACAATAATAGCAACGACCATTAACATTATCATAAAATCTGCATTGATAATTGGTTTGCTGATGAATACTCCAACTTTTTTCATTAACAATATTTTTTTTATATTGAACAACAATTATACTGCTTAAATTCACCCAAATTAAGTGTAAATTTCGCCTAAACTAAAAAAAATACATTTTTAAATGCAAAATAATATCGAAAAATAAAAATGTTCATACTAATCCAAAAACAGAATGCGCACGTGACGTCAGATGTTCTAAATCCAATGATACCAACATAACAACGTGTTTTAAAGAGATGATTTTTTTATTCACTTTTAAAAAACAATTAATAAATCTTACGTATAATTACATACCTTAAAATATATGTTTTCAGAATAAGCGTTCGCTGATCTGTATTAATATATATTTTTAAAGGCATTAAGCTTGTTCCACACAGTTAATATAATATCATAATATATATGTGGGGGAGGTACACTCGCGTACAATTGCCACAGATATATTATAGTACCTGTGTGTGACAACTGTATGAGATTGTGTGGTGAGCGATATCGTGAGATATGCCACGCCCACATACTCGTAATATATTAACTGTCTGTAACCCGCATAAAGCTTTGAACACACAGCATAATATAAGTTCATAATTTAAAGTGGGCATGTACATTAGAGTATCTGTTCGCGCAACACACGGTGGCTATCATATTATGAAGCAGCGCATGGTAGGGGTGCATGAAGGGGGTCATTATTTTTACCGGGATCGCGGAGTGTCTCATATGTCATCTGTCACATTGACTGCCGTACCACGTTTACCTTGATAATGCATACTTCCCGCCTGTTGGAACCTTTATTACTCTGAGGTTGAAACTGGACCTGGTGCCCGATTCCGGTTCTTTAAAAGGATAAGGAATAAGGAACTACAGTCCATTTTTTAAATTTATTTTTTATTAATGTTGACATCCTAACTTAATTTTCTTTTTTTTTTTAAGTTCGTTTTCATGGTTAAAATAATTGTTAAAGTTTCAATTTTTTAAAGTCCACCAAAACGCACGATATCTATGGCTTGTTTGGTGTGACGTCACACGAGCCAGTCGGAATAGCGGTTCAATAGGCAGTAATCTAAAAACTTCGAGAACTTTATTCTCAAATTTAACTGCTTTTGATTGAAGGAAACATTGTAGAATATCAGAGTCTCGTTACTATTGTAGGTGCATTGTACATAAGTGCAAAAATACATCCATATCCGAAACTTATAAACAATTTATCAGCGTTCAAAGAAAGTCCGAATCCAACTTTTTTTAAACCTAAACTGGAAGACTAGGGCACAAGTTGGTAACAGATATTAGCGTTCTGACCGTTCCGAGATATTAAACGATATTTTGGTATTCATATCTATTGAATAAAGATTTGGTACGTGTTAATAATAATAATATTTTGACGCTCTACAAATGTTTTTTTTCCCAATGCTCTTTTATTATTGAAATTAAGTACAATTTAATTCATCGCAATATTATACTTCTTTTTTAATCAATGCTTGTGTAGAGAAGCGGAGTGTACATATTGCGTTCAGATGGTTATATATATATACACAGTAATGTTTCCTAAAGTGTCACAAGAAGATGCTTAAAATAATAATAATAAAATGGTTTACATGATTATATTACAGAGTTGGTGGTTTAAATAATAGAAAAAATGGAGTGCGTAGGGACAAATTTTGTTTTATAAGTTAAAACCATAATATAATACACGTTATGTAAGTTGTGACGTAGGATCTTTAACATATAGCATAACGGTACTAGTGGTATATTATGTTGTCTATCATATCACTAACTATAGACAGTCTATCATATCGATAATAAGTACTGGCGTTACTGACCGTGCTCGATTCATTCGATATTCATCGATATCTAATATTAATAAATCTTTGGTATGCCGATATTTCTATAAAAGTTATTCCTTCGGTGTCAACAATGAAAAAAACAATAAAAATAGCTAGAAATGACAAAATATTACGAAATTTTAAATCGTTATGTCCCAGACCCTATTAGGTGTACAGATACCATTTTGATTTCAAATTGTACGCAAATTGTGTCTACTTCAAAAAGTATTAAGTGATTGATCCCGAAAAAATTGTCATTCGGGATTCAAAATCGACAAAAACGGAAGAAAGTTCGGAATTTTTTTTTTAATCTCGACTACAAATCCGGAGGTTGTGGGTTTAAATCCCAGCGTGCGCATGTAAATTTGATTCAATTAATCTTCGTAGTTTTGCAATTAATTCGTTAAAAATATACCTTTATTCTGAATATCCCTGTACCTCTCCACCTTCCTCTGCTCCATCGCCTTCCCCTCCCCATACCTTTTACCCTTACAACATACCCCAATAAGGGATGTCATAGTCCCACTGGCTTCGGACAGTTGGGACTCTTGAGCGGCATTTGCATAAAAAAATAGGAGTGTCAGGAGAATTCATAATGCGAAAGTAAATTGTAGAAGAATTAATCAATCAATGCAAAAATGTTGTGAAAAAAGGACCCACCATGAATAACATAATACCAACAGACTAATATATCAATATTAGGTAATATCACAAAAAACGGAAATGATACAGAACCATTCCTCTTGCACTTTGTTACCATCTGGTTAGAATTTTTTGGATGCGATTTTAACCTTTAGTGCTTTGAATTATGTATGAAAGGGAAATTATAATCGCTTGCGTTAATAAGCCCTAGCCGTTTTCCACGCACGCGCCTGTCACGGACCTGACAAAAAATGACAGTAGATAGTTTTGCGAGAGAAATATGCAATATATGTATAGATTGTGGTTTAATGGCTTGAAATAAAACTAAATATGTTACGCATCATAAGAAATAACAGGATTGAGGTATCATTAGAAATCCTCCGCTTCCAGAATAACTGAAAAAATAATCACCAAAGTGCCAATGACATTGTGTTGTGCAAGGATTAGATTATGACGTAGATAAATTCGTTAAAATTGGTATGAATTTTCAAGAAAAACTCTCAAGTAGTCGCAATTAACAAACATAGTGATTTTACGGGCAAAATGAAGCAGTAAGGAATATTAAGAGCGGAAAAAACCTTATCTAGTTATATTTGGGCTCAAAAACGGCACGTGTGACGTCAGAAGCAGTGGTACCAACAGAACATGGTGTTTTGGTGGTACAGTTCTTAGTTCACTTTTATATAACGATTTATAAAATCTACGTATAAATTATATACAATAAAAGTTATATACTAAGAATGGGTGTTTGCTGATCTATACGAGTATATAGTTTTAAAGCCATTATATTTTTCACTGGAGTTCCTTATTATCCTTAAAAATAAATGATTTGACTTTTTGCTAACTGCGCCTTTGGTTCTTGGATGACAGCAGTTGCTGTCATTCAGCGAAGGACATTCTTTAAAAATATCGATATTTGCGTAGTTTTAACAAAATCAAATACTCAATATTATCATGAGTATTGACTTTGAACATTATTAATTGGTTATTTTCATCATTTTTCCTAGCGGATTACAGTAGATAAACGTAACCACGCCCACAAGCGTAATAAGTTATGCTTCACGTATGTGACGACCGTATGAAATTGTATGGCGAGCGATATCGTGACGCATGCCCCGCCCATACCTATTAATATCAAAAATAGCGTGTGTGTTGCGGGCATTATATTTTTTCACTGGAGTTCCTTAAAGTATTGAAATGTTTTTGTAGTTTTTTACTTCCACATATTTTTTATGAAATGTTACCCGATAGCCAATGGCATTTAGACACGTATGTGATTTTTCATAATTAAATAAAGTTTTAAAGGCTCCCTGTTATTATATAAAGGAATATTATATAATATCATTACATCAAAAAAGCAGTTTGCCGAATATATGTTTTTTTAACTTGCTTTCGCTCATGTCAATCATTATTACTTACATTGTAGTATTTTATAAAACTATTCTACTGTTTTATAAATGACTGCCTCTCAACACGCAATATATAGTGTAGAATAAGGAAATCCAGTCCATTAAAAAAATCTTATCAATAGTTCTAACTAAACCAGTTTTTTTTCTAATTAGTTTTCTTTCAATGATAATGTTCTTTCCTAAAATTCTTGAACGATAAATTACAGAGCAGTAACCCTAATTATGTTTAGATTTCACTAAAACAAAAAAATACACAAATAAATTACAAAACAAAATCGACAAATAATAATGTCAATTCAAATCTAAACCAAAATACGTACGGACGAGACTCGTGATGTCAGATGTCGAGAATGCGATGGTACCAACAGATCAGGGTGCTTTGATGAGATGGTTTTTTTTATTAACTTTTAAATAACGATTTAAAATTCTACGTATAATTACAAATAATAAAACGCACATGTTCCGAATCGGCGTTTGCTGATTTATACGAATATATATTTATTTAGCCAGAACATTTTTCTTGTCAGTATTTTTAATAAACTAGAATTAATTTGCGTAATATTTTGATTTATTTAATGTAATAAATCAATACGCAATAATAATTTTTATAATGAGGTGAGTGAATCACTAAGGGCCGATATTTCAGTTACTACTCAAGCTCAAGCTTGTTATGAAACCTACCCGATTGTAACTCGACAAACGTAAATGTCTTTCAAGCCGAGCAAACGAAGCAAACAAAGCGAACAAAACAAAATCTCAAAGTAACTGAAATACCGTCTCTAAACGGCGCTATATAAAGCAGACCATGTAAATAGCCCTCTACATGATGGACCATCAACTGGCCGATGCGATGGCTTGGCGATGGCTGGCGATATTTGCAACGCCACTAAACGATCGCGAGGTTCAGTTCTACAGAGTGGTATATCTATGATCTACGAATTCTACATTCAACGCGTTCCAAGATGGACGTGCCGCTGCGGCAATTCATATGGTTAAAAAACGAGATGATAAGTTTTGATTAGTATATTAGGCAATGACATTACAGACAAATGATATGTAAATGTAATTTTATGGTACTATGTGCTACCTAATAACATAAAATTATAATTTGTTGTTATTGTTTTTCTTTTCCTCTCTTCCAATAATTCTAGCCCACTAAAAATAGGAAATAAATGCAGAGATATTTGTGTAAAAATGCTTATTTGCTTAATTTAAATACAATACTTGGAGAGCCATAATTTACAAAAACACCTATTTAGGGATTATTTTTGTACTATCGCCCTGCGCCATAAACCATCAGACCCCATGCTGCCCACTACACGATGGGCCGGCCATCCGTAGTGGGCCAGCTGATGACCCATCATGTAGAGTAGAGGTCGGCAAAGTGCGGCTCCGGAGCTTAGAGTAACAATATATAGAGACCTCACTTTGCGAGATGTTGAAGCGAGTTTTTGACCAAGGGTGACCTCAGGGGTGTGGCCTTACCACGGCTAACAGGGTTGCTACAAATTAAATAAATTAGGTATTTTGTTGTGAGTAAGTAGGTAGTCGTAAATCTTGAAAATGATTTATGTAATATTATGTTTATTTAAGGAATATAAGCAATAAAATGTATTGGTACATAATATAACATGAAATAAAGTTACATTAAAAAATTGTTTAAAAAGAAAGTAATATAAAGCATTGTAGTGTGATACAGTGTCTTAATCTATTGATTGAGAATCAACGTCAATTTATTAAAATACTGTCTCAATATCTAAAATACGTCTTAAAATTATTTTCCGTGTGGTTTCAGGTACAGAGTCGGGCGTTAGATGTCCAATGCTATCTGAATTTTCCATAATCTGTAAATATGAAAACCAATAATTAATTTGTGATTTAATAGCTTAATTGGTATTTTTATTACATACTATATAGGTACCTACAACATCTATTTCTGCATTTAATATAAACAGATTTTCTGACACAGGCGGCGAGGTCCTATTTTGGGAATTTTGGCTTATCTGAAAATATTATTCTTTATTAGTTTTAGCAGTCATTACATCAAAAATGGTTGATGTATTAAAGATAAATAAATGTTGCACCTAATATTTTTTATGATAGTGTCAATAAATAGAATGTAAAAGTAGCACTGTCGGAATATCACTGAATGGAGTTATTTAATAATTATTTTTAAAGTTTATTTATAGTAAAGCGCACTTGAAGTGAAATAACACAAAACTGCGCTATATAATTTTTTTGTTATTATTATTATTATAAGGCGGCTAATAAATGTGTTTATATTTTCATATACTTACAACACCTCTTTCTGAATTTAATGTAAGCGCCTGTTCTGACAAAGGCTGGGATGTTCCTTTTGAGGAGTTTGGAATTATCTGAAAATATTGCCCTTATTAGT